>BTHU01000006.1:84115128-84692628 GCA_036184795.1 Tokudaia tokunoshimensis
ATGCCAATGAGTAGATCAGTTGGGTAATATGGTAGTTGTTTCTTGAATTTTTTCTGTAGGAACACAGTTCAGAAATGAGGTCCTGTGAAAAGAATTCTGGATGCTTGTGAGAAAACCAAACTCAAGCTGTGTGACCTCAGTTTTTATGCTCCCCCCAGGTGTAGCAGACAGGAGCGAGTTTACTTCAGATTACTCATTATTGCTTGCTGCTGTTATTCAATGAAATGTTCAAACTATCCTTTATATGCCTCTATGGGAAAACATTCTTGCCACGTGTGGCTTGTTCTTGTGGTTATATACAGATCATGAAAACTTTACTCAGCTTCTTAACCCTCAAGATATAACTTGTCCGGGTTCTGAATAAAGTTAGTTATTGCATGAGACTTTCTTCTGTCTCATGTATTGCCCCCATCCTCCCAGGTCCCACTGCCGATAGAGAGGGGACAAAATTCCACACTGATTTCCACAATGGCTGTCTTAATTTTCACCCCCGGCAGCAGTAAATGGGGTCCCTCTTTCCCCATATCTGCTCTAACATTTGTTATTAGGTTTCTTTTTTTCTTTTCATCACATCCCAATTGCAGGTTTTCCTCCCTCCTCCCCTCCCAGTTCCTCCCTCTCACCACTTCTTCCCGACCTCTTCCCTTTCTCCTCAGAAAAGGGGCATCTCCCATGAATATCAACCTGCCTTGGCATACCAAGTAGCAGTAGGACTAGGTGCATCATCTTCTATTGAGGTTAGATAAGGCAGTCCAGTTTGGCAAAAGGGATCCAAAGGTAGGCAACAGATTTGGAGACAGCCCCTGCTCCTGCAGTTCGGGGTTCCATATGAAGACCAAGATACACATCTGTTAGATATATGCACAAGGCCTAGGTCCATCTCATGCATGCTTTCTGATGGATGGTTCAGTCTCTGTGAGCCCTTATGGGCCCAGGTTATTTGATTCTGTAGGTTTCCTTGTAGTATCTTTGACCTCTCTGGTACCTTTGGTTCTTCCTCCCCCTCTTCCACAGGATTCCCTGAGCTCCACTTAATGTTTGGATGTGGGCCTTTGCATCTGTTTCCATCAGTTGCTGGATGAAGCCTCTCAGATGACACTTATGCTAGGCCCCTGTCTGCAACTATGGGAGAACATCATTAATAGTGTCAGTTTTGAACTCCCTCTCATGGCACAGGTCTCAAGTTGGACCAGTCATTGGTTGGACATTCTCTCAATTTCTATTCCATCTTGTGTCTGCACATCTTGTAGGCAGGATAAATTGTGGGTTGAATATTTCATAGCTGGGTTTGTGTCTCAACCCGTCAATTGGAAGTTTTGCCTGGTCACAGGAGGTGGGAATCTCAGGTTTCATATCCCCCAATGGTAGGATTAGCAGCTAGGGTCACCATCATAGATTCCTTTAAGTTCCCATTGTCCTAGGTTTCTAGTTCATCCCAGAGATGCCTCCCCCTACTGATTCCAGTTCTCTCTCCCTCTGTCACCTCCTTTCACCCCCCTCCCACCCAATTCTCCCCTCCATCCACTCCCCCCCCATGTCTATTCTAGTTCCCTCTTCTTAGTAAGAATCGAGCATCCTTCCTTGGGCCCTCCTTGTTACTTTCTTTGGGTCTGTGGATTGTAGCATGATTATCCTGTACTTTATGGCTAATGTCCACTCATAAATGAATACATATCATGCATGTCTCTCTGAGACTGGGTTACCTCATGCAGGATCATATTTTCTAATTCCATCCATTTGTCTGTAAATTTCATGATGTCATTGTTTTTAAAGGCTGAGTAATATTTCATTGTATAAATTTACTACATTTTAGTCATTTGTAAGGTTTCTTGAGGATAGCCATTCTGATGGTGGTGACATGGTATCTCAAAGTGTTTTAATTTGCAATTCCCTGATAATTAGGGATATTGAACACTTTTAAAAACAGTTATTGGCCACCGGTGTTTCATCTGTTAACAACTGACTAGTTAGCCCATTTGGTGAGAAGTTTTATTTTCTTCAGATTTAATTTTTGCAATTCTTTGTAAATTCTGTCTGAAGTATAGCTAGTAAAGATTGTCTCCCATTCTCTGAGCTCTGTGCTTTGGTGAGGGCTTCCTTTTCTGTGCATAAAATGTTGGTTTCTGTGTTGTTGATATTGGGGGTAATTCCTGTGCTATTGGAGTTCTGTACAGAAACTTCTTGCTCTCCCCAGTGACTCTAGGAGCATCCCTAGTCCCTATGTTTTTTGTGTAGAAGTTTTAGGTTCTAAATTAAGATCTTTGGTCCATTTTAGAATGTTTTTTTGCTCATTGCCAAAACCATGCATCTGTTGATTCTATGAAAGACATGAATCAAATCTCATTATTCTGCAAGAAGATACCCA
Source organism: Tokudaia tokunoshimensis (assembly GCA_036184795.1). Classification (NCBI taxonomy): domain Eukaryota; kingdom Metazoa; phylum Chordata; class Mammalia; order Rodentia; family Muridae; genus Tokudaia; species Tokudaia tokunoshimensis. Next base: position 84,117,494 of record BTHU01000006.1, read on the forward strand.
GTTTAGTCAGTAGCATTTGCTGAGTAGCCAGCTGCATGTTGTTGGCTCCTTTATCAAATGTTAGATAGCCACAATTATATCTGTTAACTGAGATACTTTTACCCCCGACCCCATATTCACTGGAACTGTGTTCGTTATAGCAAGGGGATGGAACTGAGCTTGCTACTCAGATGCATAAATAATGAAAATCTCATATATGTGTGTAAAATCAAAAACTATTCATCCCTAAAGAATATGAAATACTATTTCGCTAAAAAGAAAACAAATTATGAAACATGCAAAATAAAATTAAATATGTGATTGTTATGCTTCTTTTTTAGGGGGAAGGCTCTTGTATAGACCTAGGTAGCTTCAAACTTGCTTTGTGACCAAGAATGAACTTTAACATGTGATTCTCTTGTTTTTACTTCCTGAGAGTTGGGATTATGGGCTTAGGCCACCACACCCATTGTGATGTAGTATTGGGGTCAAATGTAAGGCTTGTGAATGCTGGGTCAGCACCCTCCCAAATGAACTGTATCCCTGGTTGGGCAGTTTTCAGAATAATATGAAAGTTGTACAAAGGGGAGGGAGAACCTATAGAGACCATATTCAGAGGTTAAGGAAAGCCCTTGATTGTGGGATGGGGGCCACCCACTCATTTTCAAATTTTTCACCCAGAATTGCTCCCGTCTAAAGCAAATATGGAGACAAAGTGTGGAGCAGAGACAGAAAGAAAGGCCATCCAGAGACTGCCCCACATGGGGATCCATCCCATATACAGACACCAAACCCAGAGACTATTGCGAATGCTAAGAAGTACTTGCTGACAGGAGCCTGATATAGCTGTCTCCTGAGAGGCTCTGCCAGAGCCTGACAAATACAGAGGCGGATACTCACAGCCAACCATTGGACAGAGTGTGGGAACCCCAATGGAGGAGGTAGAGAAAGGACTGAAAGAGAGGAAGGGGTTTGCAGCACCATAGGAGGAACAACAATATCAACCAACCAGACACCCCAGAGCTCCCAGGGACTAAACCACCAACAAAAGGGTACACATGGAGCACCCCATGGCTCCAGTCACATAAGTGGCAGAAGATGACCTTGTCAGGCATCAGTGGGAGGAGAGGCCCTTTGTCCTGTGAAGGCTCAATGCCCCAGTGTAGGGGAATGCCAGGGCGGATAGGGAGGCAGGATTGGGTGAACACCCTCATAGGAGCAGGGGAAAGGGGGATGGGCTAGGGGGTTTCAGGAGGGGAAACCCAGAAAAGGGATAACATTTGAAATGTAAATAAAGAAAATATCCAATAAAAAAAAAGAAAGTTGTACAAAATATAAGCGATTTTTCCCTTAATCTGTTGCCTGATTTCTGTGATTGCTATTAGTCTGGGGATTGAACCAAGGGTCTTCTGTATGCTAAATACATATTTTGTTACTAGGTACAGCCCAATCTTTACTGGTATTTGTGTAATGGCCACTTATTTTTGTCAAAGAAATTCAACATTTTCTGTTTAATTAAACACAGGAAGTGCCGGGCGGCGGTGGCGCACGCCTTTAATCCCAGCACTTGGGAGGCAGAGGCAGGAGGATTTCTGAGTTCGAGGCCAGCCTGGTCTACAAAGTGAGTTCCAGGACAGCCAGGGCTACACAGAGAAACCCTGTCTCGAAAAAAAAAAAAAAAAACAAAAAACAAAAAACAAAAAACAAAAAAAACACAGGAAGCAAATTAAAGGGTGTGCTCTTTAAAATGCTCAGGACATTTTAAAGTTACAAAGTACTTTAAAATGATTCTAATTTGTTTGTACTTTGGGGGAAAATTTTTAGCTTCATTTATTAGTAGAAATGGGGTCTGTGAAAGCGTGTTTTGGAGTCTGTTATTTTAATTAGGACATCACTTACATAACTAACTTTGCTGTGTAAACATCCTCCTGCTCACTTGGATGGCTCAGTGTGCTGTATGTAGACTCTAATGAGAGACAGATCAAACTCCCCAAGTCTATACCTGGGGGTGAGTGGTTTATCCTGGGAAATTAAATGAAAAAGACCGATTTCCCCCAAACACCTCACAATAATTGAACCCAATACACTGAATACCAAACCTTAAATCCAATCTTTCAAACAGAAGAAATCTTTCCACTGTGAAAGAGAAGAAGAAAAAAAGAAAACGTCACATTCCTATCTTCTCAGAAAGAACTTGGCCATCGAGGAGAAGATTAAAATAGCACATACTTTACCATCCTATGACTTCTATCTCATTCCTTCTTTTTTTTTTTTTTCTGGTAAGGGGCAGTGGCAAGTAAATAATGATTTTCAGACAGCTTCTCAGGCTTTAGTTAATTAACTTGATCATCCTATTTGGGATTTAATTCAAGTCTTTCCAACTGTTGCCAGGACTCACTGATAAAGAGGTGGGCTGAAAGACAGGTTACATGCTTATCAGAAATGGGCTGTGCACTGCTAGCATCATACTTTCCAGCAAAACTCATCACTGGGCAGTTTTAAGGGCTTTGCACACAGTTGTCCTGCTCTTTCTAATAGCATTCCTTGGCGTTTCCACTTTCTTGTTTTAAATGCTATTACCAAAGACTTGTCCTCTTCTGTGAAGACCCTCTATTCTAAGGAGAGTTTTCATAAAACCACAGGCAAGTGGCCGAAAAGAATCATGGTCCTTGGTCTGTGCTTTCCACACTCTGTCCTGTGTAAATGGGAAGAAACTAGGATGTGAGAATACAGAGAGACCAGGAGAGCTACCAAGATGCTCAGGACTCCTGCTTTCCTTTGATGAAAGAGGAGTCTAGGACCCAGGATTTCAGTACCATTTTCTATAGTTGCTAAGCCAGTCTATATAAATAGGTAATTCAACATCTGGTTTTGTTTCTTTCTAAATTAGCAAAAAAAAAAAATTTTTTTTTGAAAAAAATTCTCTGGTTTTATTTTTTTGATTAGTTATTTTCTATATTTACATTTCAAGTGTTATCCCCTTTCCTGGTTTCCCCTCCAAAACCAACCTATCCCATCCCCCTGCTCACTAACTCTCCCCCTCCTGCTTCCCTGTCCTGGCATTCCCTACACTGGGGCATTAAGCCTTCAAAGGACCAAGGGCCTCTCCTCCCTTTGATGTCCGACAAGGCCATCCTCTGTTACATATTCGACTGGAGCCACAAATGTCGTAGAAATCATTGATAAACTGGTGAGCTGTCTAAACTCCAGTAGCCATATTTATGTCTGTGCAGGCAGCCATAACTAAGCTCTGCAGTTCACCGAAAAGACACGAAACTTGGAGGAAAACCAGTTGGAGAGAAAGGGGTCAGCAGAAGAAAGGAAGGAAGGTGAATCTGACCAAATTAATTATATGCTGTATGATATTATTTAAAAACCTGGGTTTCAAAAATCAACTTGTCAGAAGTGAGACTGGGAGGCAGCTAATAAAGTTCTCAGTCACAAGGACCAGAATTTGGATCCCAGAACCTGCCAACAAGCTGTTTCCTACCAACTCTTACGACTCCAATTCCATGAATGGAACACCCCCTGTCCTGGCTGCCTCGTGTACACAGGTGTGCTCATATCCATGCGTGTGAATACATAGTGCACACATGCAAACATAAGTGTGTATGTATGCACACAGACACAAACACACCCATGAAAATAAGTACAAATATGATCTTCAGGAATCAAAATGAATAGGTGAGTGAGAGAAACCGGGTGAAAATTTCAAAACCAACAGTTTTGAACATCTCTCTCATGACAGTATTTGTTGTTCTGTTGGGATGAATTTGAGCACTGGAAACAGGTTTCACTGTACAGTGGTGGTGGTGGTGGTGTGTGGGGGAGGTTGTATTCCTGCCCATTAGTATTCATTGTCCTTCCCTAAGGGCAGATCTTGCTTCTCCCTTTACTCTCTTCGAGAGACATCCAAGGTCACAGGAGCATGTACAAAGATTGAGTTTCCAACAGCTCAGATCTCTGGCTGACTCTGGCAAGCAGTTGCCTATTTGACAGCTGCAGGAAAAGCCTTGGAAAGAAGCTGAGATGCTGCGTAGCCTGTTTCTGCAATCTCACCTGGCTGATACACTCACAGAGTAGAGATACCATTTAAGTGTGGGCAGACAATTAGGAAGAAAATGAAAAGCAAGTCTTAGGTGGCCAAAGAAAAAGAAAAAACAAAGAGAGAGTTTATAAAAACAGGGAAATTAGGAAGAAAAGGGATGAACCAGGTCAAATTATGACAATCCTGTAATCATTACTGAAGAGAAGAAATCAGTTTGACCAAAGCTGAACTGTCCTCCCTTGCAACCATTGGCTAATAATGTCACATTAGTATCAGACGCTAAATCAGCTTGGTGTTCTTTGCATCTTGCTTTACTTTCTGCTCATATCAAATGCATAGTGATCACTTACTAAGTGTGCTACCACTTTATGAGGCTTATGACACAACAGAGCCTGGACACAGCTCAGCTCTCTATATGTGGGGTTTGTCCAGCAGGATGCTTTGGTCCTGTTTCAAATCTCTGCTCATCCATGGATCTTACTCATTTCTCATAGCATACATCTTTATCATCTGGCACTCAACTGTGAATTTTTAATCAACTAAAAACCACTCCTGATTTTCAAGTCTTGAATATCTCACAAAGGGTCATTTGTTGACAGGTTGGTTCTCAGAAGCCAGTGCTATGGTTGGGGGAGGGGGTGGGCATGCAACTTTCAGGAGGCAGAACCTTGTGGAAGGAAGTGAAGTCACTAGGGAGGTGATGGGACAATAGAGGTACCTCTCTTCGTGTTCCCCTTTGTTCCTTGTCTTGCAGGAAGTAAGCTTCCACTAGCCATGTGGTTTTCCCATGATGAATTGCTTCAAAGCAAGAGAACCCACCAACCAGGGACTGAAATTGCCAAAACAGCAGACTAAAATCAATACCCGCCTTGCACTTATCTCAAGGATTTGTCACAGTGACAAAAAGTTGACTAGCACACAACACTTTAGTGACCAAGCAACCTTTGCGTAGCCTCATTGTGGAGAACTGGAAACAGCAGTCTTTCACTCTCATCTCAGTGAGCCAAACACTTCAAGATAGGTCTTCATTTGCTGCCAAATTAGTTTTTTTTTTTTTTTGGTGTCTTTTGTTCACAGTTGACCAAGCTTAGCCTAGTTATGTGGAAAAGGAATTTCTTTTTCCCAGTACTAACCTTTATTTCTATTTCAAATGTATATTCTGTTTGGAGGACAATGAATAATTTCATCGCCCTTCTGTGTGCATCCCACTGACATTCAGGGGACTGAGGAATGATTTTCTTATGCATGTGCATTCTGGTATCCATATCTGTCAGATTTGGCAATTTTGCTATCTTCCAGTGGATACAAGCTAGGACAAGAAGACATGACAGAAGGTATCATGGTAGACTGTCAAGAGAGTGGAGAGGATAAAATGATCTTGAAGGAATTCAAGTCATTATTTCTACAGATCCTGCTGGAGAAGAACAAGTCCTTTCAAACTATATTGAAAACAGGTTTGGGGCCATGTGTGCCAACCCTTCTTAGAATAGGGATCTTCCCAGAACAAATCACTTTAGGGTCTTACTACTATATCTTCAGTTGCTCAAAGAAGAGAGCTTCATAATTTCTGGGTCCTAGAATTCAAGCTGACCTGAAGTTTCCTCAGTTACATCTTTTTCTCATTCTCAGGCTGAGCAGGGCACCGTTTGTAGGGGACCCTGAAATTGCACTTTGCTAGCCTCCCCTCTGACTCTGGAGCCCACTGGTATCTCTGTGTATGAACAGGTGAGTATCGTAGGCTTTCGAGCTGTGGCCAGTCTATCACTAAACCCCATACCTGCTCATAAAGCTTGAATCTACAGCCCCACATCTGAACTTCAAAGATTTTGCTACCCTATGGTCCAAGAAGAGAATGAAAAAGATCCTGCATCTACTTTCATACATGGTGAGACCAGTACCACCTTGACACTGGGGACTTTATGAGATAGTCCGACTGGGAACATCCAACTTCTGAATCCCGCTGTGATAAGGTCGGCTTCTTTATCTTCCATCTCCTCTCCTGATTGAATCAAAGAGGGAAATGTCATGCTAGCATCCCTACTAGTGAATCTCTCCACAAGTTAGGATTCTGGGAACACTTTTGACATATTATGGGATAGCCGCCTTTTTATTTTCTATTCAGTGTTCTTGCTGCTTCCTTATTATACAGTGGAACGAGCTTCCTCTTTTACTTTTATATTGTTTCCTTTTGATTTGTTTTGCACGTGCAAGTCTATGTGTTTGCATGTGTGGGGGTGAATGTGTGAACACATGCATGCACAGGTGTAGGAAGGCTCAAAGTTGAGGATGGGTGCCTTCCTCCATCGTTCGGCCCTTTCCTGAATCAGTGTCTCTCAAGAAACCCAGAGCTTGCCAATTCTCTAGAGTTTATGTATCCTGCTTGCCCCAGGGATTGTCTGCTTCTGCATCCTAGGTACTGGGATTAGAGGTAGTTTCCAAACCTATCCTGCTTTTACAGGGGTTCTGGGGAGGCCTTATACTTGCATGCCAAGCACTTCATCCAGCCTTCTCCTCAGCCCTTGAAATGATTCCTGATAAAGTAAAATGGAGATGGTGAAAGTCATGTAAGTGGAGAGATGGCTAAAATGCTGGAAACACAGGAGATAATGTCCTTCCCTCCTGTCTGTGACAACACTCAGTTGATAAGAGGGCATTAAGGAAGATTGTTTCAACCAGCATTACAGAATGCCATCTCTCCACGGGAAGTAGAGCAAAGCTGTCTTGCTTTAAGGAGAAAATATTTTAAAAATTTTGTTAAGACTTTCAACAAGTCCATTATTGCCACTCAGAAGTATTTGTCTTGGCCATGGCCACACCCACAGAGATTGCACCACATCTTAAATATTTGATCAAAAGCCATCTTCCGGCTGATTCAGAGTCCATGCCTCCATCTCAGAAGATGGAGTGGGCAAATATGGACTTCCTCCTGTCTCCCACATTCCTCTTTGCTCAGTGTCTGTCTACATCAGGGTACCCGTCCACTAACATAAACAGACGTCTTTCTAGACAAAGGAATGCCCCGCCCCTGTCATCCTTATCACATCTTTGCCAGACAATGGCCACCAATGATCCTCCCTTTATTTACGTGTCCATCTTGTCTCAGGACTGTGTTCTATCAATCAGTATATCTCTCAAGCCGCTGCCATTCTTGGTGTTGTGGCCAGTCATGGCAGGCATATCCCCTTAGCATAATAAGCCATTTCTCTGCTTTCTTACTCAAGCAAACCTCAGATGTTTCAGAATCTATTCTCTAGCTCTCACTGTCAGGCAGCCTCCCTCATTTTTTCTCCTCAGGATCACTTCTTGCTATAGGCACCTCTTACCTACACCCTGTTACCAGTTAAACACTCGGCCTCATTTTCCCTCCTGAACCCCAGAGTCTCATGGGAGTTTCTGCTCATCTAAGCATGTTGCTTCTCCTTCTACTCGGCCTCCATGGCTGTCTTGCCTCTCCTTTCTCCTCAGCCTTTCCCATGGGCAGCTTTAGTTGTTATTTAATACTATTTTTCTTCAGTATAGTTGTATCTTTCCCTATTTCCTGCTTCTTTTCAACATCTATTCCAGGATTCAGTCAGTCCCTTGTGGCAAATAATTCTATTCCCCATCCCTTCATGCTGGGGTCCTCTCACTCTTCCATTGCTTACAGATTAGGATCCACACCTCAGGACTCACAGCACCAAACTTGAAGGTGATCTTGATTTCCTCCCAATTCAGTTGGGACCATTCGTAATGAGGCACGGTGTATTCATAACGAGACATAGTGTTCTGTAGTTATTCTGCTTATAACTCATTCTCCATTCCCAACTCCTAATGTCCCATCCCTAGTTCAGTTGAAAAAAATTTTACTATTCTTATATTAGTATTTGAATCCTTCTTTTCTTTCATCATTCTTAGTCTGTGCCCTTTGAAAGCAGCCCACACATAATGGTGCCTTTTTTGTTCTTTTATATAGACCCTCCCTCTTGGTTTACAGGAGAAAGTCTAAACCCCAGGCATGACAGTAGAAATGGGGTCTTTGTCTACTGCTGCTACCTTATTATGTCACAGTTCCTGACTGTGTGTCACCCAGTATCAAGGTGACTTCCTGTATCTTAGTGCTTCCCTGTCCCTTCCTTTGCCATAATCACGCATGTCCTGACTGCCTGGGAAACACTCTGAAATTCTTTTAGCATGAGCATGGCATTTCCATCCTCACGAAGGTACTGCCAGCCACAGGGCTCCCAATCCTTATAATCCCGTTGGTTATTGTGCCTAGTTCACTCAGAGAATCTTACTTGGTACTGGAATGAGTACTTATTAATCCCAGGTCCCTAGTAAGGGCCTTATAGCTAGTTGCATTTATTAGCATTGTGGATTTTATACTTTTCTCTCAGACAATAGTAGTGTTTTAGAAAAAGTCATTGTTACAAAATTAGTAATGCTGAAGAGCTTCGGAGCATTCTTAATAACATCATTATAATAGTGTTCATAGCGTCCCATCTGTTAGAATGCATATGCTCAAGGAGAGGGGCTGACGGGGAAAACATTGGGAAGATAACAACTGCACAAACATTATTTATATCCACACTGGCAAACAACAAAAGCTGTGAGATTGATTCAAAGTTGCACATTAATATTCTTTGTACATAGAACATAGGTTAGTGGGAGGTTATGGTTCATCTAAAAATATTCAACGACAGTGTGAAGAATTCTAAATGAACACTCACTATTCACAACAAAGTCTAGAAGTCTACTATGAGACAGAGCAGGCTGAGATACAAACAAAAATAATGGTAGCACAAGGAAATTGTTTGTCCATGGCCATTTCTCATCATGAGCCAGGAACTGAGGGACTGAAAACTCCAGAAGACATTTGGAAAATATGTAGTTCATGTTAGAAGCTGTGTGAAAGTTTCTGATTCTGGGTTGCCCTAAATATCTTGGAGATTAAAATATCGCCTCACAGAGAAGTTTTGAGAGAAATGTCAGAGTAGACACACCCAACGCTGACAGAGGGCTCTTCAGAACTCCACGCCTGCTTGTGTAGCTTGTTGAAAAGTAATCAATTTACTTTTTTTGTTTTTGTTGGTTGTGAACTCAAGACCTCCAGTCTCGGCTCCCAAATGCAAGGTTTATATGTGTAGACTACCACACCCAACTCCACGCATCTTTTTTTTTTTTAAAGATTTATTTATTATATGTAAATACACTGTAGCTGTCTTCAGACACCAGAAGAGGGCGTCAGATCTCTTTTTGGATGGTGGTGAGCCACCATGTGAGTGCTGGGATTTGAACTCGTGACCTTTGGAAGAGCAGTCGATGCTCTTATCCACTGAGCCATCTCTCCAGCCCCTCCACACATCTTAATAATGGAAGTGGTAGAAAGATCAGAAATTCTTTACATATTTAATTTAACATAGCATAAAAGTTCTACACTGAGCATAGGTGTCAGCAGATATTTTCTGTAAAGAGCTGGGTAGAAGAATTTTTGCCTTTGAAGTTTTATGTATTTGTTGTTGTAATTACTCTACCATTGAAAACAAAGCCAGTATAAATGAATGGAAACTATCAACCTTCAATAAATCTTTATTGACAAACATATGCTTTGGCTGGTGTCAACTCACAGGGCATAAGTCACAGACGTCTGAGTTACTGATTAGAATCAATGAACTTAAGCAGAGCTTTTCTGGCTTCTTTGACATTTTGCAGTTATGGTTGATAAAGAATACACATGAGATAGGCAGTGTGGTGTTCTGTGACTCACATCTTAAATGACAAATTCTTATATTCATTTTTTTATTGGTTTAAGAATGACTAGCATCCTATTTGGTATTTTTAAGGTCGATAACATGCCGTACTTGGGAAATAAGGTTCTATCTTCTTTTGCTGTATTTTCAAACAGAACCATGAGATTAAGAGACACTGTGAAGATTGGCTGTCTTATATGCCAAAAGAAGTCACTATATAAACTCATTCAAAATGAAAGAAAATTGCAGTCTTAAGTACTAGGGAAATGGGATTCTGCCTCAGACAGAGAATCACTCCTTTCCTCCAGGAGCCTCGGGGGTGAAAAGAAAATGAAGATAGACAAATTCCATGCTTTTTTCATCACTGGAAAAAGCAAATGCTTCATATTGCTGAGTTGTTATTCAATTGAGTAGGGAACACCCAGGAAGCCTCTTTGGTGTTAATTTAACTGCACCTCGCCTTCCATAGGAGAGAAGGTAGCACCTGTGGCTTCTGTATTTTTCAGCTTATTTTACCACCAGAAGGAAAGTAAAGTTTAACACATCTTGTAGCCTTGGGTATGTTGCCAGATTCCACACACAGGTGTGTATCATATCTTCCTGTCTTTTGTTCTTATTTTCCCTCTTACTCTGAGTAAATGTCATTGACATGCCTGACTCTAGAACTGAGTCTAGTGGCCCTGTAAATGTTTCACCTGTGATATGATGAAAACATTATTCTTCTGAGCCAAGGTAGCCCCTGGGGCTTTCTGTGTGGGTAGCCATTAGATACCTGCTCTTAAGGACATTCTCATCTGTCTCCTTCCAGCATTTTTCTGTCTTGAATGAGACAATTGAGAGCTATATGATGCATGCCAAGCATCAATCACCATCAATGACCTTCTGAATAGAACATGCCCCTGTCTCTCCCCCAAAATCACTCCATTAAGATATGTCCCTTTCTCAGGAGTGAAAGCCCAGTATGTATTGTTATTTCCTTTTGCCTGGACATTTAGGTCAACTGCTGGTTTTTCTTCCCCCTCTGCCTCTGGTGTTTTATATACTGTTTTTTTTCTTTCTCATCTCTTAACAATAACTCTGTCCACATATTTTCTAGTATGTGTTGAAATATCTTGCCTCTCAGAATTTCAAGACCTTGAACAAGTATTAATCTGTTAAAGAAAGCTATAAAAGAAAAAGAAGGCCAGAGAAATTCATGTCACTCCTACAACTAAAGCGAAAAACATTTGATGTGTCTCCCAGGGGGCAGGCTACACAGGGATATGTGGATAACCCCAAGTCTCTTCATCTAATGACAGCACCAAATCCATCACTCCAATAGTAACTTATTGCTTTTACGCTGTGAAAAGATGCTTCCCTCCCTAGCCTATTATGTTTTGGTATAGGGAATGGACATAAAGGACTTTATTCCCTTAGACACTATTTAAGAAAAAGTTTTTTCAAAATTGTAAGTTTTCATTCTATCTCCCCATTTTAAGGGCAATTCTTTTTTCAAAGCTTGGTGTTACACATTTAAATTTCTTGTTACTATATGTGGTGGTTTGAATAGGTTTGGCTCCCATAGACTCAGGTGTTCGGATGCTTGGCCCACAGGAAGTGGCGCTATTAGGAGGTGTGGCCTAGTTGAAGGGAATGCTTCCCTATGCGGGCGGGCTTTGAGCTCTCCTATACTCAAACTCTGCCCAGAATGGAATTGAATTGGTCATTCCGCTGTTTGCAGCTCAAGATGTAGAATTCTAGGCCTCCAGCACCATGCCTGCAGCACACTGCCATGCTTCCCACCATGATGATAATGGACTAAACCTCTGAAACTGTAAACCAGGACCAATGTCGACCAGAAGAGGATATTGGATCCCTTGGAGCTACAGTGAGACATCAGATGTAGGTGTCACAAATCAAGCTCACAGTTCCTGGAATAGCATTAAACAAGCACTTTTAATGGCCAACGACATGTCCAGCCAACATTACACATTCCTGTGCTCGCTTGTTTGCTTTTTGTGTGACTCACATCTGTCTTTTTTTTTTTTTAGACTATTCTTTCTTTTTTTTTTTTTTAAGATTTTATTTATTTATTTATGAGTACACTGTAGCTGTCTTCAGACACACCAGAAGAGGGCATCAGATCCCATTACAGATGGATGCTGGGACTTGAACACAGGACCTCTGGAAGAGCAGTCGGTGCTCTTAACCTCTGAGCCATCTCTCCAACCCCCCCCATCTCTCCATGTCTGTCTTTGATTTCCCTTTCACCACCATCACCAATTCAACTAAAGGATGACTTCTAAAATGTCTGTCTGACGCTGAATGGAGAATGTAACACAGATTAGCTCTCCTGGTGCCAATCTTCATTTCCTTCGGCTTTTGGCAGTCTTTCTGAAGGCTAAAAGTCTTAGATCGCACCAGGTCTGCCAGGGTTGCCTGGCTGCTAGCCAGGATCTGTTAAGTTAAAGACAAATAAGAAGTAATGTCTCAAGACCGATGGCCACAAACTCTTAAACATTTCAGAATATGCCAGATGATGGGATGCTTCAAGTCTCCGGGACAGAGGGAAACGAACATACATGGAAAGACACGCATAGCTAAGGTTGTGTATGGGGTAAGGCACTTCCTCTTGGGAAGGTAATGCTCTTCAGAGCCTCCTCTACTTCCTGTTTGTATGCTTGTGAGTTGATCACATAGAGAGCATGGCAGCAGATGTTCTACTTTTACACACTGGATGCAGAAGCCAGAGCGAGCCATCTTTATTTCAAGATGTCAAGCTGTGCTTTGAATGAGGAATCCTCACCCTCACCCCATAGGCTCATATATTTAAAAGTTTGGTCTTTGGCTGGTAGAACTGAACTGTTGGGAAAAACTAGGAGGTATAGCCTAGTTGGAAGAAAGGGGGGCCCCAGGGGTAGGCACTGAGATTTTAAAAGCCCATGCAATCCCCAATTCATATTCATTCATTCATTCATTCATCCTCTCTCTCTTCCTCTCTCTCTCTATCTCTCTCTCTCTCTCTCTCTCTCGCTCGCTCTCTGTCTCTTGCTCTCTCTCTTTCCTTTCTTCTTGCTTGTAGATTAGATGTTAGCTGCCAGTTACTGCTTAATGCCATGTTACCATCGTAATGGACATGGGCTCTCTGGAACTATGAGCCCCGATAAATGGTTTTTGTTGTTGTTGTTGTTTGTTTTGTTTTGTTTTATATATGTTTCCTTGGTCATGGTGTCTCTTCATAGCAACAGAGAAGTAGCACATACATACATACATACATACATACATACATACACACACACATATGTAAACAGGCAAATTGTTTCAGTGTCTATGTCTTCAAATATAAATTTGTTAACATCAAGTTAGAAAACTTTACACATTGGAAAAAAAAATGTAGCGCTTTTACATGAAAGCTAGCATCTAGACCAGCACTTGACAAAAGGAGGCACCACTTTCAGATGGAAGGCACACTACCCAGCTGGCTCACGGCATCCCCAACACACGGCCAGTGAGTGGTAAGCCTCTTTACCAAGCCTGTGTGGGTTGGTTGGACAGATATCCTATCTATCAAAGTGAACCTTCTCAAAATCTGCTGGCCTAAGCTCACCCCTCTGGGGTGAACGGACTCAACACACAGCGCGAAGGGGTGGCTTGGCAATGCTCTCTGTGCACCCAAGCCAACAGCACAGTGCAGTCCCTGTCACCTTTCCCAACAGACACCCTTCCATGGCTAAAGAGGCATCACATTCCACTGACAATTTCTCTTAGTCCGGCCCATCACCGCAGAACAAACGGAAGAACATCTCTATAACTAGATTGCCCAGAACTTGCTCAAGATTGACCTGTGACCTCCGTTTATGAAAAAAATGGATCAGCTTGGCTGCCTCACGCTGACACGGAGCATGTTCCATGAATGCTTACATTATAAAGAATGAGCCAACACCACACGCGGAAATTAAATCCTTTTCACTCTCCGTCTGCGTCGGAGCACTCATAAATTGAAATGAGTGGGAAAGAGCTGTCCTCAATCAATTTCAGCTCCGGTCCCTGACCTGATTATGCTCCGTGTATCAATATACATTCCTGTAATTAAATGTGGTTCAGTGAGCATTAGTGGTATTAAAAGGGGGAGAATCGGGGCTTCATGTTACTTCCCATCGCGTCGTTGGAGGAGACAATAGACTGATAGGAAATGATGGAAGCAGGAGAGAGAGGGTGGCTGCCTGCCACCATCATTTGTTACTGTGAAGAGTAATTTCAGAGCAAGATGCCGCCTTGTCTCCTGGGTAATCCCGCCCCCTCCCCCAGGCCGGGTGCGGGCATCATCACCAACATCAACATGAGCCATTCCAATTGATTTGATTCACTCACTGCTCACTCTGCCACGGCTACTCGGGTGTTCAAGCCTCTACTCACAACCAGTCTAAGCAGTGTGGAAAAAAAAAAGCTGTTTTTATTTTTTTCTATACAACTTATAAATTATTCCCGGAGGAGAGAGAGGAAAGAACACAGAGTGTTTCCCTTCCTAGGTCTCCTTTCTCTCCTTCCTTCTCCCACTTCTTGGTGGAGCTTGCGCAGAGCCTTCTACCCTAGCCTGTGGGATCCTTTGGGCTCCACAGGCATCTTTCCAACTGGGTGTCTGCTAGGGGCAGCCTACATTGCAGCTACTCTCAGCTGTGAAGGGCTGGCAATGATGCTACAATCTACCCATTTGGGGTCTCCCCAGGGCAGTAGTTGCTACATTTGCCATTGGTGCCTAGAAGTTGCTGACCTGGAAGAAAGACTTGCAGTTATAGACTGGCTACTGGAGAGGAGGAGTGGGGGTGGGGTGGGGTGGGGAAGACAGCAGATCATTTCCTTGGCTAGGTGACAGACATTCCTCAGGGGTCCTGATGCAGCATAGTGGATGAGCCCATGGAGAGGATGTCTTTGCTACCAATGCAGTGAAAATCTGTCATGGGTGATGGGGCAGGAGAGACTTGCAGAAAAGGAATGGATCATGCAGCAGACACTGGCCTTGTTAGGAAATGGACCTGGATCTTTGTGACTACCAGAGCATGACAGGCAACTGCATCTACTGGTGATGGATTCCCAAGGTAGAGTCTAAACTTTGGGTTGAATCTGCAGAAACGTGCACAACAGAGAGAAAAAGGAATGTAGACCAAGTGTTTGTTGGTTCTGGTTGGTCCTGCAGGAGGTATAATGAAGGAGAAATATGTGAGAGCTATCAAGAGCTAGAGAAGGTAAGAGCAAGGCATTCAGGACATTCAGCACTGATGGCCCCAACAGTAGTAGCTCAGTGTCTCTGGGAGCCATAGAACCAGGCTGCCTCTTGCCCCTTGGTCTTAAAGTAAGGGAAACCCAGAATTTTGAAGAATCAAGAAAATAGCTGAATTAAATTCATTTTAGTTGATATTATTATTATTATTATTTTCTTTTTTAGCTCTCTTTTTTTAAGATATATTCTTTATTTACATTTCAAATGATTTCCCCTTTCCTGGTTCTTCCCTCCCCCGAAAATCCCATAAGCCATCTCCCCTTCCCCAATCAACCCTCTCCCGCTTCCCTGTCCTGGTATTCCTCTACACTACAGCATCAAGTCTTTCCAGGACCAAGGGCCTCTCCCCTCTTTGGTGTCTAACAAGACCATCCTCTGCTGCCTATGTGTCTGGAGCCATGGGTAACTCCATGTGTACTATCTGGTTGAAGTTTTTGTCCCTGGGAGCTCTGGGAGTACTGGGTGGCTCATATCTTTGTTCCTCCCATGGCGCTGCAAACCCCTTCAGCTCCTTGGTTCCTTTCTCTAGCTCCTCCATTGGGGATCCTGTGCTCAGTTCAATGGCTGACTGAGAGTGTCCCCCTCTGTATTTGTCATGCACTAGCAGAGCCTCCCAAGTGACAGCTATATCCGGCTCTGATCAGCAAGTAATTGTGGGCATTGATAATAGTGTCTGGGTTTTGTAACTATATATGGGATGGGTCACTAGGTGGGGTAGTCTCTGGATGGTCTTTCCCCCAGACTCTGTTCCACACTTTGTCTCAGTATCTCCTTCTGTGGGTATTTTGTTCCCCCAAGAAGGACCAGAGTATCAATACTTTGTTCCTCCTCCTTCTTGGGCATCATTTGTTATGTAAATTGTTTCTTGGGTATTAAAAGCTTCTGGGCTAATATCCACTTACCAGTGAGTGCATTCCATGTGTGTTCTTTTGTGTTTGGGTTACCTCACTTAGGATATTTCCAGTTCCCATTTGCCTAAGAATTTCATGAATTCATTGTTTTTAAAAGCTGAGTAGTATTCTGTTGTGTAAATATACCACATTTTCTGTATCCATTCCTCCGTTGAGGGACGTCTGGGTTCTTTCCAGCTTCTGGCTATTATAAATAGTGCTGCTATGAACATAGTGGAGCATGTGTCCTTATTACATGCTGGAGAATCCTCTAGGTATATGCCCAGGAGTCGTATAATAGGGTCCTCTGGTAGTATCATGCCCAGTTTTCTGAAGAACTGCCAGACTGATTTCCAGAGTGGAAGTACCAGCTTGCAATCCCACCAGCAGTGGAGGAGTGTTCCTCTTTCTCCACATCCTCACCAGCACCTGCTGTCTCCTGAGTTTTGGATCTTAGCCATTCTGACTGGTGTGAGGTAAAATCTCAGGTTTGTTTTGATTTGCATTTCCCTGATGACTAAGGATGTTGAACATTACCTTAGGTGCTTCTCAGCCATTTGATATTCCTCAGGTGAAAATTCTTTGTTTAGCTCTGTACCCCATTTTTAATAGAGTTATTTGGCTCTCTGGATTCTAACTTCCTGAGTTCTTTGTATATATTGGATATTAGCCCTCTGTCGGATGTAAGGTTGGAAAAGATCTTTTCCCAATTTGTTGGTTGCCATTTTGTCCTATTAACAGTGTCCTTTGTCTTATAGAATTTGTAATTTTATGAGGTCCCATTTGTCAATTCTTGATCTTAGAGCATAAGCTATTGGTGTTCTGTTCAGGAAAATTTCCCCTGTACCCATGTGCTCAAGGGTCTTCCCCAGTTTTGTTTCTATTAGTTTCAGTGTGCCTGGTTTTATGTGGAAGTCCTTGATCCACTTGGAGTTGAGCTTAGTACAAGGAGATAAGAATAGATTGATTTGCATTCTTCTGCATGCTAGCTGCCAGTTGAACCAGCACCATTTGTTGAAAAGGCTATCTTTTTTCCACTGGATGGTTTTAGCTCCTTTGTCAAAGATCAAGTGACCATAGGTGTGTGGATTCATCTCTGGGTCTTCAATTCTATTCCATTGATCTACCTGCCTGTCACTGTACCAATACCACGCAGTTTTTAACACTATTACTCTGTAGTACTGCTTGGGGTCGGAATACTGATTTCCCCAGAAGTTCTTTCACTGTTGAGACTAGTTTTAGCTATCCTGGATTTTTTTTGTTATTCCAGATGAATTTGACAATTGCTCTTTCTAACTCTATGAATGAGGATTGCATTGAATCTGTATATTGCTTTCGGCAAGATGGCCATTTTTACTATATTATTTTCTCTTAGATTTTTGAAACTCAGTGGTAGGCCTGTTTAAGACAGTGGCACGGTGAAGGAAAGTATCCTGATTCCTTTGCAGTGGAAGCCTTCTTAATGAATGCCCTGCATTCCAGGAGTTTTAGTTTTCAAAATTTTACTCACTTTTAGATGGTTCCTCTTCATCAGCTTGTCAATGTGTAGAAAGTTTTATAGACGAAATTGAACACACACACACACACACACACACACACACACACACACACTTTCCAAAAGGAAAAGAAAGAGAAAAAGGTAAACACTGATTGGTCCCCTGCTTGATTCCTGACTCCACCATGAACCCAGCTCCTCTTGCACTTCTGAGGAAGTTTGTGAACAGCCATTCTCTACACCTTCATCAAGGTCCATTCATCAAAACCATCAAGAACTGTTTTTAGTCCAGAGATCCAACAGCAGTTTCTTCCTGCACCACCCAACCTCCAATATCTAACATCCAAAATTCAATCTCCAACATCCAGCCTCCAACACCCGACACCCAACTTCTAATTCCCAACATCCAGCTTCTAAGCCCCAACCTCCAACCTCCTTCAGTCCCTCAAGTTTTTCCCACTCCATTTTAATGTCCTGCTTAACAAAAATAATATTTTTGTATGTACGAGAGAAAACCTATTTCTCTGCCTTCACCCAAAACTAATATAGAAATCCCAACAGTGTACATTTCTGACTTCCTTAAAATTCTCACGTATTACTAGAAGTGTTTGCTAATTTGCAATTCAACCACATAAGAGAATGTACTATCGCCAGCTCTGTGGTCAGAAATGAACAGAACATAGACCTCAAGGAAAAAATATATCAAACTATGACTTATATTTACGCTTACTGATAAGAAAAATATATTTGATGATTTTCTCAATATGTACAGGACAGGAAATGGGATAAACACAGCACCTGAATTCTATTCCAGACAGAGAAATCCTTTTTCTCTAAAAACTGGAGAGGAAGAAAACTTTGAATGGTTGTTGGACCGTGAAAGGCAGTCTAAGTTCTGGTTGAGCTAGGTTTGAACCCCAGCGACCCAGTGGACTTAATCCACGAGCCAGGGAAGTCTCCCAGACACTAGGCTGACACCATGAGGCCCTCAACTCCACAACCCTGTGACCATCAGTAGGTTAAAGTAGGGCAATGACTGCCCCAAGCCCCTGGTATTCTGTCTGGACTCCACCCCTACAGTTACCTGACTACAGCCAGGTATGCCCCGCCCCACAGTTCCCTGGCAACAGCCAGGTACCCCAGGTACCCCAGCCCACTATAAAAGGAACTGATTGACCCCTCCTCTTTCTCTTACTCTCTCTTACTTTCTTGCTCTCTCTTCTGTCTCTTGCCCCCTGCTCCCCCTTTCCCCCATTCCCTTCCCCCCTTTCTTCCATGTGGCTACGGCTGGTTTCTACCTCCCTACCTCCCATCTCTCACTCTATTCTTTCATAATAAAGCTTTAAAATCATGAGCTGTCTTTCCTTCCATCTTAACCCGCTGTGCTGGAACAGGCCCACAAATGGCAGAATTAAGTCCTCTACAAATACACTGAAAAAAAATTAAAATCATCTGCAAAAGACTAATGAGCTTAGAAATTTGAAAGGCAGCTAAAATCCTCCAAGAGGAATTTGATGAATGTGGATGAAGACAGTATTTTATGGGACTAAACATTGATCTTCTCTTCTAGCCTTTTCACTTGTCCTAGTTAGCTAAGAGCACCAGCAACCTATCTGGTGAAGGGGCTAGACTGGTTCTTCAACTCAGCTATGAGTCCTATTATGTTCTTCACATAGTGTCAATAGTATTCCTCTGTTGGAGATGTAGCCCGCAAGTCAGTATGGAAGTTTCTCAAGAACAATATCTGTTTTATTTCTACATGACCTAGCTGTACCATTGGGTATTCATTTACCCAGAGACTCCAAGTGGACATCTCACAAAGACACTTGTCCATCAGTGTATACTGCATCACACTTCACAATAGCTGGATGGTGTGACCAACCTAGGTATCTAAAAACAGAGGAATGGAATGTGGCCTCTACACACAATGGAACTTTCTCTGGCCATACAGAAAAAAAGAAATTGTGTGGTTAATATGGAACTGGAGATAATATACAAGTAAATTAAGCCAATTGCAGAAAAGCAGATATATGACTTTTTTCTCTCATTTGTAGTCCTAGATTATGCATAGGTATGTGTATGTGTATATAATGTATGTGTACATGACTTAAAAGTAAACATAAAACTGTCTAAGTGGACACTGAGGAACAGCTGGCGGGCTACAATCAAGGAACAGAAGGATAGAAGAGTAAAGGAGTATGAGGGGGTATATTCACGGTACATAACATGCACAAAAGTTTAAAATTTAAAAGTCCCATTGATAGTTCATTTAATAACATGACCCAGGCCACAGTTTCCTGGTAACTCCACTGTTCTTACATGGCTTGAGTCACATCTGTCTCCAGGATATATTTTTCAACGTTTGGGTGTGGGTGACTACAGCTGCCTGAAGCTGTCATGGTAGCCGGGCAATCAACAACCCGCCCCAAACCTTCAAGGGGATGGGGACTCCGTGGGGAGAGAAGATGGAGAGCTGTCACTCTGAAAGCAAATTAAGGACACTGATGTCCTTAGAGATTTCAAAATCGATAAACAAACATCAATTGCATATCTATGTGTTAGTGGCAAGCACTGAAAATAAGGACAACAGAGCCATTGCACTTGAAATAACAACAACAAAAAAACATAGACAATTAAAACCATAAAAGATTTTGCATAGAAGTCTACAAAACATGGCTATATGAACTTAGGTAAGATCTAGGTAAATGGAAATTCAGCATCTGCTCTCAGGTCAGAAGACAGAATAGCTATGTGGTAATGGTCTCAATGGTAACTCAGTGTAGTATCTATGAAAAGACACAGGCGCTCTCTTACTCTTACTCAGTCCCCTGGTTCCTGCTCCCCCTCTGTC
This sequence comes from Tokudaia tokunoshimensis, assembly GCA_036184795.1. Classification (NCBI taxonomy): domain Eukaryota; kingdom Metazoa; phylum Chordata; class Mammalia; order Rodentia; family Muridae; genus Tokudaia; species Tokudaia tokunoshimensis. The sequence goes on from BTHU01000006.1 coordinate 84,137,740, forward strand.
CCCATTCCCCTTCTCCTTCTCTCTCCAAGCGCTCATGGCCAGCCTATACTCCTCTACTCTCCCTCTCTGCCTTTCTCTGTCTCTACTCCCTGGTCTCCCCTTCCCATGCCCTGAATAAATTCTATTCTATACTGTCAAAAAGAAAAAAGAAAAGAAAGAAAGAAAGAAAGAAAGAAAGAAAGAAAGAAAGAAAGAAAGAGAAAAAGAAAGAAAGAGAGAAAGAAAGAAAGAAAGAAAGAAAGAAAGAAAGAAAGAGAAAAAGAAAGAAAGAGAGAAAGAAAGAAAGAAAGAAAGAAAGAAAGAAAGAGAGAGAGAGAGAGAGAGAGAAAGAAAGAAAGAAAGAAAGAAAGAAAGAAAGAGAAAAAGAAAGAAAGAAAGAGAGAAAGAAAGAAAGAAAGAAAGAGAAAAAGAAAGAAAGAAAGAGAGAAAGAAAGAAAGAAAGAAAGAAAGAGAAAAAGAAAGAAAGAGAGAAAGAAAGAAAGAAAGAAAGAAAGAAAAAGAAAGAAAGAAAGAAAGAAAGAAAGAAAGAGAAAAAGAAAGAAAGAAAGAGAGAAAGAAAGAAAGAAAGAAAGAAAGAAAGAAAGAAAGAAAGAAAGAGAAAGAAAGAAAGAAAGAAAGAAAGAGAAAAGACACAGACTCCCAATAGCATCAGATTCTTTTTACAGAGACAGAGGCTTGCACTATTGACTTCAAAACTTCCTGGTTTTTGGGATGTATATAACTTTTATGAATATCCTAGCTATCAGAATTGCTGTGTTGACTCTTTGAAACATGTCATCTGGGATGTTTAGGCAGAAGTGTCAGGTGGGTTTCCCAAAGCTTCTCCAACTGTCCAAATAACGAGTCAAAGCACTGATCATCGGCCCATTGAAGCACACCTCGCTTGAAATGAGTTTTGCTTACACTTGTATGTAGCAGATCAGGGTGTCACCAACAGACACTTACCCACAAATGACTATTTCTGGGTGGTAGAACCAAAAGATCATGTTTTGATTTTCCTTCTTATCTTGTAAATTTTATGTTCATTAGGTGAGGATTATAAGAGGTTTTTCCTATGTGGTCTTTTATTATGCAGACTCCCAAATCATGGTCCTCATCAACTTTGAACTACTATAATGAAAGACCTACAATAACCAGCTCGGAAAGAAGAGAACTGTGGAGATGGCTTAGTGGGTAAAGCTACTGCCGCACAAGATAAGGAGATTAAGTCCCTTGGACTCACACTAAGGCAGAGCAGAATGAGCAATACATATTCAATCCCAGAGCTAATACACACAGAGGGCTAGGAGAATCCCAAAAGCTCATGGGCAGCCTGACTCACATAGCAATGCAACAGAAATCATGCTCCTATCAAAGTAGAAGATGAAGATGGAGATCTGAGTTTGTTCTCTGACATCTATGCATGTGGAGTGTCCACACTCACACACGCGCGCTCTCTCTCTCTCTCACACACACACACACACACACACACACACACACATACACACACATGTACACACATACACACACATACACACACATATACACACAGCACACATGCCACACAGACATACAATACACACAAGAGCATACATGCATGCACACGCATGTGCACATGCGCATGCACAGTCACACATACATGTACACACATGTGCACACAAACCACATGCATTCACACATACACAAGGCACACAATACACACGTGTGCATATACACATACACTCACAGAGAGCAAGAGACAGAGACAGAGAGAGACAGAGAGAAACAAGACAGAGAGGCAAGACAAGACTGTGTTGTGTCCCACAGTCCCTTTGAAGTCATACCCTCAGGTCATCAGTAACCTAGTCAGTTTTCCCTATGTCCTGACAGCAGCATGCTGGGCCAAGTCTTCTCACTATATGGGCCTCTCTGAAACTTCTCAACTCAAGCTGTTACGGATTTTTTGCCCTGAACCTCATCTCCTGGGGTAGAGCAGACACCAGAGTTGAATTCTGCTGCCCTGCTATGCTCTTTTGGTACAGCACTGTCTGCAGACTTGGTTGGAACACATAGCTTGATGCATAAAGGTCAGACCCTTGGAGGGGTCACCTAAGACTTTGCTCTCTCGTCAGGTTGCCTTCCTTCTGTAAGAGTAGCTGGATATTTTCTGTTCCAGTTTTCACTCAATTTTGATTTGATGTTATTAGTGTGGTTATGGTGGGTAGCACTGGGCTGGCAGAGGGTCAGGGATATGTGGGATGGAGCATTTGGCTGGGACACTGAGAGATTGAGGACGGTTTTCTATGAAGGTACTGCATAGGATGCTTATTGATTAAACCATTCAGGCTCAACCTTTCTGCCCAGGGTTTTAGGATTGGGGCTCACAGGGCCTGTAGCTGCAGAGATATACCAAGCACATTCACTCTGAAGTCACCTTGTATGGTGTGAAGGGAATTTCTAGTCCATACTGAAATGTAAATTAATTCCATATTCTTTGAGGTTCAAATAAAGTTCAGTGTGACAAGAGTTGTAGGTATCTGACGTGTAGGAACAAGTTCTACTCCGTGGCTTAATAACTTCCATATTGCTTTTCCATCATTTAAAGTAAATAGCACTCCCTACTCTCTTACATGTGACTGTGGGATTAGGACACATATCCCAAATAAACTAGAATGATGAATAAAGTTTACAGTGCATTAATGTTGAAGGAGCATCATTGCATGGGCATCTCTGCAAGCGTCTTTCCCTTGGGTTTCTGTCTTAATTCATGGTAGGTCTTTAAAGTTAAGAACTTTTCCTCAGTTTGAAAGGGTATAGAGTGCTCTGAAACCTAAGGATGTGTATATCCCTGTCTCAAACCTTCATTTGTAGACTTTTGAGGAGAGAGAAAAGACGCTTGGAAGGTATCCTGTGCACAAACAGACTAGGTGGTATGAGAGTAGAAAAAAATGTGATTATGTAGGAGCTAAAATATTTTTCTTAATTTTTAAATTTTTATTTATTTTCCACTCCATTTAATTTGAGTTTGGGTTGAAGTTTAAGGAAAGGTTTTTGTAATAGATTTAAGCACCTTTATTTAGACAAAGGGAGACATATCACAGGAGGTCAGTAGAACATGCCCTAGAGTGGCCCCGAGCTTCTCCAAAAAAGCACCACCTCTCCTTCGTCTTTCCAAGTCTTTCTCTCTCTCTAGGCTGAAAATCCCAACATGAGTGGTGTTTGGAAATCTACCCCAAGTCTCTTTGTAGATGGATTCTTCCTTATTTAATTGTAATAGAGTCAATGTTTTCTTTGTGGTTTTTAATTATATTGTATAATACATTTATATTTCATGCATATTTTGGAAGATTTGGAGAAAGCTAGACATTGGTAATTTGTTTAGGCAATTAAAACTGCATATGACAGTAAGCCTACTCTTTTAATTTAAGCTGTCCATAAAAACAGAGGGTTGCTTTGAACCTAGGTAGCAATCATACTCCCTCCTGCCTCCGTAGCTACCCCATTCATGTCTGATATGACAAAAGCAAAGGGATTCAGACAAGTGTGATGGTCCCAGGAAAGGGAGCTATGAGCATTTGAAAGGGGACCTGCAAAATAAAAATCATCCAAGAAAGAACATGAATTCCACAGGCAGCTTTTCACGAGGCATCCCTATGCAGCAGGTCATCGGTCTGATGTGCCCAGATGACATTTTTCTGGGGCTCTTCCTGATAGAAAGTAATTCTGTAGGCTTTCCTTTGGGCTCTCATGAGATGCTGCATAGTCGAGCTACCATTATGTCTACATGCGTGTGTATGTGCATATATGTATGGTGTGTCTGTGTGATATGTACTTGAGTGTACAAGAGGGCATGCCCATGGAAGCTCAGGTGGAGACCAGATGAGGACACTGGGGGCCCCTCCTCTAGTACTATTTTCCATGAAGCTTTATTGACAGGTCTCCCCCTGAACCTGATGATCACCTTTCCACCGAGTCTGATTGGACAGTGGCTATCAGGAATCCACCTGCCTCCATCCCAAAGCTTAGTTTATAAGCAAACACAGCCATGTCTGCTTTTTTTTTTTTGTAAAGAATGTGGTTCCTGGGGATTTGAACTGAGGTCCTCATGCTCACACAGTTAAGTGTTCTTACCACTGAGCAATACCTGCAGGCCTCCATGTTTGAGACTTGTCATTTTCATTTGGTTCCCTTTTAAAGGTTGGCTGTGAAACATAAATGAGCGGTCACCGAGTAGGATGCGGGAGGTCTCGACCATCTACATCACCTGCACCTGTGATCGTAGCTAATTATCTGTCTGGGGGATTCCAGAGTCCTTCAAAGAGTTTGTCCATTCTTTCTCTACTTGTGCCATCTATCACAGCAACAGGCAAAGTCTAGACACTAAAATACACTGGCACAGGACTCATGCATTCAGGTAGTATTTACTCCACTTCCCTGGCAGAGAAAAATATGGAACCCAGATGATGAGACCTAAGTAGGTCAGCCTAGTCATTGGTACCAACATGCCGACAGAATTGCTTCCTTCTCAGCCTCCTTTCTTTCTGTGTGTATTATAAAGTTATCATTTTGCTTATGAGTCTATTGGTTCATCTGTCTGTTCTCCAGATATCCCTTTGGTGCATCAATAATGTGCTATAAAATTTGACACCATGGTAATTATGTTTTATGCTCAAAGATATTCAATATCTCACTCTTGCCTGTAATAACATCATAAAATAGTCTTACTATGAGTCATGGTGCTATATTTATATTTTCTCTACGGACTTTTGCTTCTTAACCACTACTTGTTTCTCTGTATTTTAATTTACCTATTATATATATATATATTATATATATAATATATATATATTATATATATGTATAGGTATAGGTATAGGTATAGATATAGATACTGAATAACAAAATAATCTGTAAGAAAATTGCAAAATCAATTAGTAAACACAGAAGCACATGGTCAACAGATAAATATTACTGTGTGGTGAACTGAGGACTATCCTATGTGGGAAAGTTACCCGAAAGCAGTAAAGAAGGGGGGGGGACCCATGTGAGCTTGGGGAGTCCCTCTAAGAGTACTCATATTAAATGATCTATTGATTAATTTATGAGGCAGATTTTATCAAGTAATCAATGAGCAGAAGAATAATTATAAAGGAGAGGGAGTAAAATTGTAAGGCATCAATTTATATTTGATGTGAAGAGAGTGGTCCTTGAGACTTGTCATTTGAGACTTGTCATTGGGACATTGTGAGTGTGGAATGTCATTGTATCTCTCAGGTGCTTTAGGAAGAGGTTGACCCTCTGAACACGAAGTCAACAGACTCTCCAGCTGAACATGAAGTCAACAGACTCTCCAGCTGAACATGAAGTCAGTCAACAGACTCTCCAGCTGGAGATGGGGTCAAGAGGCTTTGCAGTCTTGATGAAGCCGGGGGAGGGGACAACAGCCACAGAAAGGTGACAGAGAATCAGGGAAATGAAAAGAGGAAACAGGCTTTGTAAGACAGTAGCATGCTGAACGGAAATCTAGGGATTGGAGGTACACCAACCCTGTCCATCTTAAACAAAATGAACAGCAACATGTCTCTGTGTTTTATCGTCTCCCTCTCGATTGTGTGAGGACCGGCACACAGAAGCCAGTGTTTGTGTCATGACCAGAGTTCCTCTCTCCAGCCATGTGGCAATTGGCATCCTCCCTGATGGAAGTGAGTGGCTCATCTCTGAGACCCACCAGGGGGTGCTGCAACTGTCCTCATGCTCTCTGAGATGTGCATGTGTCAGCTCCAACTGGGGTACTGTGGGCTGGAGGCTACAGATGGCCACAGTGGGATGGGGGTGGGAGAGACCTGTGGCTCCTTTTCCTGGCAGCTTAGATGCCCGTGGTTGGTGCTTATATTCCGAGGAAGCAATGAAACAGTAAATGTGCTTATAACTCTTGTTCCAAATAACCCATATCCTTGAAGAAAGTTCTCAGTGATACCAGCAATATTGCTGCTTCTATCGTCATTGGTCGAAACTGTAGAAGAATCACTGCTTGAAGCCATGATTGAAGAACAACATGGACTTAGAGTAAAGGCTGTGCATCCCCATCACCCCTCCTTTCAATCTCCCATTACCTGAGTGATTCATGTTCCTCCCTCTTGGGCTATCTCACTATTGAATCTCTGCAAAGACCTAAGACTATTTCCTAAATAGGTTGCCCATGCAACTTCTGACTGAAGGTGCTTCAGAGTGAAATGTCTGAGCTGGAAAGGTGTGGCTACTTGAATTCAACATTTATAAAATAGCTTGAATTCGTTGTGATTGACAGCTCAATATTTCTATTTTCTCTTCTCATCTGTAGCCATATGCAATACCATGTTCCCAAAATACAATTTTATATACACTGAGCTTCTAGTCACTCAAACAGCGAGTCTACTTTACCCCTTTCTGACTAGCTCCACATGAGCAAGCCCTGCTCTACACATGTACCTGTAACCAACCCCAGTTGACCAGTCAGAAACCACATAAGGCACTGATTTAGCAAGAACTAAATATCCAATGAGTATCTACCAGTAGAGAACAAATTACTAGAATATCATAATTTTAAAATCACAGCACTTAGGAAAAAAAATGAAAGGAACCTTAATCTTCAGGTATTTAGAAGGATACATATTCATTCTAGCACACTGTAAATCAGCTATCTCCAGTGGTTGTTAATGGGCCACCTGAGGGTTTCATGGCAATCTTATACTTGTATGAATAAGATTTAGTCCAGTGAGATTTTAGCCTGCCGCAGGTTAAGATGGTGCACATCACGTTTCAGGCATGATCATATGCAGAACTTCTGTGCTGGGATGTAGCTTGTTCCCATCACAGGTACTGAGACATTCTGTGAGCTCCTGAAAACCCAGTTCTGCTAAACATCTGAACACGGAACAGAAGGTCGGTGGTGAAACTTCCCCCTCTCTGCTTCTAGCTTTTATTCTTTCTTGCGATCATTTTGTAGCTGCTGCTAAACTTGTGTGTGAAAGTTTGCAAGGTTTTCCTTTGTAGACCCTGCTCCCTTCAGTTCACTGCATTGGTTTGCAGAGTTCAGGCGAACTTACCTTTACAACTTTTATGAGAATTCAGAAAGTCCTGGGCAGATTGTTATATCAGTTTTCTCTTTCTCCAGACCTGCCAGGGAAAAAATAAATGATCTTGCCCTCTTGTAGCATGTGCTGGGAAGGTAAGCACAGAATGTCAACATCAAGGGATGGGTTAGCCTGCTCCTGCCTTAGGCTGATTTCTTCCTGAACATCTTTCCGAAATGACCGTGAGGTTCTGCTGCGATCCTTTCTGTTAAGACTTCAATCCCAGTCTCTTGCTATATATTTTAAAAGAAAGAATTCACTTCTTTTATTGAAATATGAACACATTTTGAAGTTCAGATAGGTACTGGGTTTTAAGATTTTGGATACCACAAAGTGCCAAAAGTAGGAGTCACTATCCTGGGGCTCAGTGCCTCAAAAAGCTTCCACGGAGCAGGTGGTACCTGATCGAATCTTTGAACAAGAGTCCTGTTAGCTTTAGGTGACAGGAAGACCAGTTGAGGTGATTCTGATGGCAGTACATCAGCAATGGACATGGAATAGGGAAACTCGACCTTCTATCCCAACAAGAGCTGAGCCCACTCTATGGAAGGCTTGGATATGACCTTCTATCCCATCAAGTGCTGAGTCTACTCTATGGAAGGCTGGTACATGGGCTTCTATCCCATCAAGAGCTGAGTTCACTTTGTGGAAGGCTTGGATATGACCTATCCCAACAATAGCTGAGTTCACTCTATGGAAGGTTGGGGAAGATGGCAGCACCATGGGAGGGCTGTGAGACAATCAGTGGTGAGGAGAGTAAGTAGGAGAGAAGGGGAAAGTGGGTACTCAGGGAAATAGCGAAGATGGTAGCCACAGAACTGAAGCATCAACATGAAGAAAAGAAAGGGCATAGAGCTAATGTGTTTGGTGGATAGAACAGGGTAGTGCTCCATGTTGTTCATTGGAGTCAAAAGGCATCCATGTGGGACCATTGGGTGGTAATGGAGTACAGGTTGAGAATGGGAGCTGTGAGGACTTCTGTGGAGGAGATTCTGCACGCCTTGGGTTCTAGATTGGTTTGGGAGGTGAGAGCTAGGTACTTCCATGAACAGGGCTAGGAGACACAGAGGCATGAGTGGAGGTTATTTAGCACATGCTGAAGGTTCTCTTCTCTTCCCGCATTTGCTGCTTGGATGGTGGTTCCTCCCATTCATCTCTACAACGTTCCTAATCAGCCTTTCATCCCCACATCTGAAAGTTCCAGGTCTGCTGCCTTTCTCCTGAAGTGGGGTTTGGATAGGTAAGAAGCAGGCAGACTTCTGGTCCAGAGATAGTCTAGAATAAGCCTAAGGCATAAAACCTCTCTAGATAGTCTCTGCTCGTGTGGTAGGTAGCAAGGAACCTTCAGGCTTTAGATAGCATTGCTGTCCCTACTCTATGTCTGCCCAATTTACGCAGTGAAAGATGGATTTGTATATGGCTCGCGGGGGTCGGGGAAGACATCTTCAAACCTTCAGCTACGTGCCAAGCTATACAAATGACAAATTCCTTCGCACCTCCAGACCACATTAATCACCCACTTCTTTTTTTGACCCGTTCATTGCCTTACAAGAAAATGTCATGTTTTCCATTCATGTTCCTGCCTGTGTTCATCCAGTTTTGACTCGTCTTCTTTTCACTGACTTCCTGTGAGCAATATTGAGTCTCCGCTCCAGTCTTTCCTTCAGGTACGCACCTCCTTCTCCTCCCACAGGAGCACGGCACTGACATGGAGCAGAGCTGTGAACAAAGTTCTGACTCCACTCTGCCACTAGCTGGGTGTGGTCCTCAACTGAGGACCCCTGTCACTCTCCCATAACTTAAAACATAAACTTGAAATTTCAGTAAGCACAACATTTATTTTTATATCTTCCTTCCTTCCTTCCTTCCTTTCTTCCTTCCTTCCTTCCCTCTCCCTTCCTCTATCCTTCCCTCTATCCCTTTCACTTTCCCTCCCTCCCTCCCTCCTTCCTTCTTCCTTCCTTCTAGTCTCATGTATTGTGGACTAGGCTTGAACGCACTGCATAGCTAAGGCCCTTCACCATCTCATCCTCTGCCTTGCCTTCTTAGAACCTGCTGTTACAAGCCAGTCCTCCCGCTCCAACCCCACACACATAGGTTAAGCAGCCACTGACCAAGCTGCCTTGTCAGCCTGGGGTCAAGATTCCTGTCAGTCTCTTTCCGGTTTGGTGTTTTAAAGCCATTTCTTTACTTTTGTTCCATAATTTACATCTGTCGCTTTGGAGAGAAAGTGAAGCATTTACATTGTTGATGGGGCCATAATTATTTACAGTTTCCAATCCCAGATGGGATTTCAGCTCTAATCACCACATTCTTAAAATGTTTGTATCTGCACCCCTGAGCTACTCTGACTTGAGTTCATCCCCAAACCCCAAACCCAGAGCTCAGAATGACCCACTGTGCTCAGTAGAGGTACTGCAGCCATCGAAGAGGAAAGATGTGCCTCTCTGTCTTGGCAAGGAGCCCCTGGCTTCCCTCACTTCCACAGGGTTTCTTCCCATGGGGTGAAAAAGATCACACACTTCACTGCATTCCATGCAGTCCTCTCCCTTATTCTGTGAGACAGGATCTTTCACTCTTCAGAGCTAATCAATCAGGCTAGGCTGGCTTGCCAGGAAGCTCCCAGGACCTGCCCATGTCTTCCTCCCTGACACTGATATTACAAGTGCATCCTATTACCTCTGTGCGTTCACATACACACAGAGTACTGAATTCACTGCAGATTACCCACACACAGTGGTTCCAGACAGATTAACAACCAGTGTCGGGGATGGAAAGATCACCTTAATAGAACCAGCAGTAATGAGCCCCAGGCTCCAAAGCCCAGACCCAAAGTCATCATTAAACCGCATATGTCACAAAAAGAAAACAGTAGAGAAGAATATGAGGGAGAGATCTGTAGGGAAGGGTGGTCTAGGCAAGAGCCGGGGGAGCTTAAGAGAGGTCGGGGTGAGAGCACACAATGTACGTAATGATATATGCATATGTTATGCACAATATATGTACATAGACGCAGAGTGCCCTCCGCCATCTTTGCTCCAGTGACCAGGTAGTTGGGACCGCCAGGCTCAGAGACAGACAGGCATAATATCGCTTCAGTCTCAGGCAGCTTGTGTGTAACCTGCTCCAAGGTGCTGGGCTGATCTGCAGTGACCAGCGCGCCACCTCTGCTGTGGGACTTCTGCCTGGTGGAGGGACCCCGCGCTGGGAGGGAGCCTGCCAGCTTTCCTTCCGCGACCTCTGTTCCCGCAGACTGCGCTGGAGAGACGGGTACCCAGGCTCTCCCCCCAATATAACATCACTTGGGACACGGCCTGTTGGGGCTTCCGTCTGTGCCCGAGGACGGGTTGGCGCTGTGGTCATCTGGGTGCCAGATCGGCGGGCCATCGTGACCACAGGGTGAGCAGCGCCACGGAGCGTGCCCTCCGCCATCTTTGCTCCAGTGACCAGGTAGTTGGGACCGCCAGGCTCAGAGACAGACAGGCATAATATCGCTTCGGTCTCAGGCAGCTTGTGTGTAACCTGCTCCCAGGTGCTGGGCTGATCTGCAGTGACCAGCGCGCCAGATCTGCTGTGGGACTTCTGCCTGGCAGAGGGACGCCCCCTCCCCCCCCCAGGAGAGATCACACACCCCTGCACAGGGCAGGAGCCTGCCAGCCTCCCTTTGGCGACCTCTGCTCCAGGAATCCACTAGGCTGAGCCTTTAGATGTGCAAGGCCTCCCCAATATACGATCACTTGGGGCAAAGCACATTAGGGCTCCAAAGTCACTCAGGAGCAGGCAGGCCCCAGAAATCGGTGCCAGGGGAATCCTGGTAATCCAGGGGGGGCAGAAATAGCTTTGCAGGCTCACAGGAGGTCCAACCAACAGCCAGTGGCAGCAGGACCAACTAACACCAGAGGTATCCAGATGGCAAAAGGCAAACGTAGGAATGTTACTAATAGTAAGCAAAGTAATGTGGGACCATCCGAACCCAACTCTCCAACAGCAGCAAGTCCTGGATACCCCACCACACCCGAAAGACAAGATCTGGATTTAAAATCACTTCTCATGATGCTATTAGAGGATCACAAGAAGGACACAAATAAATCTCATAAAGAGTTACAGGAGACCATGAATCAACGGTTAGAAGCCCTTACAAAGGAAACACAAAAATCGCTTAGAGAAATGCGGGAGAACATGGATCAAAAGATGGAGGCGCACAAGGAGACAACACAAAAATCGCTTAACGAGATGAATCAACGGGTAGATGCACTCACAAAGGAATCACAAAATTTGCATAAAGAAATGCAGAAGAATATGGGTCAACAGATGGATGCCCATAAGGAGGCAACACAAAAATTGCTTAAAGAAATGAATCAACGGTTAGATGCCCTTACAAAGGAAACACGAGAACTGCTTAAAGAAATGCAGGAGACGATGGATCAACAGATGGAATCCCATGAGGAGGAAACACAAAAATCGCTCAGAGAAATGCAGGAGAACATGGGTAATTAGGAAGAAATCCTGAAAGAGGTAATGCAAAAATACCTTAAAGAAATACAGGAAAATACAAACAAACAAGTGAAGGATCTCAGCAAATCCATCCAGGAACTAAAAAAGGAAGTAGAAACAACTAAGAAATCACAAAGGGAGACAACTTTGGAGATAGAAAACCTTGGGAAGAAATCAGGAGTCATAGATGCAAACATCAACAATAGAATACAAGAGATGGAAGAAAGAATCTCAGGTGCTGAAGATTCCATAGAAAGCATCGACTCAACAGTCAAAGAAAATGCAAAATGCAAAAAACGCGTAACCCAAAACATCCAGGAAATCCAGGACACAATGAGAAGACCAAACCTAAGGATTATAGGTATAGATGAGAGTGAAGATTTGCAACTTAAAGGGCCAGTAAACATCTTCAACAAAATTATGGAGGAAAACTTCCCTAACTTAAAGAGAGAGATGCCGATGAACGTACAAGAAGCCTACAGAACTCCAAACAGACTGGACCAGAACAGAAATACCTCCCGTCACATAATAATCAAAACACCAAATGTTCTAAACAAAGAAAGAATACTAAATGCAATAAGAGAAAAGGGCCAAGTAACATACAAAGGAAGACCTATCCGAATCACATCAGACTTCTCACCAGAGACTATGAAAGCCAGAAGATCGTGGGCAGATCTCATGCAGACACTAAGACAGCACAAATGCCAGCCTAGACTACTCTACCCAGCAAAACTCTCAATCACCATAGATGGAGAGACCAAGATATTCCATGATAAAACCAAATTTTCACAATATCTTTCCACAAATCCAGCCCTGCAACGGATAATAGGTGGAAACCTCCAATACAGGGAGAGAAACAACACCCTGGAAAAAATGAGATAATAACCTTCTTGAATCAAACCCAAAAGTAGATAACCACTCAAACATAAAGATAGCGTCAAGAATGGCAGATGGCAATAATCACTATGCCTTAATCTCTCTTGATATCAATGGTCTCAATTCCCCAAATAAAAGACATAGACTAGCAGACTGGATACGTAAACAGGACCCAGCATTTTGCTGCATGCGGGAAACGCACCTCAGTGTCAAAGACAAACACTACCTCAGAGTAAAAGGCTGGAAAACAATTTTACAAGCAAATGGCCCCAAGAAACGAGGTGGAGTAGCCATCCTAATATCGGATAAAATTGATTTTCAACCTAAAGTCATCAAAAAAGACACAGAAGGACACTACATACTGATCAAGGGAAAAATCCACCATCAAGAACTCTCAATCCTGAATATCTATGCTCCAAATGCAAGGGCACCCTCATTCGTAAAAGAAACTTTACTAAAACTCAAAGCACACATCGCACCGCACACAATAATAGTGGGTGACTTCAACACCCCGCTCTCTGAAATGGATCGTTCAGGAAAGCAGAAACTAAACAGGGACACAGTGAATCTAATTGAAGCCTTGGACCAAATGGAACTAACTGATATATATAGAACATTTCATCCTAGAGCTAAAGAATACACCTTCTTCTCAGCTCCTCATGGTACCTTCTCCAAAATTGACCATATAATTGGTCACAAATCAGACCTCAACAGATACAAGAAGATAGAAATAATCCCATGCCTCCTATCAGATCACTATGGAATAAGGGTGGTCTTCAATGGCAAGAAAAACAAAAGAAAACCCACGTACACATGGAGGCTGAACAATGCTCTACTCAATGATAACTTGGTCAAGGTGGAAATAAAGAAAGAAATCAAAGACTTTTTGAAAGTTAATGAAAATGAAGGCACAACATACCCTAACTTATGGGACACAATGAAAGCAGTGCTAAGAGGAAAATTCATAGCCCTGAGTGCCGCCAAAAAGAAACGGGAGACAGCATACACTAACAGCTTAATGGCACACCTGAAAGCCCTGGAACATAAAGAAGCAAATACACCAAAGAGGAGTAGAAGGCAGGAAATCATCAAACTCAGGGCTGAAATCAATCAAGTAGAAACAAATAAAACCATACAAAGAATCAACAAAACGAGGAGTTGGTTCTTTGAGAAAATCAACAAGATAGATAAGCCCTTAGCCAGACTAGCCAGAGGGCACAGAGATAGTATCCAAATTAATAAAATCAGAAACGAAAAGGGAGAGATAACAACAGAAACTGAGGAAATTCAAAAAATCATCAGATCCTACTACAAAAACCTGTATTCAACACAACTAGAAAATCTTGAGGAAATGGACAATTTCCTTGACAGATACCAAGTACCAAAATTAAATCAGGATCAAATAGACCATCTAAACCGTCCTATAACCCCTGAAGAAATAGAAGTTGTCATTGGAAGTCTTCCAACCAAAAAAAGCACAGGTCCAGATGGTTTTAGTGCAGAATTCTATCAGACCTTCAAAGAAGACCTAACACCAATACTCTTCAAACTGTTCCACAAAATAGAAACAGAAGGAACACTACCCAACTCGTTCTATGAAGCCACAATTACACTAATACCAAAAGCACACAAAGATCCGACAAAGAAAGAGAATCTCAGGCCAATCTCTCTTATGAATATCGATGCAAAAATACTCAATAAAATTCTTGCCAACCGAATCCAAGAACACATCAAAACGATCATTCACCACGATCAAGTAGGCTTCATCCCAGGGATGCAGGGATGGTTCAAAATAAGGAAATCCATCAATGTAATCCACTACATAAACAATCTCAAAGAAAAAAACCACATGGTCATCTCATTAGATGCTGAGAAAGCATTTGACAAAATTCAGCATCCTTTCATGCTAAAGGTCTTGGAAAGATCAGGAATTCAAGGCCCATATCTAAACATAGTAAAAGCAATTTACAGCAAACCAGTAGCCAGCATCAATCTAAATGGAGAGAAACTTGAAGCAATCCCACTAAAATCAGGGACTAGACAAGGCTGCCCTCTCTCTCCATATCTTTTCAATATAGTACTTGAAGTTCTAGCTAGAGCAATTAGACAACAAAAAGAGGTCAAAGGGATACAAATTGGAAAGGAAGAAGTCAAACTATCACTATTTGCAGACGATATGATAGTATACATAAGCGACCCAAAGAACTCCACCAGAGAACTCCTACAGCTGATAAACGACTTCAGCAAAGTGGCCGGATATAAAATCAACTCAAGCAAGTCAGAAGCCTTCCTATACTCAAAGGATAAGCAGGCTGAGAAAGAAGTAAGAGAAATAATACCCTTTACGATAGCCACAAACCATATTAAGTATCTTGGCGTGACGCTAACCAAACAAGTGAAAGATCTGTATGACAAGAACTTCAAGTCTCTGAAGAAAGAAATTGAAGAAGACCTCCAGAAGATGGAAAAATCTGCCATGCTCATGGATTGGCAGGATTAATATAGTAAAAATGAGCATCTTACCAAAAGTAATACACAGATTCAATGCAATCCCCATCAAAATCCCAACTCAATTCTTCATAGAGTTAGAAAGAGCAATTCAAAAATTCATCTGGAATAACAGAAAACCCAGAATAGCTAAAACTATTCTCAAGAGTAAAAGAACCTCTGGGGGAATCAGTATCCCGGACCTCAAGCTGTACTACAGAGCAATAGTGTTAAAAACTGCATGGTATTGGTACAGTAACAGACATGTAGATCAATGGAACAGAATTGAAGACCCAGAAATGAATCCACACTCCTATGGTCACTTGATCTTTGACAAAGGAGCTAAAACCATCCAGTGGAAAAAAGATAGCCTTTTCAACAAATGGTGCTGGCTCAGCTGGAGGTCAACATGCAGAAGAATGCAAATTGACCCATCCTTATCTCCTTGCACTAAGCTCAATTCTAAGTGGATCAAAGATCTCCACATAAAACCAGACACACTGAAACTAATAGAAGGGAAACTAGGGAAGAACCTTGAACATATGGGCACAGGGGAGAATTTCCTGAACAGAACTCCAATAGCTTATGCTCTAAGATCAAGAATAGACAAATGGGACCTCATTAAATTACAAAGTTTTTGCAAGGCAAAAGACACCGTCAAAAAGACAAAGCGGCAACCAACTAACTGGGAAATGATCTTTACCAACCTTACATCCGACAGAGGGCTAATATCCAAGATATACAAAGAACTCAAGAAGTTAAACTCCAGAGAGGCAAGTAACCCTATTAAAAAATGGGGTACAGAGCTACACAAAGAGTTCTCACCTGAAGAATATCTAATGGCTGAGAAGCACCTAAAGAGATGTTCATCATCCTTAGTCATTAGGGAAATGCAAATCAAAACAACCCTGAGATTCCATCTCACACCAGTCAGGATGGCTAAGATCAAAAACACAGGAGACAGCAGTTGTTGGCGAGGATGTGGAGAAAGAGGAACACTCCTCCACTGCTGGTGGAATTGCAGGCTGGTACAACCACTCTGGAAAGCAGTCTGGCGGCTCCTCAGAAAACTGGGCATGACACTTCCGGAGGATCCGGCTATACCACTCCTGGGCATATACCCAGAGACTTTACCTGCATGCAATAAGGACACATGCTCCACTATGTTCATAGCAGCCTTATTTATAATAGCCAGAAGCTGGAAAGAACCCAGATGTCCCTCAACGGAGGAATGGATTCAGAAGATGTGGTATATTTACACAATGGAATACTACTCTGCAATTAAAAACAATGAATTCACGAAATTCCTAGGCAAATGGTCAGAACTTGAAAATATCATCCTTAGTGAGGTAACCCAATCACAAAAGATCACACATGGTATGCAGTCACTGATAAGGGGATATTGACCCAGAATCTCAGAATACCCTAGACACAATCAGCATATCAATAGATTTCTAAAAAGATGGAAGGAGAGACCCCTGGTCCTGGAAAGGCTGGATGTAGGGGAACGCCAGGACAGAGTAATGAGAGGGGGTTGAATGGAGAAAAGAGGGAGGGAAGGGGGCTTATGGGACTTTCGGGGAGGGAGGAAACGGGAAAGGGGAAGTGATTTGGAATGTAAATTAAAAAAATAAAATAAAATAAAATAAAAAAAAAAAGAAAAAAGGCTCTATGAGTAGCTGTAATAGGTGCCTATGATTATCCATAGATCTTAAGATTATTGTTGTTTTTCTTACATGTTTGTATATTTTCTATATGTTTAGCAATGGGAATCTATTCTTATATTAGAAAAACAACCATGTTAATGTGAAAATGTCTTTGGACGCCTGACAACTGTTATTAGTCTAATAGGCACATTAAACATCTATTACTTGATCATTTCATTATAAAAAAAATATATGTACATAATGTATATGCATATATGCTACGCACAAATATACATAATATATGCATATATATGTTATACACAATATATGTACATGAAATTGTCAATGAAGGTGTGTAACTGAGAAAAAACAGGAAATGTATCCATGTCTGGACTTCTGAATATTAATCTTTTAAAATGGCGCAAGCAGAAACGCAACAAGCGGTGACAAGCTGGCTGCCAACCCTGAAGGCACCTTGGTGACTTGCTCCAGCTTTGAGGGAGCTTGGGCGTTTATCTGTTTGTTTTGCTTGAAAAAGGATCCCTGGGAAAGCAAGGCTGCGCACAAACGTGTGAGCCTCCTGCCGCAGCCTCTGGAGTGTTTGACAGGGGTGCGCCACCCTGCCCAGGTGTGGTCCACGTCCCCAGCAGCTGCTGTCACTGTTTAAGGACTTATCCACCCCATCTTTCTGCTCTATTTTTAGTTCCTCTCCTTTACATCTGTGCAAAGAGTCAGGTGTCATTGAAACAGTTTTGTTTCTAATCTCAGAAACCTACTTTTAGGTAATTAGGTAATGAATGAGACATTAGATTGAATTTTCTGAGAAAAAAAAATTGCCTGGCTTAGCTGGCCCCTGAGTAATACGAACTGTCAGAGCTCTCCTTCTCTCTCTGATTATATTAATTACCTCTCTTACCTTGCAAATTTAATGTAGAACAAGTATTTTATCTAAACTTGAGGAATTTACTAGAGGTTAAGAAGTTATATAACCTTAATAAAAACAAGAGTAACAGAATTACCCTCCAATTTCTCGCCATGAAGGTTAATTCTGTAACATCTCCCAGATCTCATTTCTACAGCCATAGAAAGGACAACGCAACCATGCTTCCATCCCACCCTGCCCTGCCAGAACAGAGACGGCAGGGCAAAGGCGCATGCGCACACCCCGGAGGGCTGTCAGGGGTGACTCCGCACCTCCACGTGCTGTGTTATTTTCCAGAGAAAAGCAATCATTCGAATCAGTCCTTCCGATGGCCATAATTAGCGTCCATTGTTAGCTTGACACACCGGGGAAGAGCGAGCCTCAGCTGAGGAATTGACGCCATCAGACTGGCCTATGGGCACTTCCGTGGGGGACTTCTCTTGCTTATACAAATTGATCTAGCCAGCCCCCAGTGGGCGGTGCTGCCCTTTCCCAGGTGGTCCTGGGTGGTATAGGAAGTCAAGATGCTATGAGGATAACTATGAGGATGCTACTGCGCATCACTGGGAGTAGAAAACAAGGCACAGCCAGGCCACACTTGGAGAAAGAAATGTAGTGCTGGTTATCCACACAAGAGAACAGGGAATCCAGAGGCTATCTGTACGCTGTGTTTTACCCCTCTAGTCACCGGTTCAGAGCAGGACAGTATCAAGGATAGGCCTCAGTCATGTACAAGCCGTCCCTCAAGCCTAGACTTCTTGGGGAGGGGGAGGGAGCGGGGGGGGCAGGGTAGTGCTCCTACCCAACCATAGGTGGCGCGCCAGTGGACGCAGTTTGTAGCCCAAGATGTCAGGGTCATCCCTCCGAGTTCAGAGGTGGTAAACCTTGGTACACAGAGCCAGGTCTTCTTCAAGGTGTGTAGAAATCACTACTGTGGAGTGACCCTCTCTCCCCAAGCTCCAAGGGTGCCCTGAGGAATCAATACAATCCCAGGGAGAATGGCCACAGGAACTAGCGTCTGCAGAGAACCCCCCCCCCAACACACACACACACACACACACACACACACACACACACACACACACAAAGATACTATAAGTGTCAACTTGGCAGGATAAATTAAGACCTAAAACAAACAAACAGAAGACCAAACAAGCGAAAAGCCTTTTCTTTGGTATGCCTGGGAGGCTTTTGTGGGAGTCTTACCAGAAGAGGACCAGTTCTCAATGTCTGCAAACGCCAGTCAGTTGGCTAGGGCTGGACGCCTGGAGAAACATATAGCTGAACTGGTTTATGTCTTTGATATCTGATACTAGGGCAATTCTCCACTCCAGGTATAGCAGGAGTTGCTCCCCTCCCATAGGTTCTCAGGCTTTCAATATCCACTGAGACCCACACCATAGGGCTCACTGCTCTGCACCCCATGGACTTGAACTGAACCAAGGCGTTGGGTATAGATGCAGAGCTGTGGGACTTCTTCCCCGTCATAAGGCATGGGCTAAGTGACCCCACCTTCCATGCGTCCTGTCTCTCTGGTGAACCCTGACACATCTTTATGGTGCTACCCGGTAGAAGTATGGGGGAGCCTGATTCCTATTGGTTTGAAAGTTATTATCTTGCAGTCTGCTTTAGCTTTCTTTTCTCTGTTGAGGTTTGGTTTTCCTAGGGATCTATTTACCCCTCATCACTTCCCATCTCTCCTCTTGAGAGCAGGACTGCCTGCTTCTGACTCATGATCGGATTTTGGAATCTGTAACTTGTCAGATCTCACAGCCCATATCTGGAGGCCAAGTTTGCTTCCACAGGAATCACATCCTGATCTTAACCCTTTCTAGACCAGCACGGTGAGGTGCAGTGTTCTGTAATGTTATAGATACTGTCTCCAACACAGCAGCCCCTGTTCAGGAGTGACCAGTACAATTCAAGAATTAGATGGTTAAGTTTGCTCAATTTTTACTAAAACTTATTATGTTATTAGAAATTGAAGTGTTCCAGGGTTAATGGCTACCTAATAAGTTTGCTCAGTTTTAACTAAAATTTATTATATTATTGGAAATGTAAATGTCCCAGGGTTGACAGCCATCTATCGGGCAGTGAAGTTCTAAGTTAAGATGGAAAAACTATGTAGTTGAAAAATAAAATGAAAATGGAGTTAGTATGAAGCAATATAGGGATTGACTGGTTTGGGGCAAAGATAATTATTATTTTAAAAGTAACACAATTCCAAAGTATAAAACTGTATGTCTCTAAACTTTGGGAATATACACAACTGTTCATATGGTAGAGAGGAGAAATGGTTAAAGACATGACAGTGGCTAACCCTGCCGATGGCCGGATCGGTCGAGTCTGATTGTGAATCTGAGCATGTGACAAAGACCGACTCCTAAGGAGACAGGCACGTGAAGCAATAACACACGCATCAGGCTGTGTTGTGTTCTTGGTGTCTGGGTACTTCTCAGCTACAGATGAGCCCAGGGCACCTACCAGTCAGGTCGTATGTTGTATGAGCTCACAGAGGAGAGTCTGTGGGAGAAGGAAGACAGCCGTATCTTAGGACCGCCTGCAAGCCTCATCCCTCCGAGTACCTCTCAGCTTGTAGCAATTCTTTCCCTACATGAGCTTCTTCTTGACATGAATTTTCACAGAAGCATCGTCAGGCTAATACTTTCCCGGGTGCTTAGCAATAATGGCTACAAACCTAGAATGTCCCATAGGTGATAGAACAAACTCTTGGTGTACTGGCTGGTTCTGTGTGTCAACTTGACACAAGCTTATCACAGAGAAAGTTATCACAGAGAAAGGAGCCTCCCTTGAGAAAAACGTCTCCATGAGATCCAGCTGTGGGGAATTTTCTCAATTAGTGATCAAGGAGGGAGGGTCTAGCCAATGTGGGTGGTGCCATCCCTGGACTGGTAGTCTTAGGTAATATAAGAAAGCAAGCTGAGCAAGCCAAGGGAAGCAAGACAGTACGCAGCATTCCTCCATTGCTTATGCATCCACTCCTGCCTCCAAGTTCCTACCCTGTGTGAGTTCCAGTCCTGACTTCCTTTGGTGATGAACAGCAATGTGGAAGTATAAGCCGAATCAGCCCTTTCCTCCCCAACTTGCTTCTGGGTCATGATGTTTTGTACAGGAATACAATCCCTGACTCAGACAGGGGGGGAAGTCTGGTGAATCAAGGGAGGACCCAGTTAAAAGATTCGTTCTACAGCAAGACCCATCTCAGAAGGTTTTGGGACCATTTAAGCATCCCAATAAAATTAGGACTTATGAATGCCTTCTTTCATTACTGCCTAACACACACATCACTGGGCACAGATAAATGTCAGTTAATTCCAAGCCTTCATCTCTGGAAAAGTTGAATATCTTTATCTTGTCCTAGAGCAAATGAGGGAAACAGCAAACCCCCTCAGAAGCCAGACAGAGGTACGCTCAGGGTTCACACCATGAGCCTTGCTGCGGAAAAGCCACAGGAAGTACTCCAAGGCCCGGTGTTTTCCACATGAAGCATCTATTCAACATACAGTCTGTGTATGGCACCGTTGCGTGTATGCTGTACTGTAATGTTACAAAAATCATTCAGCACTATGCCTCGTGATATCCCTGTGAAGCAACTGAAAAATACATAAATATGAGGTGCAAAAATAGCTGTTCAAATATGCTTATGAAAACATGTAGCTTGATGAGCCATTTTTACTGAGAGGAAAAGAGGTAGAGTCAGAAATATCTTTATCTTTGAACTAGCCTCCATTTTTGCTTAAAGTTGGATTAAAAAAAAATGCAGCATTTGGGTCTGCATGCTCAGTGGTTAAGTCACTTGCTTCACAAGAGTGAGGATTGGATTTTGGATCCTTAGAACCCATGTAAATAATTCACAGGCACCTTGGCTCACCTGTAATTTCAGCCTCTATAGACAGAGACAAGGAGAGTCCTCAAAGAAAGCTAGATAGCGAGATTAGCCATATCCATGATCTCTGAGTTTGATTGAGAGACCCTGCCTCAAAAAAAATAATAAATTGGAAAGTAGGGGAATAAGATTACTGACACCCTTCTTAGGCTTCTACACAAACCCCCACAAATGCATGCACCCACACTGTAGACATAAGTGCACACACACACACACACACACATACACACACACACCGACACACACACACACACACGAAGAATAAAAAGCAAAATACACAGTATTAGTAGAGAGCTCTTTTTGATTAGAGTTCTAAAACAGAGCTAAAAGATATTTTATGACTGAGAGCACATGATTGGTGCAGGAAACAAATGTCGTACCTGCTAACAACCCTTGCCTGGACAGTCAGAATAAAGTATATGGATGGCCTTCCTCATCTGCCCTCTCTATAAATGACTTGGATGGCAAGTTCTGGAAATGAAGACTTTTGAGTAGTAAGTTGCCTTCCTGTGAGCAGATTCCAAGGATGGGAGGATTGTAGAGAGGCTTCTGTGTGTGTGTGTGTGTGTGTGTGTGTGTGTGTGTGTGAATATGCATGATACATATATATAAAAAGTAGGCATGGTTAGAGGAAAAAAGTTACTAGGGGGCATGACTCTTATTATTTGTGCTTTAATAAGCACTAGTTTCTCTTCTCTCACTCTCTGTTCTAAGAACTTCTTGCTGGCCAGGCGAGAAGCTTAGAACTCATTAACTCTTTTGAGAACCAAGAGAGAAAAGAAAGGAAAAGAATTAAAGCTTTTTACACAGGCAACATGCACAAGACACACAAACTCTGGCCAGGCATGACCACCTATCTCACCAACTCTACAAGTGTTCATGCATACTTACATACATACACATACACCTACATACATATGTATAGACAAACAGACATATAAGTTAACATCTGCTTTACAGACTAGCTATGGTCTTCCTTGGGAGTATTCCACGTGTCCTTTAAGAAAAGCGGCATTGTTGGATGTAGCCTGGAAAGTTCTACACATGAAATTGATGCCACAGCTAATAGCTTTGGAGTACATGAAATCCTGACATGTTGACTTTTAAATAGATAATATCAAGCTAGGAACAAGGCTTAAAAGCTTCAGTCTCAACGCTGGATATGTTTGCTTTCCTAATTGGGGTCTGTTAGATCTCGCTTCCTTGTATTTTGAAGTTCTTTAGTTGGATTTATGTATATATATATATGTTTTCAGAACTCATGTGATCAGTGGGAAGTCCTGACCACTCTGGTAACACTCTTCCCTTGAATGCTCACTACTGATGTTCAGAACAGTGAGTGTATGATTATAACCTGCACAGTGCCTTCCCTATGACTTTCTTATGTTACAGACACTGTGATATTACTTTATTAAACACAGTTTTGTTGAGCTTTCAGTTCATGCACATTTGGGGTCATGTCAAATCACACAAATAAATAGAAGTTTTACTCCACTCGTACATAGCTCCTGTACAGTTGTGTGTCTGAATTCCATGTTCTGATGGAACTTGTAAACTTGGTCGCTTAAGTTGGAACAGACTTAGAGCTTCTAAGTTTGAGGCATGTGTAGTGAGAGCAACAGCAGAGAGGTCACATCTCCAGGGCAGAGCAGAGTCTGTGCTCATTCAGGCTTCTAGGGACATGGTACTGCTCAGCTCTTTAGTTCGTGCCTGAATTAGTCCTCATTTCTTTTAATATAGAGAGTATTCCTCAGGCGCTGAGTCCTTCTGTGTCCTTAACACAGGCTCTGGTCACAGGGTGCCCATTCAGATCATCCCGAACAATCTAAGAGTATCAATGACAGCACTGACAAAATCCCCTTGGTGATAGATACATCACTTATGCAAACCACTTAGTAGTTTGGAAGAGGGTGTATGTGGAGGGCTGCTAGCCTGTCAAAGCCCTTCAAGTCCTTCTTATTCCCACTTGAACTTCCAGCCTCTGCAGTGTGCCTCTGAAAGCTGTATTATATTGAATGGCATGTTAGAACAATCACATACCTTACTGTTTATATGCAAAGTGCATTTAGAAATTATCTATGTATGTATTTATGTGTCTATGTATCTATTTATCTATCTATGTATCAGTGTTTGTATCTATGTGTCCATGTATGTATGTATGTATGTATGTATGTATGTATGTATGTATATATGTATGTATGTATGTACCTACCTATCTTCATTTCCCTCTTTTATGCTATGAAAGCTACTCTAATGGTCAAGTCACTTTATCATATGGCTTGACCCTTGTGTACTTATTCACAAGCTAATGACTTGTGTTGTTTTACTTATTGTATTCTTCATGGAAGTGTTTCTGCATCAGTTGATAAAATTTTACGTTTTCTCACCCTTCAATGTATTGAGAGGACTGTCTTCTGAGTTTCATAATTTCAAATGTGCTATGTATCATAATTCATCTTTTATTTTTAATTTTTGTCTCCTCTGCATACCTGATTGTTTTCCCTTTGACTTAAGCATTTGTTTTTGTTACTAACATCTTTACTCTTCCGGCTCGAATACTTTCGTGACTTCGATTTCTGTGCTTTTTGATTACATTGTGAGTTGTCTATTACTAACTCTTTTCTGTCTTAGTTGCCCTGGCTCTTCCTAAGAGGGTTTTAGTTGCATAGTTAGACTTTGCTCCTTTGAGAGCCCTCCCTTGCTTCCCTTCTGTATGCCTCATAGCTGCACTTTGGACACTGCTCACTGGCCTCTCTTGTGTAGATGATGGCTGCCTCGCCTAAGGGAGAAATGGTCACCACTGCTCCTGCTTCACTTCTGGCCTTTCCTTCTCCCTCTTGGCTTCGACTCTGGTCTTTTAGGCACTAAGCCACCCAGCCACCTGGCCATTTTGGTCTCATCCTTTATAAAATGTCTTGCTTCTTTAAGGATGTTTCCCCAACTCTTCATACTTACTGTTCATGATTCCTAATAGACTTTTAAAAGACAATTATTATGGTCTGGAGAGATGGCTTGGAGGTTAACAGTACTGACTACTCTTCTAGAGGACCCAGGTTTGGTTCCCAAAATCCACATGGTGACTCACAACTGGAACTGCCTTTAAATCCAGCTCAAAGGAACTGATACCCTCTTTTGGTCTCCACAGGCAATGAATGCATGCATTGCACTTACATACATGTAGACAAAACCACACATAGAATAATCAAATAAAAACAACTATTAACTTGTAACAGTTCTCACATCTTGGTTTAGTGTTTCCAATTACTTATTTCTCTTTATTTTCCTTTTTTAAGTAAAAATTATTTTATTCATTTACATTCCAAATGTTGCCCCACTTCTCGGTACTCCCTCCCAGAGTTCTTCACCCCATCCCCCCTCCCCTTTTCATCTGAAAGGGTGCTTCCCCACCCCCTCCTCTTACCCACCTACCCAAACCCACCTCTCCCCTCCAGCATCCCCCTTTCTTGGGGCATAAAGTCTCTACAGGATTAGGTGCCTTCTCTCCTACTGTGGCTAGACAAGGCAAATCTGCTACATATGTACTGCGGGCCATGCACCAGCCCATGTATGCTCTTTGGTTGGTGGCCTAGTCTCTGGGAGCTCCCGGGGATCCAGGTCAGGTGATACTGTTGCTTTTCTATGGAGTTGCTGTCCCTTTCAACTCCTTCAGTTCTTCCCCTCACTCTTCCATAGAGATCCCTGACCTCAGTCTAATGGTTGGCTCTAAGTATCTGCATCTGTCTCAGTCAGCTGCTGGTAAAGCCTCTCATAGCACAGCCATGCCCCCCACACCCCACAGCTGCATATTTTCATTCATTCTCCTGGACCTCTTGGCTTCTCTCCTGTCTCCCTCCATACATGATCCTGCCCCCCTTTCCTCCTCTCCTCTTTCCTACCCAGTTTCTTCCCTCACTCTGCCTCCCATGAGTATTTTGATCCCCATTCTAAGAGTGATTGAAGCATCCTCACTTGGGCCTCCCTTCTTGTTAAACTTCATATGGTCTGTGAGTTGTATCATGAGTATTCTGTACTTTTTGGGTTTGGTGCCTGTGTCCATTTTTCAGTGAATACATACCAAGCATGTTCTTTGGGGTCTGGGTTACCTTATTCAGGATGATATTTTCTAGTTCTATCCATTTGCCTGCAAAATTCATGATGTCCTCATTTTTAATAGCTGAATAATATTTCATTGTGTAAATGAAACACATTTTGTGTCCATTCTTTGGTTGAGGTATATCTGGATTGTTTTTAACTTCTGGCTATTACAAATAAGGCTGCTATGAAAATAGTGGACTGCATATCCTTTTGTATGGTGGTACATCTTTTGGGTATATGCCCAGGAGCAGTACACCTGGGTCTTCAGGTAGAACTCTTTCCAATTTTTTGAAGAACTACCAGATTGATTTCCAGAGTGGTTGTACAAATTTGCGATCCCACCAGCAATGGAGTATTCCTCTTTCTCCACATCCTTGCCAGCATCTGCTGTCTCTTGAGTTTTTGATCTTAGCCATTCTGAGTGGTGTGAGGTGGAGTCTCAGGGTCATTCTGATTTGCATTTCCCTGATGGCTAAGGATGTTGAATATTTCAATAGTTTCTTGGTCATTGGAGATTCCTCTGTTGAGAATTCTGTTTAGCTCTGTAACCCATTTTTTTAATTAGGAAAAGATCTTCACTAACCCTACATTCAAAAGAGGACTAATATCCAAAATATATAGAGAACTCAAGAAGTTAGACTGCAAAAAATCAATTACTAGTTTCTAAGTGCAGAGTTTTGTTTTGTTGATTTTAATCCATCCTTTGTCTTATATTTTTAAATTTTCTTGTTAATTTCATACATGGATATAATGTATTTAGGTTGTGTACATTCCCATCAATCTCTTTTATCCCCCTCCCACTCTTTCTAAAGCTTTCTCCTTCCCAAGTCATCTCCTATTCTCTCTGCCTTTCTGTCTTTCTCTGTCTCTCTCTCTCTCTGTGTCCTTCCTTTCTTTTTCTTTTTCTCTTTTGTGATACATAATGTTATGTTATGCTTGACATGGCAGGGAAACTGGCATGCTGAAGCTTCTTGTCGCTAACCACTGGTCTCCAGTTGTGGGTTGTCCAGCTTTCTGTCTGAGCCTTCAGCACTGGAGCTGGAGCCTCGCCGTGGTTTAGTGCCCCACCGTTCATCCTCAAGGCGTCTGTCTGTGAGTTCACTTCTCACAGGAGAGCTCGTGACTGATTCTTCTCACGGTTCCCTGCTTAGCTCCCCCAGGGAAATGCAAAGTGATTCTTTGTTGTTCTAGGGGGACAATGCCACCCTTAGACAGACCATCTCTGTTGGCTCTAGCAGCACTCTGGGCTTTCTCGGCCTTCCTGAGCTTGAGTCAGTTGTGCTAATCTATAGGGCACTCCTCAAGGGTGCTGGGCAGGAGAGACTGAAGTGTACTTTTCATCTTACAAGTCCTTCTCTCATTGATGTACAGACATCTCTTTTGTATGGTGCCCTCACCACGTCTTTTAGTCTTTGTACATATTGACTATGCTTACGAATAGTCTTGATGTATTTTTTACAATCATTTCTTTGCAGTATATTGAGTTGAGCTCTGCCCTCCTGCATGCTGTCTTTATGTATAAAATTTTGCATTGATATCTTTAATGCCTATTTCTCCCCCATAAAATTTCTCGTGTCTCTGTCAGGCAACAAAGGTCAGGGCAGCTGGTTTCTAGCTTCTTAGAGTTTGAATTGATTTTGTTTTTCTATACCAAATTCACATTGGTACCTGGGGCATCAGAATGACGAGGTATGAGGAAGTGTTTAAACATGTGCGATGGAGGTGCTGGAGTGATGGGCAAGCCTTCACCCTCGGTGAACTCTGACTCATCTGTTCCCCAAGCCATGTGAGCAGGGTACCCCAGTATCCAGGTAATTTCATCCTCACTGAAGCTGATTGCAAACCAGTGGCTTAAGTGAGGAGAAAAACTTCCCCAAGGCCTACCTATTCCTCCCCAAGTCTTCCGCTCAGTTATGTCCTACAGAGATCCAGTGTCTTGGGAACATTCAGATGCCGTCTGGCATTCATAACTCTACTAAGTAAATCCAGAGACAGTACATTAATCTCTCTTTCAATGTGTGACTATATACAATATGCATTTGTATATGGGTAGGCTTCAGATATACGAAGAGTTTGGTTGTGTCTGCTTGCTGCAGTCTGAATGTGGCTGGGTAACACTTTCCTGTTCAACTCCTTCCATCCACAGCAGTTTTCAAAAGAACCTACACACAGGACTGCCTTGATTTAGGAGAAGTAGAGCACATTCATTTGGCCTAGAGGTGAGCAGGTTGTTATCCAGTCAGTCCTAGCATCTCTGCCAGACTGATGCATTTGTTCATGGCTTTTCCACACAGGGCCTCTCAGCTGACATGTCACACATACTCCCTTGGGAGTGGGTGGAGCGCTGTGCAGTGTAAGTGCACCATGTGGATTCCTGATGACTTGGAATTACTAGTAGGCACAATGTGTGATTACATAAATAACAAGTACAACAGATAAAGTTGTCTCAGTCTATGGAGACCCTCACAAATACAAAACCTCATAGTCTTCTAATTAACTCTTGTCCTGATATAGTTCGTAATACCTCATATACATGTCAAAATATCTCATATACATGTATGAATGAGTGAAAACTTGCTAATCTGTCTATGTGCATTGTACCGCCTTCTCCCCTGGAAAGGAAGTCTGGAGTATACATAAACAATGGGAAGTTAAGTGAGTCTGGCTAGTGTAAAAATCCCTCTGTAGACTGCAGTATGATTCAACATATAGTAAAGTGTCATTTCCGAGTACAGACCTTGGTACAGAAGGGCATACCCTGACTCTTAGCACACAATTAATGAATCTCCACCCATCATCAAAAGCACGAGTGTGGAGTGGTCTCAAAAGCTTCAATTTGGGCAAGATTAAGTCCTGTGCTTGATATGATTTTCTAACCTTACTTCCCAGAAGAATTATGTTAATATAGATTACCTATCACAAACCTAAGGCCTTCGCTGCCTTAGAAATGTAAGAGTATTTTAAATGTAAAGGCAACGACTCTTAATCTCCAACACATAGGTATTTTGAATAAGTTTATGTGCTTGAGAAAGTCATGTTATATCTTGATTCAATAATCAGAGTGCCTTAGTAAAGAAAATTATATGCCATGAAGAGCCACAGAAAGCCATCTGCAGAAGAATTACTTTGAAAGAGAGAAAATGAATGATCCGCTGGGTGAAATGCATTCATGAAATAATACAGCCTTAAGAATCCCCAAGCCCTCTCATTTGCAGGTGGAATAATAAAAGTCTAAGCTCACAGAGAGAAGTAAATGGCTTGGCCAAGAACAGGATGCTTTACTAGTCTAGTCTTATCTCTTAAAACCTCCTGGGAAACTAAGGATAAGGTGATATCACAGCCCCTCCCATGATGGCCACCCTCCACTGGCACACTAAGAATGCATCAGTCTCTTTAGTCCCATAAATTGACATCTTTGTAAGGCCTTAAATCTATTTGAGCCAACCCAAAAGGTTGACTATGTAGAAGTTAGGTCTGGTTCTTCCTCCCAGCCGCATGGTCCCAAAAAGAGGACTCAGACTCAAAATATATTTATAAATACTGTGGCCATATAGTTAGGTTGTTCTCTGACTAGATCATAACTTAATATAAGCCAATTATTCTAATCTAAATTCTGCCATGTGGCTGGTTATTTGTGCTCAGGTACCATGTGTCCATCTCCTCACATCTTCCTGGGAGAATCTTCCTGTACTTCGCTCTATCCCAGAATTCTCTCTGCCTCCCAGATGTCCCACCTTCTATTCTACCCTTTCCTATAGGCCATAGATTTTTAAATTGACAGATGATGCATCCATACAACACACAAGATATTCTCTCTACACTTCTATCCTAAGACTACTGAAAATTTAAAAATAAAGCAAACTGGTGGCCCAAATACTGATAGTTAAAGAAATATAATTTGACATGATGGAGCAAGGGTGTTATTTCCATTAAGACATGTCCAGAACTATCTCAAGTAAAACAGAAAACAAAAGCAACATGTTTATGAACCTGTCCAAATAAAAACACAATGGGAATAAGATGTAGTGTGTTATCTATTCCGTGTTTGCACAAGACACAGTGCACATGAAGTCTAACAAGACCTGCCATAGCATCTTCTTGTCACTTCACTGTGGAGGGTGTTGGAGTGGAAAGGCATGTAAGTCTTTC
Organism: Tokudaia tokunoshimensis; assembly: GCA_036184795.1. Lineage (NCBI taxonomy): Eukaryota > Metazoa > Chordata > Mammalia > Rodentia > Muridae > Tokudaia > Tokudaia tokunoshimensis. The sequence continues at coordinate 84,167,386 of BTHU01000006.1, forward strand.
TCATGCTCTCTTTGCTCTGTTCCCACATTGCCTTTGTAACACCTTTATTTCAATTGCTGCTAGCACTGTAACATGCTACCCACTGAAGTCAGCATGGTCATCACGAGTTCTAAGAGTCTTCTGTCTATGTCTACTATGTGAATGATATGAACTATCTCAGGGAGTTTAGAAGATATTTCAGCCAAGAGCCACTGATACTTCAGACACATGAAGATGCAAATTAAGTTCTTTCAGGACAAAGGGTGTAGCTATCCAGAGCCACTGGAGAATGTCTCTGAGGTTGAACTCATGGTCGTGTTCCATCATCTGCCTGTGAAAAGTTTCCAAGCCAGACACAGATAATGAATGTAATTTCATTGAAATACATGCGTCTGCCTGGCAAGGAGGAGCTGCCTGTACACAGAGATGCCATAAAAACATATATGTGTGTGTCAGCACACTTCTCTGCTCTTCTTTTGGATGAACCCATTGTCTCACAATCTGTCACAGTTTCAAATAAGCACTAAGTTTCAAGAGTGTCACACTGCTGTCTTAGGCTGCCTAGCTGGGGGTACCATTCATATTGGGATATACATCTTTGATTTTTTTCTCAGTAAAACCTGTTTCTTTAATAACATAGCTTGGGAGATTGGGAGTTCAAATTGCATTGCAGCTGAACTGTTTGCAGGTTGAGGTTCTCCATGTACTTTGAAGTAGCACTGGGAACGACAGGACATGCATGCAAGCTTTTACACCATTTCTGTGGCACTTGAGATGGGATGTAAACCTCAGACCACCATACTTGTCTTTTACTGTGCCATCCACAGTGGCATTGACAGCAACAAGACAATGCCTCTATATGTCTTAGTTTTCCAAAACTGTTTATTGCAAATGTGATTTACAGGATCATTTAACCCCTGAATTCTTCCTGGTGGCTCATAAAAGACATCTAATATAGAAGGTTAAATATCTTCTAAAGTTGCTCGGACCATGGATTATACATGTATTCTTTACTTCTGGAAGCAGAGATGTTAGAGTTTTTATGCCTAATAAGATTAGACAACCAATTTCCAATCACACAACCAATTCAGAAAACCCTTGTAAAAAATGTTCCTCTAGAACTGCTTGATATCAAATTATGTACTAGTCAGGGTCTTCCAGAGTAATGGAAATGTGTGAGTGTATGTGAGGACTTGAATATGCGTGTGTACACAACATCACATATGTATATACAAAGTTATATAGTAGGTATAGGGGATTGGAGAGTTTAGAGGTCCAAACATCTGTAAGCTAGAGTCCAGGGGAAGCCATAGTGAATGTCAGCAAGGTTCTGAAAACTGGAGAACCCAATGGTGTAAATCTGAGTCTGAAGGACAGAGAGAGTGAGACGAGATGTCCCAGCTTAGGCAGAGAGGCAATAAAACAAGGGGCAAGTTCCTTCTTCCTCTGGTTTTGTTTCACCAAGACTACTGGCTGACTGCAAAACCACCACACACAAGAGAGCCTCACCTTCCCAAGACTGCCAATCCAAATGTGTATCTTGTCTAGGGTCTAGGAACATCCTCCCAGCTATACTCAGAAATGCAATCTGGGTTCTCTGTGTCCAGTCAAGTGTTACTCAAAACTCATCAACACCACACGGCTGTTAATTAGGAAGTGTCCCTGTAAAGCACGGGTCCATCCCTGGTTTTTATCTCTCGGAGTAATGCACCACAAAGGACTTGAACCTAACTATCACCCCATAATTTTCACCTAAACACAATAGTGTAACCTAGTTTCTTAATGTTTTGTGCCTTGAATATTTTTTTTCTTCAGATATAAACACAGCATTTGCTAAAACAAAGGCCCCGTTTCATCCTGATTAGATTTTCTTTCTGCAGTGTGACCATTCTCATTAGCTCACTGCTAGTTAATGAAAAAGACAATTGCAAACTCACTCAAGTGATGATCATGAACCTTTTGCATTTTGAATATTCCTCAATATTCAAGCACTGTGCACTTGCTTGAAATGAAATTCCCTTATGAATTTATCTCCCTATTCCTCTCTCTGTATGTGTATGTGTATGTTTGTGTACATTCATATGTGTACATATGAGTATATGGATGCATGTGCCCTTGTGTGCACATGTATGTGAGTTGATAAGAACAATCTTAGTTTTTATCCTCAGATACATCCTCCTCTTCCTTTGAGACAGGGTCTATTATGTGCCTGGACCTTGCTAATTGTGGTCAGCAAACCATGCCAGGATTTTATAAGGGTACTGGGAATTGAACTCATGTCCTCATGCCTGCAAGGCAAGCACTTTACCAAGGGAGTTATTCCTCCAACCCCTCTCATCCCCTCTTCCTTGACATCTTCATAAGGCTATTTGGTGGTTGGCTTCTATTGTATAGCCAGCTCTTTGGGATGTCCATGGTGATGACAGATGCCCATCTACAGAGTATGGCATTTCTCTAGTTAAATTTCATATGGCAGCCTGAGGTGTGTTAGAAATAACATGTATGTACTTCATTATAATCATTTCCAGGTTAAAGATAAAATTTCCCAGTACAAATACAGTGGCAGTCATGTCTGGACACTAACACCTTAGTCATTTCCTTAGCTCATGTTCACGTTCAAATTGTATTTGCATGCATAGACATATTTATGGTCTCCAGAGTTGCCTGCTTTCATGACAGAGCATCTCATTATTTTAGGAAATATTCTCATTTAGGAATACATGAAAGACATTGCAGATGAGACCACAATTAAACACCAGGGAAACACTGAAAATATGAGTTCATGAATTTAGTATTTCTTCCCAAGTAGACTTGAATACAGACAAAAGGTCTTATTGGAATCCCTGTCCTGTTTGTCCCTAAGCCCTGTTTGGTTTAGTCCCTAGGAACTGGGATCACAACCAATGCATACAGAATAGAATTCATGCTGTATCACAAAGAGTTTTCCTAGCTTAACCAAGAGTTAACCTAAATGGACACACACACACACACACACACACATACAAACCACTGAATTGCATATTTCAGGTTATTATAATTTCATGTGGAGACTTAGTGTTCATGCTGAGGACCAAATTTGCCAAAATACCAGCAGGAAGCACCATTACGTAGATGTACAACTAACATGAATGGATGCTACTGACAGGTCCGCCTCTAACTGAGAGCAGCAAGATGAGTACAGTTGCCTCTCTCCTCACATGGCCTTTTGTTTTCCTTGTTGGTTCTGTTCTCTGGTTGTCACCGGGACAGTCCATACTATTTCATGCTATGTGCCCATGTATAGCTGCTCAACCATCGACTCATGGGCACTGTGCACTACGTCACTGCCTTCGTTTCACTATAGTCTGGTGTGTCGGGCCAGTCTTACTGGGGGTGACTGCCCTGCTGGGTTCCCCATTAGAGGAAATGCTTTATGGCAAATTTTGACAATTAACTAGAAACATTCCCCCAAAGTCCTTCCATTATATCATAATTATACTTGCATTGTGCAGAGGGAAACGATTTCTATGTTTTAAAAATAGTTTTGAAGTTATTTTCTATCTGTTGCTTATAGGAGAGGCACAGCATGGTGTAGTGTGCGTGCAGACAACAGAGGGAAGCTTCCAGGAGTCAGTTCTTGCCTTCCACTGTGCGGGTTCTAGGGATCAACCTCTGTCAGGCCGAGCCCATGATCTTGAATGTTTAATTTTATGTTCTATATGTATGTATACGTGTGTGTGCCTGAGTATATCTATGTGTACCACCTGTTTACAAGTGTCTTCAGAAACCAAAAGAAGACTTCAGAACATGGTGAACATCAGAGTTACAGATAGTTACGAACTCCCCAATGTAGGCGCTGGGAATTGAACCCAGGTCCTCTCCAAGAACAGCCAGTGCTCGGAATTGCTGAGTCACCTATCTAGCCCACAGACCTGATTTTAATTGTTAAAATGCACACTTATAGTCAACTTATACTGTAAAAGACTCAATCAGTAGATGAATAGGAAGCAATTTGGAAGAGTTGCAGAGCTTTTGATTAAAATCATCATGGACTTTAATGCACTCGATCAGGATTGTGATGCCGTTATCAGTGTGTGTCTGTGTGTGTGTTTCGTGTTGTGTTGTATTATGAACTCTGTTGGCTCTGGAGGCAAGGACGATGGTTTTGAAATCTACATAGGATAAAACTAGCCCAGAACTCACCCTCAAGAGAAATTCAAGGACAAAGTGGCATATTTTTGCACAGCTTAATAGGACCAGGTCCCTTTGCCCTGTAGTCCTGCACGAGTAAGGCCTTGTATTGTGAATTCCACAGGCAGAGGTTTGGTCTCCAGACCTTGATAAGCAAACAAGCACGTCACTTCAGAAGCTCCAGCATGTTTCTCAGTTGGGCTTCTGAAGAGTCTATGCTCCACGGGGTATGTATCCGTGAAGTGGGGCTGTAAATTTCAAGCTACTTTGATATTTTTGTTACCGATTTAACACTATCATCAGCAAAGTGCTCTCAATCCAGTACCCTCCAGGGGAAGGAGCCAGGGTCAGTGGAAGTCTACTGTGTACATGCCTTGAGATTGCCTCCCTCCCTTCATCATCAGAACTTCTAGAGGCTTCTATTCACATGGGGATGGAACAAGCACTGTGGAATGCAAAACATAAATTTGTACAAACAGGAATCTTTGCAGCTCTGAAGAAAGTGGAGGAAAATGTCTAGTTCTTTTCATTACACACACACACAAAAGCTTTCCGTCTGCACACAACTCTTTCTGCTGCTGCTAGTCTCTGCAAACAATTTATTAATTCACTAACATGTTAAGTTTATCTGTAACTTACTTACAAATTGATTAGTAAAAATATTCATTATTACACCCTTGTTTTCTTTGTGCTAAAATGAATTAACGTTATAAGGGAGAACTCCTTCTAAAGCAATTGCCTTGTTTAAATTAGGCAATAAAATTGGATTTCTTAATAACCATGCAATAAACTCAGACTGCTTTATAATCTGCCAAGTGTCCTCACATATAATACTATATCTGATTCCCATGCTGGTTTTGTGGACTACGTGTATTTGGTAGGCCTGGTCTACAAAAGTAGATTGAAGAGACATTAAGTTCTTAACCTAGTGCCATGCTGAGGACTGCAACATATATTTTGAAATTTTGAGTGAAAGCAGCTCTGTCTGTACCAGTTTTTAGGATGTTATAGATGCATCACTTTATAGCAAATGTCTCCTCTTTTCCTTCCTCTTCCTCTTCTTTCTTTCTCCTCTTCTTCCTCCTCCCAGTTCTGCTTTTCTCCTCTCTTCTATTTCAGTCCTTTCTCTCTTCTCTTTCAATCCCTTCTTCTCTGCTCCTCCCCTTGCCTTTTCTTTTTGTCTCTTCAATTCCATGCGTGTGCTGCGCATGTGCTTGTTAATGTTGGTGTGTGCCCATGTGCCTGTCATGCATGTGTGTGTGGGTAGATGCTGGTGAGTATTAGACATCAATGGTGGGTGACTTTCTCATTTCCCATTCATCTGATTTTCTGTTACTTTTTGCTTTTTTTTGAGCCAGGAACTGTCACTGAACCTGGAGATTATCCATCAGTTAGGCTGGCTGGTCAAGGAGTCTCAGAGATCTCACCCACCCCGGTGCTTCCACTACAAGTGGAGGGTGCTGAGGAAATGAACTCAGGTATTTGGGTTTCTGCAGCAGGTACTTTTCTGAGACATCTCTTCAGATCCTATTAGGGCTTCTTAAATTGATCACCTGTTAAATCACTTGTGTACACAGATGCTCACCAAGAGACTGGTACAAACTGGGTAGTCTGAACTCTACTTGGTTTTTGCTCAGAGATTTTTCAGTATGTGTATTTATATGTACAAAGTACATATAAATGTTGGCAAGGATGTGGAGAAAGGGGAACACTTCTCCATTGCTGGTGGGATTGCAATCTTGTATAACCACTCTGGAAATCAACCTGGAGGTTCCTCAGAAAATTGGAAATAGATCTACCAGAAGACCCAGCAATACCACTCTTAGAATATACCCAAAAGATGCCCCACCATGTCACAGGGGCATGTGTTCCATAGTGGCCTTATTTGTCATAGCCAGAAGCTGGAAACAACCCAGATGTCCCATGACAGAAGGATGGATAGAGAAAATGTGGTTCATTTACACAAAGGAATACTACTTAGCTATTAGGAACAAGGACATCCTGAATTTTGTAGGTAAACAGATAGAACTAGAAAATATCATCCTGAGTGAGGTAACTCAGACCCAAAAGGACAAGCATGGTATATACTCACTAATAAGTGGATATTAGCCAAAAAAAAAAAGTACAGAATACCCAAGATACAGTCCACAGAACTAAAAAAGATCAACAAGCTGAAGGGCCCAAGGAAGAATGCCTCAGTCCTACTTGGGAGGGAGAAAAAAGCAAAAATAGAGGGGGAGGAAGGGAGGGAGAGACCTGGGAAGGAAAGGGGATGGGGACAGGGAAGTCGGGAACATGATCTGGTATTGTGTGGGGGAATAGAACTGAAGCCCTGAGGGCCAGCAGAAAGAATGGAAACAGGCAACCTTGGGAGGTAGGAGGTTGTGGGGATCCTCCAGAATGCACTAGAGCCCTGGGAGGTGTGAGACTCCCAGGACTCAAAGGGAAGGACCTTAGATGAAATGTCCAACAGTGGGGAGAGAGAAATAGTAGAGCCCATCTCCAGTGGAAAGATGGCCTTAAGTGAGGGAGGGAGTTGCCATCCCACAGTCAAAACTCTGACCCATAGTTGTTCTTATCTGAAAAAAACTGCAGGGATGGAAATGGAGAGGAGCTTGAGGAAAAGAAGTTCCAGCTACAGGCCCAAAGTGGGATCTAGCTCAAGGGGAGGCCCCAAGGCCTGACACTATTACTAAGGCTATGGAGCACTCACAAAAAGGGATCTATCATGACTGTCCTCTGAAAGACCCAACAAGTAGCTGAAAGAGTCAGATGCAGATATTTGTACCCAACCAATGTACAGAAGCTCCTGATCCCTGTAGTTAATTTACAGAAAAGGTGGAAGAAGCTGAGGAAGAGGGCAACCCTGTAGGAGGACCAGCAGTCTCAATTAACCTGGATCCCCAAGATCTCTCAGATACTGGATCACCAACCAGGAAGCATATACCAGCTGATATGAAGTCTCTAACACATATACAGCAGAGGACTGCCTGGTCTGTGTTCAACCGGAGATCATGCACCTAACCCTCAAGAGACTGGAGGACCCAAAGAGTTTAGAGGGCAGGTGGGGTAGGGGTTAGGGGGTGGGGACATCCTTGTGGAGACAGGGGGGTGGGGAGGAGGTATTGGATGTGGAACAGTCAGAGGGTGGAGAGGGGAGATAAAATCTAGAGTATAAAAAAATATAAATAAATAAATAAATAAAGCCTTGTTTCCTTAATGTCCTCCAATACCTCTGGCTCTTACAATCTTTCTACCTTCTCTCCTGCAGAGTTCCCTGAGGAGATGGAATTGATTGATAGAAAGATCCCATTTAGGGCTGAATGTTCCAAGGTCTCTCACTCTCTCTCTATTTTCTGACTGTGAGTTTTTGTATCTGTTCCCAACTGCTGAAGGAGGAAGCTCCTCTGATGTTGGGTGAACAAGATACCGATCTATGAGTTATAGTAGAAGGGCTTTAGGAGTCACTCTGTTGCAATTATCCTTTAGTAGAACAGTAGTACTTGGTTTTCACCTAGTTCACTGGCCTATCGAGTCTTGGCCACCAAAGCGGTGTTGGTGATGGGTTCAATTCCATGGAGCTGGCCTTAAATTCCATCAGATATTGGTTGGTTACTCCCACAAGCTTTGTGCCACCATTGCACCAACACATCTTGCATGTAGGTTACAATTATAGATCAAAGGGTTTGCATCTGGGTTGATACTTACCCTCCTCCCTTGGTAGCATGCAGAGTACTTCCAGTAAAATGGACACTACTCATTATGGATGAAGGCTCAAGGTGGCACCCGCTCGACTTCTATTATTTTTAGTGAGTTCTGTCTGTCTTGTCTTCGACACTAGGATCTTTCCATTTGTTTGTGGAGAGCAACCTGTAGCTTCAGTAACAGCCTGGGTTGTTCAGAGATTTCCATGGGAACCCTTTGGCCAACAATTAAGATTTGATGTAACTCATTTACAATACTGAAGCTTCATTTGGTGACAATGGATATCCTGCTGGGACTCTGTATTCCCTACTATTTGGCAATTTAGATTGTCTGCATGCATGTATATGTTTTAGGAAACTTCTACTGTATTATGTTTGCTCTATAGCATGCCTCAAATAGCCCCGAGTTTCAGTTGTTTCTTTCCTCATCTCCTCTTCCCCCCCCCCCCAACCCTGACTGGTCTTCCTGTTCCAGTTCCTCCTCATCCATCTAATACTATCTACTCTATTTTCCTTGGGGAGGGAGGTCTATCCCTCCTTCCTAATCACTGACATTTCCCATTTTGTAATTTGCAGCTTTGCCCAAATGATTGTGCCCTTCACCTTACAAAACCTTTTTGGTTTCATGAGGTCCCATTATTAATTGTTGGTCTTAGTGTCTGTGCTGTTGGTGGCCTGTTCAGAAAATCTTTTCCTGTTCTGTTGATCTCATAACCAGCCTCACTTCATTTTCTATCAAGATACGATGTATCTACCTTTATGTTTATGTCTTTGGTCTATTTGGAGTTGAGTTTTGTGCAGGGTGATAAGCACGCATCTATTTGCATTCTTCTATGTGCAAACATCTGGTTTGACTAGTACTATTCATGGAATGTGCTGTCTTTTTTCCACTGTGTATTTTTTTCTGGCTTTATTACCAAAAAAATCATGTGTCCATAGGTGTGTGAATTTATGTCTGGGTCAAGTCAATTCAAGTCTGTTTTTATGCTAATACCATGTTGTTTCTATTACTGTAGCTCTGTAGTGTAATTTGAATTTGAGAATGGCACTGTTCCAGCAATGCTTTTTTGTGTTTCCACATAAAGCTGAAAACTATCCTGTCAAGTTCTGCGAAGAATTGTTTTCAAATGTTGATGGGATTGCATTGAATTTATTCACTGCTTTTGGTGGAATGGCCATTTTTTTATTATTATATTAATCCTACCAAACCATAAGCATGGGCTCTCTTTCTGTATTCTGGTATCTTCTTCACTTTCTTTCTCCAGTGCCATAAGGTTTTTATTATACAAGTTTTTCACTAGCTTAAAGTTATCTAAAATTTTTTTGTGGCTATTGTGAAAAGGCGTGGTTTCCCTAATTTTTTTTTCAGTCTACTTGTCATGTGTCATCTAGTAGGACTACTGATTTTTGTGTATTAATTTTATATTGCTGTATTGCTGAAAGTGTTTATCAGCTACAGGAATTTCCTGATGTTCCATTGTCCCATAAGTTGTAGCTTTTTAATTTTCATTCAACTTTAAAAAAGCAATTTGATTTCTGTTTTGAATCATTTTTTTTTGTTGACGTTCAAACACTTCTTTTTATTACATACTAAATTTAAAAATACAAATGTCATTAAAATGCTTTAGCAAACATTATATATAATGTTTGATATATATGTGTGTATATAATATATATATAATATATATATATATATATATGCACTGCCAACCAAATGGACAGTCTGCAGAGCAGCTAAGGGTGATCAGAAAGGATAATGTTGCTGACACTGAAACTGAACTTCAAAAGTCAGACAGTTATAATTTGGCAACTGTGGAGTAGTAACCTGCACTGGATATCTGCAGAGGTAAAATCATAAGGAACTAACGGACTCATGCAGAGACTCCTTTGAGGAGTGTTAAGTGAGTCTTCCTCGTCCTCTTAAATACATTGTAACAGAAATTAAAGTGCATGAGACCAGCAGAATACTTCATTTGGTTGTACCCTTGACTCATTTTTTTCAATCATTAGTGAGTTGTTCAGTTTCCATGAGTTTGTGAGCTTTCTGGTATTCTTATTGATATCCAGCTTTAATCCATGGTGATCAGAAAAGATGGAAGGCTTTATTTTAATGTTTTCATAACTGTTGAGACTTAGTTTGTGTCCAAGTAAGTGGTCAATTTCAGAGAAAGTTCCATAAGCTTCTGAAAGAAAGGCATATTCTTTATCTTTGAGTGAAATGTTTTGTAAATAACTATTAGGTCTATTTGGCTTATGATGTCATTTAGCTCTAGAATTTCTTTTTAGTTTTTGTGTTGATGACATGTCTATTGGTGAAAGTGGGTATTGAAGTCATCCACCATTACTGTTTGAGGGTCAATATGTAATTTTAGCCATATTAGTTTTTCTGTTATAAATTTAAGTGCCTTTGTTTTGGGTGCATAAATGTTTAGAATTAAAATATCCTGTTGGTACACTTTTCCTTTGATGAGTATACAGTATTCTTCCCTATCTCTTTTGTTTGGACTCTATTTTGTTGGATATTAAAATGGCTAGCATTGGCTTCTTTCTTAGGTCCATCTTCTTGGAATATCTTTCCCCATCCTTCTACCCTGATGTTATATTTATTCTTGATATTATGGTGTGTTTCTTGGGTGCAGCAGAAAATGGGCCTTGCTTTTACATCTATCCTGTTAGTCTGTGTCTTTGTATTGGTGAATTGAGATCATAGATGTTGAGAATTATCAATGAGCAGGGCTTGTTTATTCCCATTTGTCTTACTTGAGGTTTATATTGCTGTGAAGAGACATTGTGACCACAGCAACTCTTAGAGAGGGAAATATTTTATTGGAGCTGGTTTATAGTTCAGAAGTTTAGTCCATTATCATCATGGCAAGAAATATGGTGGCACGCAGGCAGACATGATGCTAGAGAGGTAGCTGGAGGTTCTAAATCTGGATCCACAGACAGCAGGAAAAGCCAGTGAGACAGTAGGTCTGGTCAAAGTCGGTCCCCAGTGATACCTCCAACAAAGGCTGCAACTACTCCAAACAAAGCTATACCTCCTAACAGTGTCAATCCCTATCGGGTACCATTTTTATTCAAACTACCATACTATTATTTTGTTGTGGTGGTGTGGGTCCCACCCACTTTTGACTTGCTGGTCTGAGATTATTTATTCTTTGGTTGTTTTGGGTGTGGTTACCCTCTTTAGGTTGAAATTTTTCTTCTATCACCTTCTGTAGATGTGAATTCGTAGTTAGATTCTGCCTAAGTTTGGTTTTGTCATGGAATGTCATACTTTCTCCATCTATTGTAGTTGAAAATTTGTCAAGTACTGTAGTTTGTATAGTTATCCGTGATCATTTGCAGTTTGTAAAAACATCTGTCCAGGTGATTCTGGCTTTTAGAGTCTCCATTGAAAAGTTATGTTTGATTCTAGTAAATCTGCCTTTATATGTTATTTGGTCTTTTTTCCCTGAAGCTTTTAATATAATTTTCTTATTCTATATGTTTTGATTATTATGTGTTTTTCTCTGGTCCAATCTACTTGGTGTTTTGCATGTGTCTTGCACCTTGCCAGACACCTCCTTTGTTAGAGTAAGGATATTTTCTGTGCCTTTGACTTGGGTTTTTGTTTCTTCTGTTTCCTCGTGTAGAGTGTGTAGTGTTTGTGACTTTCCAAATAGGGAATACTTCTAAATCCTTGAAACTTATGGCCACTGGGAGTCTGAGTAAAACTTGTCTCTAGATATTAGGGGTTGACATACTGTAATGGAAATGAGACAGAAGTGTGGGAGGCCTGATAGGGAGCACAGGAGAGGGGAAAGCTGCATCTGCCATGAGGATCTGTGGAGTCTACAGGGAATAGATAAAAGAGAAAGACAGATCCCTGACGGCAGTCTGATACAGGACTGGGGATGAGACTTATGAACTGGGATTAGAGGATGAGAAGGAGAGTGAAGATTGCCTATCTTATTCACTATTTGGCATGAACAGTGGGTTTCCAGGGAGAGACTGTCATTGCTTCTGTTAGCAAGGCTTGTCCTCCAAAAATTAACCAGATGCCTCAGCCTCCAGGGTGCTGAGATTACAAGCTTGTACAATCACTTCCAGCAGTAAGATTCTCCAAAACTCACAAATATTAGTACAGTAATCACCATAAAAATATAAATGAAACCACAGCTGTGTATTGAGAGAGGATATCCCAAAGTAATGGAAATTCAAGCCACTGACCTCCCATCAGGATGATGATATTAGTATAGGGCAGCCTGTGACTGGAAAGATAGGGAAAATGTAACTTCAATGCTCTCTTTGTCCTTGGATTGATAAGTTTTGCAAAATAATTGCTATGTGAACCCTGCTACTATTATTTGGTTTTCAAAGAGAAGAGTTAAAGATGCTCCAGACAGACTTAGCTCTAGCTACACAACTCATTGTCAATGTTGATTTCTAAAAGATAAAAGAAAATTTCCATCTGGTAATAAAATAATGAAGGGAAAAGGATAATTTAGTAAACATTAGTCATATGTCATAGTTAGGGTTACTGATGTGGTAGAACACTATGACCAAATGCAACTTGGGAAGGAAAAAAATTATTTTGCTACACTTCCACATTACTGTTTATCATAGAAGGAAAGCCAGGCAGGAACTCAAGCAGAAACCTGGAGGCAGGAGCTGATAGAGACCATGGAGGAGTGCTGCTCATTAGATTGCCCCCTCTTGACTTACTTGCTCAGCCTGTTTTCTTATAGAACTCCTTACCACCAATCTAAGGATGGTACCGTGTATAATTGTCTGGGTCTCCTATCAATCACCAGTTAAGAAGATGGGCTACAGCCAGATCTGATAGAGACATTTACTTGGTTGAGGGTAGTTTGTGTCAACATATAACATACTTACATAACATTGATGTCAATTATAAACACCACTGGTAAGCAAAGAGAAGGGGTGAATGAAGTGTATTTTGGTAAAATCTACCTTTTATGTTATAGTATAACAGCTAATAATTAAACCTAGGATTGGACTGAGGACAAGATTTCCAGTGTGGTTATGAAAGAAGCAAACAATGCAACCCACCAGAAGTAAGGATGAGAATAGGTGGGGAGCACCTGGGTTGCTAGAGAGGGTGAGATGGTTGCTTCCTCCCTGTGAGGGACTTGGACTTACAAGAGATTTAAAAACAAAATTTTAAATTGTTCAGTTTCATGCACAAAATAATGTGGTCATTATTTTGATGTCATAATAGTAGGGGTGGTCATAACTAAATGTCTCCATGCCTTTTCTATAACAACTATACAAAGAGCAACACATATATAACACAAATAAGAAAGGAACTCAAGAAAAAATGTGAGTAACTGGAGTTCTTGTGTCTGGCTGGTAGGTGTGTAAAGTATGTCAAATGCTCTCAGAAATGACAACTGAGAAGAATGTTAAATGAAACCCGGTGTTATATACATTTTTATGGTTGTATGCCTAGGAGGACTAAACATGCAGCTTAATTCACAATAGCACAGAATGGAAACCCCCAAATGTCTCTCAGTCAGAGAGACATTTAACATAAGCACACCGTAGTGGGTTCCACTTCAAAAACAACCTCAAGAGCCATGAGGTGTATACAAGAGTGCATACCCCAAACCTGTGGTGATGGGCAGTGCCAAGGACTTTCTAAATCAGTGGTGACTTCTATATATTGGTGTGGGTGCTGGGAATGTGGGTATGCCATAGTAAACATTAAGAGTCAAACACCAGCTTTGTACACCTGACTTCATATAAATTATACCTTGATGAATAAAAACAGAAAAAAAAATATTAGACAAGTAGACAGAACCCTGGAGAAGTTTTCACTGAGTGTACTATGTGTGTAGTGTAGGATCGTATCTGCAGAGGAGTCAGAAGCCCATGTATCTGCAGAGGCCAGAGGAGGATGTGGGTCTGATGCTATGTCATTCTTCACCTTACTCCCTTAATATGGGGTCTCTCATTAAACACAGAGAAAGGCAGCAAATCTCAGCAATCATCTTGTTCCCCCATTCCCACCCAATTCTGGAGTTGCAGGCACATGTGCAACCAGGCCTGGCTGTTTTAAATGGGTGCTAGAGATTTGAACTTGGGACCTCATGCTGATCCATCTCCAATAATTTCTTCAATAAATTATTATCATAGTTAGCACAAATGATAACTTCTAGACTCCAAGACAAACCAAGAGTACCTATAATTATTGGTATTATATTCATATTCTCAAAGTGCTAATTTGATCCCTGGTGAAATGGGAGGGCATGCTCATACCATTGTCCAGTCAGGGAATGACAGTATGCTTTCCTCTTCCTCCTCCTCCTCCTCCTTTCCCCCACATTTCCTCAGATCTGTTAAAAAAAAAAAGTCTGCCTTTTTGCCAACTATTACTTCTGCATTAAAATGTAGAAGAGAGAAGATTCATCAGGATCCATTCTGCTTATTAGAAAACTAAAACCATTTCCTAAATCCCTTCAACAGACAATATTCGAAAGACCAGGTATCTGAAAAGTTAGGCCTGGATAAGGGAAGATAACCAAGTACTTGTGCTGCTAATGAGAGTATAAACTGCCAGTCAATTATAGCAAAAGATGCTTTTTTTCCCTCCAATCCTGTCTCTTCTGCCAAGAGAATCATTTCCATTAAGGTTATTCAAATCCACAGATGGGAGTGGCCATCAGAGTCCCTACAAGAAACTGAGGCCATCACTCAGAACCTTCTTCCTACCCCCATTCCATATGTCTGGGAATACTTCTCTCGTCACCTTACTGTTCCCTGGAGGTTAGGTCTTGAAGTATGTCATAAGCAGATTATCCTATTAAGGAATGGGAGTCTTGTTCTTGGTTTTGTAAGCTGCCTTAGCATGTCCTGGTGGCTTTGCTTCTGAGGCCCCACTATACCTGAGCAGGCATCTCCAAAGGAAGCTGACATAGAATTCTGGCCAGATATCATCAAGGTGTTCTTCACCACAGAGGTGTTATGAGGAAAATATTTAATTTTTTCATTGGAATAGAAAAATGTATTCTGCTGCCTGATACCCTAGCACCATGGCCCTTCTATTCTAGAGCACTGCCTCCAAGTAATGCAGTGTCTTACATCAGTTGAAAAATTAGTTCTGACGTCCTATTTTCCACTTTGGAAAAGGTGAGACAGAAGAGAAAATTGACTATGAATGGAGAGAGAAGGAATAAGTAATGAGAGTTCTTCTAGAGCAAAAATGTGGAGCAAAGACCTCAGCTCATCTCTCTGTGACCCTGGGCCCAGAGTCCAGCATTCTCATGGCTGAGCCCTCTGTGTGGTGTGGATTTCAGTTCTGTATTTTGCTTTGTCTCTTCCTCCTCTTCTTCCTCTACCAAGGATCTTCATGCAGCCCAGGCTGACCTCAAGGTCATTATGGAATTTCTGACCTGGCTGCCCAACTATCTCTCATGTGCTGGGATTACTTGCTACACATGTGCTGCGCAAAGCCTTTACCAATGATTGACAGCACCCGCTGGGCTGTGAGGGAGCTGTATCACAGCTGCAGTGTAAGTTAACACCAAAACTTTCCAGTGTATCTCACAAAGATTATGATCTAGGTGAGACTTGAAGTATTCAATTGTGAGGTCATAGGTCAACACCAAGCCAGTGCCATGTAACTTGACTGTACCCAGTTGACTGTCACTGTAAAGTTCCAGGGTCAGTTTCCCTCCAAAGCACACTTTAGATAAGGCTAATTGGGAAGCTGGAAAATGTGGCCCAATCTTGTGTGTGTTAATTTACTTTTCATGGTGAATACAACTTGGAATAGATGCCTGTAGACACTGAAGGTGACCATGAGGAGGTTAACTTTCTTTCCCAGGGATAGGTGTCAGAGCATAGCAGTTCTCAGGATGAGGGCTTGGAAAGGTCTAACTCAACTGCACTCTGCTTCCATGCCCTGTCTCGAAATATGCTAAGCTCTGCATCTAGAGGGCTGCTAGTCTGAGGGCAGCAGAGTGGGAAACAGAAGGAGAACCTACAGTTTGCCTGTTATACATTCAATGATAAGTAAAACCCAGCAACCTTTCCCAAATGATTCCCAAACCATTGAAGACCCAACTTTTATATCGTCAACCTGGACAAATGAGAACAAAGATGGTGCCCAAGAGACACTGCAGATGCCCATTACTTACCTCACAGCAACGCTACAGAAGGCAACCCTTGCTGCCTCCAGAAACAAAACAGTAGATTTCAAGTTAATACTATAACTGCTGGTGTAAGGTTTTCAGCATTTGCAGAATATACTTTGTGACATTAGAAGTAGAAAATCAATCTACCTGCTGAATCACTAAGGGCTCTTGGCTCCCAAATTCCAAATGCAAATGTCATGACTGTATTCCAAATGTGAAGCTAATGAGAAGCTGTAGGGTTCTGGTGTTCAGTATCTGAAGGTTCAGAGGACTAAATCCCATCCACAGAAGCTGGTTCAATATTGCTGTTCAAAGAAAAAGAGATCTTTTATAAATATTAAATAAAATACCATTTCAAGGCAATGTAAACTAGATAACATGTAAGAACGATATTTAGACAATGACTCTGTAGCTATTTAAGCAGAAAATCTATCTATCTATTACATTTGTTTATTGTGGAGGGGACCATGCATGTTCTGTGACCTATCTGTAGTGGTCAGAGAAAAACTTGTAAGCAGCCATTTCTCTCTACCTTGTGAGTCCAGGAATCATTCACGTTGGTAGTATGCACCTTTACTGAACCATCTCCTGGTCCCCAAATATATTTATTATATAATTATTTCTTAAGGATGTATCTAGGGCCTAGAAGGGTGTTGAGTGATCTTCCAGAGGACCCAGGTTCTTCTATTCCTGGCATTTACGTGGTGGCTCACAACCTTCTATTGCACTGGTTCAAGTTGATCCAATGTCCTCCTATGGCCTCCATGTGCACTGCTTGTACACAGTACATAAACATATGCAGGCCAAACACCCAAATGCATAAAAATGGCCTTAAAAATCAAAAAAGATGGCTCTATATATTTTATATATGCACACATATAATATTACTTGTGTTGTCATCTTCGTTTTGTCACATAGAAAATTTCCACCATTTTAATTTTAATCTTACATTTGAAGTAAACAATGAAGCACTAAATAACTATCAACATTTCTGAAACTGATTTGTCTAGCAATAAAACAGTACAAATATAAATCTCACGTTTCTGTAATGAAGAACGGTTCTATACCATTCCATATTTTTGCCATTGTGGAAATACATACAATTTAAAACAGCTAGTGGTGGCTTGCAAGACAACTTAGTTATGGCATAATATAAAAGAGGAAATCACTATCTTGTGTTGATGAGTTATCATGATATTAATGTCCTGAATGGCTGTCTAATAAATAATTCTTTTTTGTGAACTATTTTTAAAGTTTTTAAAAGGCTATCATACAGTGTCACATAGCAAATAAATCGTTATTCTAGATTTCTAGAATAATTGCTTAAACATAGAGCATGTGATTTACCAGAAAATACAAATGAGAGAGGGTGTTGTGAATATATAGTACTTAAGCATTTACATCCATATTTACAGGATTTGTGGATTTGAGATAAATTGTACTAAATGGTACACTAGGCAACTGGTTTGAAGGGGAATTTGCATGTGTCCCCCACACAACCATGTACGAAGAACTTTGTTTTTTTTCTTTCTATCTATATTTTAAGAATATTCCACATACTGTAGTGTTCATTTTTATTATATATGCCTCTTTGGAGATGAGTAGGACCACAACCCAGAAAAATTAGCAACTGATGGGGTGAGAACAATTATTTCTACGAAGCAATTTTGTGACATACTGGGAAATTGATAAATATTAAACATTTGACCAGTGCCTTTGCTACTGCAGAATTAATTATAGCATGTGAATAAGGAGGATTATTATATGTCTCCAACTGAAAGTAATATTTAGAGAAATCCCAATTAGTAGATACATTCCTGGAAATAATTCACAAATTTTAATCAAAAATTTTAATATGTACATGGTTAATTCTCTACTTGCTGATTTGCAGACATTTATCCAGAGCAATAAATAGGCTACATGCATCATGATGCTGGATATAAAGATGCTTATGGTAGGACAAACATAAATAAGAAATTATATATCTATAATATTTTCACAGTAGGTTTATATTAATTTTTAAAAATCAACCTCTCCTTGCTGATTGAAAACTATTATTTTTGCTTACACTGGGTGATGTTCTAATCCGTTACAAAATTTTGTGACTATTAAGAGGTGAAGAAGATTCCATTTAACTGGAATTTTCCATAAAATCATATTTTGGTTTTAAACTAAGTTTATGGTACCTTTCTCGATAGTTCGTTTTATAAAATGGTTATATAATTAAGTATAGGCACTAAATCCAAATGTAAAGTGGTTGGTTGCATCCTAACATCTGCTTCCTTTGGAAGCACATGGGTGGTGCAACAAATATGACTGATATCCCAGGGAGAACCTATTCCTCTTTTCCTGCTAAATGGACACAGAATCATCCTTCTGAGTTTATCTCTCTGCTCATACATTAGTATGGCTCTCAGATCTCCTCAGAGAAGTTTCCTTGTGCAGTGGACAGTGGTCAACACAGAAATCTAACCTGGTTCAAGTATAAAGAACGAGTTGTCTGCAGAGGACTCAGCAACAAATGGAAGTTCTATCGCAACCCCTTCCCCAAACTTCAGGACAATCATGGAAGAGGGGTTGAAAAGATGATAAGAACCAAGAACCAGAGGTCAGAGGTCAGGAGGACTAAAACAAAACATTATCTTATGGACATGACCAGACCTCCGCAGTCATGAACTCACATGTGCTTAGACGCACAATACCAAGCTGGTGGATATGAAGAGCAGAGACCCTTGTGAGCCTCTAACCCTGACTGTGGTACCATGGACAGCTGATGGCTTCCGGGAAGAAAGAGTTTTCTTTGAAGAGTGTGGCCCCTGGTAGGTCAACCACACTGCCGTGGGTGGCCCGATGCCACGAAGTGAATGGATAGCACAAATTGGAGTTGTTAAATTGTTAAATTCAAGACACAAAGAGAAGACAAATTAAGGGCATTGTCTAGAGGGTGGGCGTGGATCTTAAAGGAGCAAGAGCTGCAGCCAGGGTTGAATATGATCAAAACATATTGTATGAAATGCTGAAAGAGTTAATGAAAATATTCCTATTACCACAGAAACGAATATAGGAACCAATATTCTCCAGTTACAGGAGCCTTACTTCTTTCCTGAGATACTAACTTGCCTTTCATGGCTGGCTCTCCAGACAATGACTTTATAATATAATGTAATCAAACCCACCCAAAGTTTCTGCCTCAGAATTTTGAACCTCTCATCACTGCAGAGATAGTATTATATTGCTTCTGATCAATGGGAAATGTTAAAGGCATTTGTATTTTGAAACATGTATGTGATCAACAGGATCATGTAATCATGTAAACTGAGATCTCGACATCTAAAGTCACAAGCTGTGATGGATCCTTACCTGAGAAGACAGGGGCAGTCAGAGGGTGTGCAGCATTTAACACAGCAGTGCCACATCAGCCTTTGTCTTTGCCAAATACAGTTAGTTAATCATCCCTGAAGGGCTACAACCCAATGTGACCTCTCTCCTTCCAGGAACATTGTTGCCCCAAGAAAGTACAGTTACAGAAAAGAAGACTGACACCTTCAGTGGATCCTGAATAATAGTACATTGACACTAAACTGTCTTCCAAAAGCAAAATCTAAAAAATAGCCTTGAAAATGAAAGCTTTTATTTATCACAAGTTGCTGCATTTGTGTGTGTATACATCATTATATATACATATATACACACACTTATACACACATATGCACTAAAGATTATATGAATTGTGATTTTCATAAAAAGGAATGTCTATGACTTCCTGGGAACACTATCTCTGGGTCACATGACTGTATTTCACTTAAGCTAAGGACAGAAGTGACTCTGTGTAGTATTCTCTGGTGAAACCCCATCATGCATTAGTTAGAAAGCAAAGGTATTTACTTAAGACATTTGAGAAGTCTATATCTTCCTTCAGTTTAGACAAATATAATAATGTATGTTTAAACAGACTCTGTGCCAACACTGTGTTACTGTTTATTCTAATATGAATGAGTCCTCTAGGCCCTTAAGAGGCTCCTAACAACATCTCCTTCACAGATGGCTCTCATCTCTCTCCACCCGTGTGGCAGCCACAAGGCACCATGCGGCGTTTGGTATGAAGTCTGACTCATACCCGAGCCTCAGTCCAGGCTTGGTCATGTAGCTGCAGTGTTGAATATCTTTCAGTTTACTGTGTCACTGGCATAGTGTTTGTGTCCTGAGTTATTGCTTAAGAGTCACATAGATCACATGGAATATACAAATACACACTCCATAAGCCTTTGAGGCGAGGTCATCCTGTTGGCTCACACAGCATGTGAAGAAGTCTCTGTAACGAGGGCTTCTTCACTGAAGCTTGAGTTTGGATGTCAGATGTCTGACTACAGCAAGGTGATGCGTTGCTTGTGTTTTTGAGCTGAGACAGTTGGTTACCACAGCAAACCAATGCGATTTCAACTGTTCTCAAATCCTCCAGTTGTCCACAGAAGACTCTATCTTCATGGTGGAGATTGCGAGGGATCAACATCTTAGGTCATTTTGCCCGTACTATTTGGAGCCTTCCAGTGTTCCGATTATCCTTAGACTCTCTCCTGTCACTTGACTGTCATATAGGCCTCTCATCTCTCCAATGCCTGCCTTTCCTTCTCTGTGTTCTCTTCCCGTGCTGCCTTCTTGTCTGAACATGACTGTTGGCTCTCCCTCCTCATTCCCCGAGTGATGTCTGTCACACTGAGCAACACACTTGATCTTAGTCCCTACTCTTACCATGTTCATACATATATGTATATGTTGTATGTGTATATGATGTATATGTATATGATGTTGATGTGTATGTACATGATGTTGACGTATATGATATATATGCATATGTATATTCATGTACAAACATATATACTTATAAATACATGTATATGCATATGTGTATATATCTATATACATGGATATATGTATTTTATATGTATATAGACATATGTATGTATAGGTATAGGTATAGGTATTAGGCATAGGCATAGCTATAGGTATACATAAGTGTTTGTGTGTATAATTTGCAGGGCTGTAACTCCCCTTTACACTTCATTCTTGTTTATCACTTTCTGTGACTGACTTCTCTCTATTACCACCTCAAGGAAGAGCAAGAAGATCAAGTCTTTCTCTGACTCTACTCAGCATTAGAGCCACAGTAACAGGATCCAGAACAGTATGGGTAGCAGAAAAGATACTCAATAAGACCAGCAGAAATCAGTATGGGCAACATGTATTCTGCTAATTCTCCAAGAGGGAAGGCTTTCTTGGAAGACTCAAACAAAAGAAAAGTGCTAGAATACTCCTGCCAGCCAATCACCCTTATATTTACTAAATTGGGCTGTGGGTTCAAGCTACATGAAGTCAAATCAAGCAGCCTCAGGCCTTCTGTGCATCCTGCCATCTCTCCTTTGTTTCTTAGAAAGGACAGGAATGTTGGCCTCCCATTTCTGCAGGACATACCATGGCAATGTGCCTTTCTTAAACATGGACCCCCTCCCACTGCAGGCTTGCCCAGGAAGATGATGAGTGCAGCCCCTCAGTCTGCTGTACACCTCATACCTCAGCAGAAGAATCTGCTCTTTCTAATGCTTCCCAGCCAGAGTGAATGGAAATTATCTGATGCGAGCTCAATGGTGAGCTCACATCACAGAGATCCTAGTGCCTTATCCTGTCCTGCATCCGGCATGAAGGACTGATAACACCATGGCTGCTGATAGTATACACCACGTTATTCTTTGAGATCAGACAACTTAAACATCCTGGGACTCACCCACATATGCTCACTCCATTTCCCATCGCCTCCTACGCTCTGCATTCCTTACAGTTCGAAGTGGTTCAGATACACTTTCACCATAGCAGAAAATATGGCCCCAATCAAACCCTCCTGCCACCCACCCCACAGTAAAGGGCATTCTTCATTCCCAGGCAGAGCATTTTGTAAATTGGAAGTGTATCAGTGACAATTATCAAGGAATGGTTTCTAAAACGCTTTCTTTCCTGCACAGCCTGGCAATCCTTCTTTCAAAAAGACATTAGCCAAAAGCGATGCTCCGGAAATGTCACTTGGAGCAAGCGATTGAATTAATTTATTTGTTTTACGGTATTTTACGGTTAGTCATGTCAGAGACTTTCACTTTATTTTTTTGTCTGCTCATTTAGATAATGCTCTATCTGCCATAAATCCCAGGGAGGCTGAACAAAATATCTTCTAAATATACCCTGCTAATCGCGGCTGGTCTAACTACTCATTGCAGGTTTCATCCAAGCACTTGGATTTCACTCTAAAGGTGGCATTTTTGCCAGGTAGAACTAACATTGTACAATTAATCTGCAGGTGAGAAAGAGAAGCCTGGTATAAGGAAGCCCACAGCTGGTGAAGTGCTTCTTAGCAAGGCATCAATAAGAAGGAGAAAGCATAAAGAAATTGCCCTGGGTCTAGCCAACGTCTTTTTTTCCTAGGCTCATCATTTATTTTTGATGGAACAAAAAAAAGCCAACAAAAGAGCCCTAAGAGAAGGCACAAGATTTAGAGTGCCATTATTCACGTGCTCAGGAGTCCCAAAAGATACTAAACTCAAAGCTTTAATATATATGCAGAGGACCTAATACAGACCTAGGTTGGCCTTGCACTTGCTGATTCGGCCTCTGTGGGTTCATAAGAGCTTTAATCAATTGATTTAGATAAAGGGCTTTGTTCTCCAAAACTCAGTTTTTAGGTGCAAGAGATGTGGCCAGTTGGGACTCCATTTCCAGTCTCCTTCATTATTCGAAGACTTCATTAAGATAATCTTCAGTCCTAAGTTAGGACTGTTGTCACTGCACCAGGATTTAGGAATTTGACACTGCACTAGGCTTCTATACAGCCCCTCAAATACTCTTCTGTTCTAGCTGGCTCTCTCCACACTTCCTCCCTTACCCCTACCTCTCCTCATGCTCCCAAACCGATCCTCCTGTTTCTGCCCCTCCATCCCCAGTCCATCCATCCAATCTCTCCCTCCCTTGCATCCCACTTAGTCCTCCCCGCCCCCCCCCCCCCGGGATATGGATTATGACTTGGTTATCATTTACTTAACAGTTAATATCTGCATATGGTGAATACATACCATATTTATCCTTCTGCTTCTGAGTTACCATATTTATCTTTCTGCTTCTGAATTACCTACCTCAGGATTTTTCCCAAGTTTCATCCATTTGCCTGAAAATTTCACAATATTTTATTTAACAATTGAGTAATACTCCACTGTGTGAATGAATCACACTTTCTTCATCCATCTTTCTGTTGGGGGAACATCTAGGTTGTTTCCAGTTTCTGGCTATCATGAATAGAGCATGAATAGAGCAGCAATGAACATACTTGAGCAAATTTTGTCATGGGAGGATGAAGTTTATACTCATGAATCTTGAGGTAGACCAATTCCCAACTGTCTAAAGAATAGCCACCAGCCACAGGGGAGTGTTCCCGTTGCTCCATAACCTCACCACCATGAGCGATCACTTGTGTTTATGATCTTAGCCTTTCTAACAGGTGAAAGATGGATTCTCCAAATAGTTTTGATTTGCATTTCTCTGATGGCTAAGGATGACTGAACATGTCTTTGTTTCTCAGCCATATGAGTTTCCTCTGTTGATAATTGCCTGTTTAGATCCTCACTCCATTTGTGTGTGTGTGTGTGTGTGTGTGTGTGTGTGTGTGTGTGTGTGTGTGTAGTTTGGGCTTGTTTGGTTTGGTTTGGTATCTAGTTTTTTTTTTTTTTTTTTTTTTTTTTTTTTTTGGTTTTTCGAGACAGGGTTTCTCTGTATAGCCCTGGCTTTCCTGGAACTCACTTTGTAGACCAGGCTGGCCTCGAACTCAGAAATCCACCTGCCTCTGCCTCCCAAGTGCTGGAATTAAAGGCGTGCGCCACCACTGCCCGGCTCTAGTTTTTTAAGTTCTTTATATAATTTGTATATTAGTTCTCTATCAGATGCAAAGTTGGTTAAAACTGTTTCCCATTCATTCTGTAGGCTACCACATTGTCCCAATGACAGTGTCCTTTGCCTTACAGAAGGCTTTCAGTTTTATAAGTTCTCATTATTAATTATTGATCTTACTGGCTTTGCTAATGGCATCCTGTACAGAAAGTCTTCTCTTGTGCCAATGTGTTCAAGGCTATTCCCCACCCCCTTTTCTACCAAGTTCAGTACCTATGTCTACCCATGCAACAAACCTTCATAAATCACTAATGTAACTGTTTATTTCTAGTTGATGAAGGTTGTCATGTTCGTAGCCATAAAGCAGGGGTTGGTGTCCCATCAGCCTGAAGAAAGTCTTGTTCGCAATTCCCCTTCCACTACTGAGCAGAACAGTCCCAGAGGTTCATACTCTGTCTTTTGGGTTCCAACCACAGTTGGAACCTCCTTTTTTGATACTCTGTGTGATGGTTAAGATCTCCATCTTGGGCCAACTTTACATTACTTTATGGAGTGTTTCATGGACCAGGAACCAATCAGCTCACTGCTATATTCCAACCCCAGGCCCATTCGCAGCCTCCCTGAGCATGTCCACTCCTGCACCTCATGGACTGCATTTGCATATTTTCTTAATTCTGTAGATACTGGCTAAGTGTGTCTTATATGCCAGATATGAACAAGGGTCTAAATAATGAGGTTATAGCAATGATTTGCAAGGGAACAAAATCCAGCCTTCATTTTAATTCTGTCCTGATCTATCTTTATCCTCTCAAAAATAAGGGGGGGAGCCCTAAGATTCCTGAGTTCCTTAGAAAGTACCCCTGAAATGCTAGTAGAAATGGCATCATCAAATGTAATATAATTTCCTCCAAATATAATTTGGAGGAAGGTGACATTTTAAAATTTACCATCTTACTGTTTATGTTTGTGACCCTCCATAAAACTCGTTTCGGTGTGTTTGTAGGTTATTATACATTTTATTGTACATTCTACTTATGACACTTAATTTTCTAATATTTTAGAATAGACTCATCTTTATCTTATAAAACAAATGAAATTTTCTTTCCCATGTGTCTTGGAACTCTATGTGCATGCATGACTTTTAGGAATAATTTTTTCACAATGAAATCAATAGATAAAATAATTTACATTTAATTTTTTTGTGAAATCTAGAGCAGTAGAAACCACCATATGTTATTTTCAGTTTAATCAGCATTCATTTCATTTTGAATGAGACCAAGCAACAACTCCTCTCTGACATGTCTGACATGTCTCAGACAAATATACTATATGTCTGACAGGTATGATATATGTCTATTTGGCATGTGTGTTCTCTGCATGTGTTGTCTAATCACATCAGTTGCCTCTGAGTAGGTTCTGACCTCTGAACTCTTCACGGATAATATTCCATAAGGCTGCCACTTCCGCCGCCGCCACCACTGCTGCCGCCACCGCCACTGCTGCTGCTGCTGCTGCCGCTTCTTCTTCTTCTTCTTCTTCTTCTTCTTCTTCTTCTTCTTCTTCTTCTTCTTCTTCTTCTTCTTCTTCTCCTCCTCCTCCTCCTCCTCCTCCTCCTCCTCCTCCTTCTCCTCTTTCTCCTCTTTCTCCTCCTTCTCCTTCTCCTCCTCTGCGCACAGTGCGTGTGTGTGTGTGTGTGTGTGTGTGTGTGTGAAGGTTATATTTATTAAGCAGGTGACTGATTTATTTCTGCCACAAAAATCTCATATCCATATAATTCTCTATATATGGAATGGTTCATATTTTTTAAATGCTAAAGATTATGGATGAAGAGTAAAGTCAGTGGTTTTCAGTACAGTCACAAACATGCAGCCCACACTGTTGTGACCTTGAGGCCATTATTGGCAACTCAAAGGAGATTCACACCCTTTAGCTATTGCCACCATCTGCTTCCCCAGCAGGAGACAACCACTCATCTCCTCAGAAGAGTTGCCTTTTCTGGACGTGTCACATAATAGAACTCTTGGTCTCCTTTCCCCTAGTAAAATACTTATTTTCCTACTCTGCCAAATTTACGGCTACTGGAAACCGTAAATCTACTCTATAGCTTATCATTCCCAGTTTGGGAGGTAACTGAAGTTCCCTTAGGATCAGGGAAGAAAGCTTTATCTTTCTCACCTCCGCTGAGTTTTCCTCAAACACAGCCATTCGAGACAAAAATTTACATAAAAAGAATGTTCTGGCTCAAACCATGATGTGTTGACAACCTTGAAGACATGGTGCTGTGAAGAAGTCTCAAGAATCCTTGAGCTCTGTGAGTTCTCTTATATGACGATGCCACTGCTAACTGCATTTCAGGGGTGCTTTTTATGGAACTCAAGAATCTTTCCTGGGAGCTTCTGTGAGAGGTTACAGATAGACTTGGGAAGGGGTTAAAATGAAGGCTGAATTTTTGCCTTTCATAATCATTACTATAACCTCATTATCTAGTATACAAAGTACACTTAGTACACCTATTTAGTAACCTCTTTAGGCTCTGAACTATAGTCACAATTTTCCAGGAAACAGGCAAATTATCTTTCTCAATTTGTTAACCTTTAAAATTTGTAAAAACCGAACTTTATTTTTTTTTTTATCTTGCCTTTTCACTTTTAATTTTGTTTATAATTTTCTACTTTGGTTTTTTTTTTCTTAAACAGGCTTTACATTTAAACTTTTGACTAAATTATGGTTCTACTTTATTAAGGACAAGCTTGGTTTTATATTTTTCAAGTATTAAGCTGGTGTTCTCAGACACACTAGCGTACCAAACATCATCAATCCACTCACACAAAGGTAGGGCCTATGATGGTGTTTGTTTCTGCATCTCTCTGGGCCTGTGCCACAGTGAAGCATAAACCATTTGCATCTTCACAGCCATAGATGAGTGTTCGCACAACTGCATAGTTAAGTGTCTCAACTGTGGAAAGGTTTGTCCAGTCAATGAGGTGCTGTGGTCTCAATTGTTCCCAGTTGAGCTAAAAAGCTCCCTTTTGTATTCTAGTGAACATTCCATAATGCACCTGAACTCTGTCACTCCATCAAGTGTGTTGATATACACGCCATATAACGTGAATGTCACCATTCACTAGGGGAAGGGGCTTGGATGCACTCTTATGGGTCTGTTTTGTAGGAGTCATTTACAATTTTCTATTCCTTTGACCCTCCTACTCATGAGTCCGGTAACTCACCTGATTTGAGGAAGTGTCTCAGACACACTGGGGAAACCATGGCATGCTGGGTAGACATCTCAAATGTGATACCGTCTGGGGCATCATTTCCCACGGCTCTTTCTGACCCGTGTATCCCACGAATAGAAAAGAGTTAACAATGATGTCTGCCTGTTCCCCATGTTCAAGGATCAGAGAGAGCCGAAGCATCATTAATATCCAAATCACCCTTTGTCAAAACTCCTGCCAGCATTCCCAGGACTGGCTTCCCATATGGACTTGCACACTCTGGAACTTCTCTCTCAAATCCTTTCCAAAGGCCTACACAGCTGGGAACATTAGTTACCTGGAACCACCTTGACCCCATCCTGATTTGAAGTTCATTCCTCCTGAACAAACATCCAGACCAGGCCTTGGTTCTTAGTTCACCTTTTCTTGTCATTTTATCCCACACTGTCAGCTTCTACCTCTTCCTCTTCAAGGTTCCTTCTACTCCACAGATGTGCCCAATGCACGCACCCCAACTTTTCCCACTTTCCTTGGCTTCATGTTTCTGAAGATTCTCTGAACACACTGCTTCATCTCTTTCCCTCCCTTTGGTTCATGAACTCTGGCTTGGCAACGGTAAGTTCCAATCAAAGGCTTCCTTAATGCCACAACCTGGTGACAGCATTTTGGACCACTGTCCAAAAGAATCTACCTCTCTCAGTCACTATAAAAAGAGAAATGGCATTGTCCATGTCCCTTGAGGATTACATAGGTAACATGTGACTATGCCATTTGATAATGTAACTCTGTCTCTACTCTCAATATCTATTTATTGCATTAGCTATTGCTACAGTTGCTTTTCCAAAGTCCAGCCAGCATCTTGGTGAACAGTACAGATTCAGTTAATATTTACTGAATATTTATGACCAAAGAATTATACTATGTGATGTGAAACCTCTTCATGGTATCTTTCATGAGTAGGGAAATGTAACAAGTTCTTGGAATGTAACTAAGAAATCAAGTAAATCTCTGGTACTACCAATTAAAGCCATTCACTAGGTACGAGTCGACTTGCAATGCTTAGCTGTAGCAAGCATCTCAATAAGAATTAGTGAGGTCATTAAAAATGATTAAAATGATGTGTGTGGCACCAACATCATAATTCAAACCCCTAGCTATTTGTTTCAACTACAACAAATTCTATACTTATGAATAAACATATCCCTCAAATTTAGAGCTAGAATAATTTAGCAAATATAAATTTACCCCATGCTCAAACCTAATAAAATATAGCAATTGTAAATATATTGATTATTTGATCAATTCTTTTGAGGGATGATAATTATATAAGATTGGATTTGATATTTCTATACCTATTTCTATATAATATCTAAATTTTCTGTATTATCTTTTTAAACCATGCCAACTTACAAGGAGAGACATTTAAACACATTGTTCTTAGTTACATCTACTGCTCAAACTTCCAAGTAATTATAAACAGTTAAGTGTATTGATGAACACATTTTTTGATTATCTAAACACTTTCCTCCACAACCAACTAAAGTGTGGGCTTGTGCTCCTTGTCAGTTGTGGGAGCGCTGTCTTTGGAGAACAGAAAGGCATGATTCTTGCTTTGTATTTTCAGCATTTCAAAAGCTTCCTGGGCTATAATTGCACTAAGAAACAAGTTCCCTGCTTCATATTTCCAATGGTGTACTTATTGTTTGATATATTCCTATGCAAAATTACCCAGTCCTCTAAGCAAGAAAGGAATGCAAGTTGGCAATCTTTTAAATTGGGTTTGCTTTTATGGCAAAGTACCAAAAAGTGTTAGCAAATGGATTTACTCAGATGATCATTCCTTAAGGTTTAGATGAAATATTTTAAAACCATACAGCAGATAAACCAAATCTGAAACTCATTTACCTGCTTGTTATTTTAGAAGTAAAACAAAAACAAAAACAAAAAATAAAACAAAAAACCTCCAAAGTCTACGTTAGAATAAAACATCTTTAGAAAACACACTTACTGTTATATTTAGATAGCATTTGATATCTCTTAGGAAGTAATAAGTTTTGTCCTAGTTGGGCTTTGTGGCTGTGATAATCCACTCCCAGAAAGCAATGTAAGGGAGTAAGGGATTTCTTTGGTTTACAAATCTCCATCACAGTTGATCACTGAGGGAGGTAAGACAAGGTAGGAATTCAAGGAGCAGAGGCAGCATCCATGGCAGAATGTTGTCTACTGTCTTTCTCTCATGGGCACACCCGGGACCTCCTGCCCATGACCACCTGCCCATCCTGATGGAGGCCATTCCTCAGTTGACAGTTGCTCTTTTGAGATGACTCTACTTTGTGTCACGTTGATAGACACTAACCAGCGCAGATTTCAACCTTTGAAAAATGCTAAAGCATTCTCTACATCTCCCAACCCCTGCACCCTGTCCTACTGCCCGTTCCCTGTATGATACAACACTTGGATGCTTCCATAGGTTTTTGATGACTTAATAGGTTTCAAAAGAGCTAATTTTTGCACTCTTCAGAATGGCATTAATTGTTGAAAGTAGAGCGGCTTTGATGAATGTCAAGTCTTAAAAATCATCTAAAAATGTCCCCGGTGCTTAGTGATAATCAAAGCAGAGTAAAACAAACAAAGAACAGGACTGTTTGCCTCTCACCACAGCCAGAGATGCCAGCTCCAAACTCAGACCTAGGTGCATATTCGCATCTCTAAGGTACACATTTTTGGGTTTTGTGCAGTCTTTGACACCAAGTCTCATATTGACCCAACTGACCTTGAACTCTGAAGCCTCTTAACTCTACTTCCCAAATGTTGGGATGACAACCGAACCACACACCTGGCTCTAACACTTTGGGTCTGTCTTACATAATCAGTTGTGGAACTAGGTGCCCAACAACACTGTCATTGAAGAAACATCTTTCTAAACTTGCTGTCGTCCTACCTAATGAAATACTAATATTTTACGATCATCCACAACCAAGGTACTGCCTGACTCCTTACCGTTAATATGTAAAGCCTTTTAAGATCACTTCCCAGGGCCATATGCTGTTAGTGTCTTCTGAAAGCAGCTTTATTTCTTTTCAGTTCTGTAACGGAAATTCTAAAAGTTTCCGAAACCAATGACGACAATCACAATACCTGTTTCCAGCGGTTATTATACATAAAATTGAATAACACACACACAGTCGCAGTCACAAAAGTGAAGGGTCACACACATCTAAAGTCAATGCCAAGGAAGGGCAAGCCTCTGCATATGCTACCCAAGAATAGCATCTCTCTCACTCAAGCTCTGAGCATCTAAACCTGCCGAGCCCATAGCTCCTTCCCTTCTGAAGATCCGTTCTTCCTTCAAAGCAGCCATCAGCTCTTTGATCACTGCCTGCAGCCAGCTTTGCAGCGCTTCCCATCTTTCCAAGGGGAGGGGGGTGAGGAGAAAAGGTCAGAGAAGCAATTTGCTGACTACGGAAGTCAGGGTAATGGTGGGCTCGGCTAATCTTAGCAGCAGACAGTTCATTTCTAAAGGAAGGCCAAAGTCCTGGAGGCTTGCCAGGTTTGGGGGAGGATTATTTGGCTCCTCCCCCTCTTCTCTTTTGTTCCTGTGTGTTTGGAGGGTATATATATGGGAAGTCCATCTGTCCTTGTACATATGGGTGGACTCTTGTGTGAGTATGCATGAACAAGTGTGGGCGTGTGGGGCGCCAGAGTTGACATCAGGGATCTTATCTCCATCTCACTATTTTGTCAGCACGCTCTTGCAATAAAAACCAGAGCAACCCTTTATGTTTAGACAGGCCGTTTGCCCTGTAGATAGCCCTCCTTACCTTCTGAAGCTGGAATTACAGATGTACCACCATACCCACCTGGTAGTTAGACTCAGAGGATCAGAACTCTGGTCCTTTTGCTTGCCTGGAAAGCACTTACAACTACTCAGCCAGCCCGCAGTGGTTTTCACCGTGTTTAGATGTAGTTCTTCGATTACTGAGGAGTGGCATTAGCTAAGACGCAGTGAAGTGTCAATGTCAACAGTACTCAACTGAGAGAAGGGGCAGTCATACACTTGTGAGCAGTCAGGTTGAACTGACACGTGGTACACATAAAAACAGCGAAGAAATGAAACAGTTATTATTTCCCAAGAAGAAACTATGTGGGGTTTGTTTCACCTGCATTATTTAAGTTGCTTTCAAAACCACACCAGGACACAGCCGCTTTGGATGATAAGAAAAGAGACTGTGTTTTGTAAATGAACCAACTACCTTTGCTTGGCAGAAATGGTAAAAGCCAAATTTTGCCACCCACCTACTCCTAAGGCTGCAGTGTTCCAGCCTGTCGGTCAGGCTATGCTTATGTTGTGCATCCTGAGTTCTTTAAATGGTTTGAGCCTGGTGTTCTCAGACCCAGAGAGGGTCTCACAGGGAGAACATGTCTGTTACCTCCCACAGCAGGCTCATTTCTGTAGAGAATGGAAAGGTGAAAATGAAGTCCCCTTCCGTGTGGTGGGGATTCTGCGTGCTGGGGTTTCTTGTCCTCCACTGTCAATGACCTTACTTTGATTGCCATGTTATCTGTTTCCTCTGAAAAAATGAACAGCTGACCAGAAACAAAAACAGCAGCCTAGTATGTCCACACTAAAAGAGATTCCATTACCTCAGGGCACACTAACTCCACTGAGGACGGAGGGCATCGTGCCACATGATCATTCATGGATAGGATGCCTTTGAGGCAATTGGTCCCTCAGAGTCCCCAGCATTCCCCTCTCATTCTGTCCCTTCTCTTAAAACTTTTCTTCCTTTCATTTTTCTATACCTGTTAGTCTTCCTTGCTTTTAGTATTTACAGTTTTCAACACTGTAAATACTATCACATGAGATAGATGCTTCTGTGTGTCTAAATGAGAGCACATATTATATGTGATGACCCCATATACTAGGTCTGCAGACCTGGCCCATTTTATCATGTCATATGATAGATAGATGGATGGATGGATGGATAGATGGATGGATGGATGGATGGATGAATGGATGGATGGATGGATGGATGGATGAATGGATGGATGGATGGATATATTAGATAGATAGATAGATAGATAGATAGATAGATAGATAGATAGATAGATAGATAGATAGATAGATAGATAGATAGATTAATTGCATGTATAGCCGTGCACCATGTGCATACCTGGAACTCTCAGTGGTCAGAAAGGGGCATCGATCACTAGGAACTGAAGTTAGAGAAGTTTGTGAGCCATGATATGGGATTCTGGGAACCAATCTGGCCTCTCTGCATGAGCCACAAGCGCTCTTAACCACCGAGCCATTTCTCCAGTCCCAGGGTCTATATGATTAAGTGAGTATGAACTATGGAATCTTGGTTTCAGGGCAACCCATATATAGATATAGACTCTAAATAGCTTCTATTCTATGTATTGAAACAAACCACAATTTTATGATAATTAATTGAATTTCATTCACTAATCTCAATGAAGCCTATATTATCAATTATCCCATTTGGTTATTCAGTTTTCCTCTCAAGTGTGAAGAGGAAAAAAAAATAATTATTTGCAGTACTTTTCCTTTCAGTTGTGGGGAAAACTGCATGCATGGGGTGTTGGATAGTTTTATGTCAAGGTGACAGGGCTAGAGGAACCTCAATTGATCTAGCTGTAGGGCATTTTCTTAGTGATGGATGGAGAAGGGCCCAGCCTATGGAGATGGTGCCATCCATGGGCAGGTGGTCCTGAGTTCCATTAGAAAGCAGGCTGAGCAAGCCATGGGAAACAAGCTACTAAGTAGCACCTGTCACCCAGGCCTCTTTATCAGCTCCTGCCCCCAACTTCCTGCCCTGTTTGAGTTCCTGTTCTGACTTCCTTCAATGTGGAAAGGTAAGCCAAAATAAACCCTTTCTTCCCCAGCCTGTTTTTGTTTCATTGCAGCAACAGAAACCCTGACTGAGTCTCAGGGCCTTTTAACTTTTCACATATGCTAAGTGAAATGCAAATTAATGAAAAGGGCTCCACTGACCCCTGCATATCCTGTGTGTGCTGCCCCGTCCCCTATGCCATCTGTCTACTCAGCCTTCTCTGTCTTACACAGTTCTCACTCTCCTCCCTTGTTTAGAGGAGAGCTGATTCCCAGAAGACCTCTGTCTTGGGGTTTGCATCAGCTTGGGGTGGGAATGTTTCTGTCCTCACTGCTGCCATTTGTCCTGATGTCATCCGTCTCCCTTTAGGTAAAGGCCTGAAGGGACACAGTCTAGGAAAGCAACTAGAAACATCATGCGTTCCTGCCTGGGCAATCTTCATGCATACACTCATCCTTAGGCTCAACCTATTCTGAGCAATGCCTCCTGGGAAAGTAAGCATTAGTTTTAGAAGGATGAATCCGCAGATCTTAGCTATCATGTACACCAGTGTTAGCTTGCTACACATACATTAACTTTCTCTAGCTGCTACTTCAACTTCTATTTTTTTTTTACACCAATTGTTTGAAATACTGTCATGTCCACATGGTCTTTAGCGTGGCTAAATGCCCCGTATGTAGTAGATTGGGTCTGTTTGTTCTTTATGCTACTTCCTCCAGACCTAACCTAACACCATGCATGGCCCTGTAACTTCACAGGAAACCCTATGGGCATTGCCTGGGAACCTCAGTAAAGTCATAGTTCCATGGGTCCCCTCTCGTCCTCCACACACCGAGTTACTGATGAAGCTGCTTGCCTGTCCAGAAGTCTCCGTGGCCTCTCTTTGGCATCTGGACCTCTCCAGAAGTTAGTAATAGACAGCATCACACACTGAGTTGAGCTACCTGGCATTTGTTAACACTTTTAGAGAAGAGAGGCCATCTTGGTTTGTGAGAGAGGGATAGAGGAAGAGGAGGGGAGAGGGGGAAAGAGGAAGAGGGACAGAGGGGTTAGGGAGAGAGGGAGAGAGAGGATTAGAAGAGGCTCCCAAAGATAACAGTAACAATCCCGCAATGACAAACGAGGTTTCTGAGTCTCCATGTTCAATTCCCTCTTCTTCCTGCTCTCCTGGTTGGAGTTTGTGTCACAGACCGGTGAGTGTGTCAGAGGCATGATGGGAAGGTTTTCTTCCTGGAATGACCCATCCATTCCCACAAGACTTTAAATCACGCTCACTGTCCCTTCTCCCCACTCCTCTGATAATGTATCCTTTCTCGCTTTCTTTTATCCATTAATATTTCTCTCTCCTATTATTTATCATTGGCTGTTGTTTAACTTGTGAGGCTGTTTATGCCACGAGCATGACTAATGCTAGAGAAAGTGAGGAAGCAAGCTCTACGCCATAGATTAAGGAAGCCTTCTTTATAATCTATGATTAACTGTAAGCGAAGACCCTTTCGATAATAAATTAATACAAAATGTGCTTCATCCTGGGTTGTGGAGACTAGTAACTCATCAATAGTTCCCTGCACTTAGCTTCAATCAGCATTTCCTACTAAGTTACTTTACCGTCTGTGATACAGTTTCAAAGTTTTTTTTTTCTTGGCAAGATCATAAAATTCTTCATGGAAAACGATTTAATATTTTAATCTTAAATATCACATCTAAAGTGGCAGTAAATAAAATTTAATAGATTTTTTTTCCCTCTCTAATTATTTTGGTCATCGCTAGGCAAGCCATTTTGTTTTGTAAATCAAACTGTATCTTTAATTAGGAAAAAATGTTGATGTGAAATATGACACAAAAAGACAGAGTTACAAACACTGAATCTCTGAATTCTACTTCTACTATACCAAGCAAATGCCAGAAAGTCCTAGCTTTGCAGGTGTTGGTGTTTCTGTGGCCGGAGAGGGATAGACCAAGTCACCTGAATGCCTCAGGGTCTTGTGAAAGCAGCAATGTGGTTCTGATCTTGGGATCACACTGCACCTTTCGAAGTATTCACACACGCACTTGCACACACACACACAAAGCCTGAAACTTTGTTCATGAGCACCTTCCACCACATACTATCAGTATGCCTGAACTTCTGTATTACTCTATGAGAAAGAACTGAACAATTGGACTCCCTTACATTATACTCAGGGAAGGTATTAGTCACCCTTTCCAATGTCTTTGACTCTGTTTCCAATACCAGAGAGAGGCTCCGTGCTAAGTGTTTGTCAAGGCAGCTCCACCTTGCTTTCCCAACTACCCCCAGGGTCACTCCTGAAGACACCGGAAACCAGGTGATGCATTAGGAGTTATTCTGCCTGTCGAGTCTCAAAGGCAGAGTTTAGTCTCAGCTCACTAGGAACTGGGCCCCAAGTTTGAGGGTTGACCAACCTTGAGTAGGCTCCTCTGTAGGCCAGGATCTGTCTAAGCATGGGGCAAGCTGAGGTCTCTCGCATTGAGAGTATTTGAAGAATATTGTGAGTATACACCAAGAACAGCCTGTGTTGTGATCCGTTTAGAGTCCCTTCCTAAACTCTGGGCCAGCTATTACTGTGCCCACAGCTGCTGTTGAAGGCCTCTGCACATGAGCGCATTTTTAAAACAAAAAACAAAAAACAAAAAACAAAAAAACGGGCACTATCTTGATTTTGAAATTTTTTAAGGTTAGGACTCTTAACCTGTGAAACTTAAATAAAAAGAACAGTTTAGCTGAGTTAAAAGGGAGGAAGACTTACAGGAAGACTTGTAGTCATGAATATTCAAGAGACACTCTTTGACAAGGCACTGGCAAAGACACCCTCATTAGCCGCTCCAAGTGCTTCACCTAGATGATTTTAAGGGCCTTATTTTTGCCTGCATTTCAAGTACAAAGGTCTAAACCCAGAACTAAGGTGATATTTTTCCCCCCACATCGGTAAAGTGGAAGACTTTTCCGGTTCTAAATGTTACTCATTTCTATACTTGGCACAGGTTACAAACAAGTATGTAACCATGCATGGAAATTGAGCTTCCAGCAGAGCAGAGAGCTAAGAACCAGACAGGGGACAGTCAGCTGACCAGGGATGGCCCCTAGGCGGAGTCAGTAGAGGGGAGGAGCCATCAGACCAGCAAGAAAGAAGAGGGGAGGAGCCATCAGACCAGCAAGAAGGAAGAGGACATGTGACTTCAATAGTATTGATTTTCTCTTTTCATTCGTGTGTACTCCCAAGTTTTAAAACTTAATGCTTTTAATTCCCTTTATACATTTGAACTTTTAACGGCCATATAAAATAGTGCAGATTGCAAATACAATATGGAGACAGCTTAATGGGAGCCTTTTAAAACATTCTCTTTCTCTTTCTTCTTTTTTTTTTTTTTCCAAAATAAAATGCTACGAAACTGGGAGAGACTTAAAATGCTGGTGTCGAAGCAAATCCAGCTTACGTGTTTCTTAACAATCCTGGCAGGAGCACCCTCTTGCAAGCCACACATTGATCTATCTCAGGGCAATCTCCCAGGGTGCTGAAACTACATTTTAATCAATATTTAGTTTTAAAATTATGGTACAGGTAGCTACATGCTTATCTGATGACATACTTCCCTTTAAGACTTTCGGAATGGGATGTAAATGTCATAGCCCCAGGTGTAGCACTTGGCAGCCTGGGGTCCCATCTCTAACACCTGCTCTGTGAGAACACCCATTGGCTTGTGCTCACTCGCTCTGCACTGAAATTATCTAGACAAATGTGTGGCTAGACCTACTCAGAAAACCCATCCCTTTCAGGCCTAGATGATGACCACAGGGCACAACTCAGTCACAGCAATATGATGATAAAGGTCCACAGAGGCCCCTTTAATGATCTATTTGGTTTGATAGTTTTAAAAAAAAGTCAAAACCATACTTATTTTTTTCTACAGCAGCTCAAGTACTAGTGTTTTCATGTAACATGTAGAAGGTCAGCTACGCTTTGCTTTGTGGCTGGCAGAGCATATTCAGCTGTGAATAGCTAATGCCTTATCATAGCTTTCTTTGTGCTCATTTAGAAACTTGGGATATTAAGCAAATTTTATGATTAAATTTATTTTAAATTATATAACTACCATGTACAAACTCCTGAAAGACGTTCTTTTAAGTGCTTCACATATAATAATTTGTCTACTTCTTAAACAGAGTCTGTGGGATCCTGAAAGGTAGCCTGGTTTTCGGTTGAGCTAAGGCTAGAAATCTCATAGACCCTAAAGGGACAGTAGGAGTTTCGCCTGTTCCTGAGTACTAGGCCCCTACATAGATTTGTGGCCATCAGTCACATAAGGGCAACACCCCAAGCCCCTCCACGGGTAGAGGACTTGACCTATGGTCACGTAGGCTCAAGACAGTTCTCCATTTAAATGAGGTACCTAAAGTCTGAAGGGCTTAAGCCAATAAGATTTTCTTCCCAGACATTCCTCCCTGCAAAAGGTATTTAACCTCAGGCCCACCCTGAGAAGTGGGGTATGGTTTTATATGTCAACTTTCTGCCATGACAATAAGTGCCTTAAAACCATGGACTGTCTCTTTTCATCAGGATCCACCATGGGAAGCCATGGAGAAGGCCTTCACCTATAGAGCTACCATCAAATCTCCCACAGAAGGCCTCTCTGAGCACGCAGCCAGTACTGCCAAGCCAAGCCCAAGCCAGCCATCAAGCCAAAAACTCCCCCCAAGACCAGTCAAAGCTTCATTCCCCCGCTCTGGCCCTGGGCTAGATTCCCTGAGTTGTGTTAGAATCACAGCTCCTCTGGACAGATCACACCAGACCAGTACAGCACCACTGGAGAGAGGTTTATTTGGGAGGGAAAAGGACAAAGGAGGTAACGAAGAAGAAGAGGGAAAGAGAGCAAATGTCAGGAGGGGGTCTGCCCTGTGATGTCAGCACTCACGTCACTGGCACAGGTAAAGGTGGATGCTGGGAATGTATGGCGACTGCCATGGCAACAGATGTGTTGGTCCCGGTCGCCTATGAGTAAGGTCTCCATCATTTCTGGATTCGGAAATGACCTGTGACCATAAAGCCGGTTCCTGACTGTAAAGCCAGTTCCGGATGCCAAGAGTCTATATCTGACACTGTTCCCATTCTGTACAGGAACTGGGGAGGAAAGCTAAGACCCTGTCAGTATGAAAATGCAAAGCCAGGGGTAATAACATCAGCACCTAGGTTCTCAGGAAAGACAGCATCAGAGAGTAGGTAGATAGATGGTAGAAGACAGATATTCATGCATGCATACATACACACATAGATATATAGAAATGAAGACAGATGATATACTTGGAGGGTTGGACACTACTATCATAGAAGATCCACAGCAGGGCATCTGCAGTCTGGGGGACTTGAGGATGTTGGTAGCATGGACCAGAGCTAATGGGATAATTACTAGTCCTAGATCCAAAGATCTGAACACTTGGAAGAACATTTGCGTGAGTTCAAAGATCTAAGAATCAGGAAATTTGCTGTCAAAAGACAGACAGGGGACTAAGAGCTGAAGCTGACAAGGAGACACACGATGCTTGTCTTTCATGCTCAAGGGAAAATAGGGAGTAGGAAGCTAGGGAGAAGCACAGAATGCTGAAGGACTTCTGGAATAGAGTGCTGAAGGCCGCCTTCTGGGGACGCTGCTCTCGGGAACCTTTCTCTAATGGATAGCATGGACTTTAGATATGCCCATAAATGCACAAGACACTTAAAAAATTCCCAGTCTCATGGGAGCAAGGCCCAAGCCTGCTAAGTAGTCTTTCATACTTGGCTAGCTGGATCCTCACTCAGGTTTTCTAGGGGTAAAACCAGGACATATGGGAGTCTCTGAATCTTCTTACCAGCTTCCTAGTTGGTGGAATTGATTTGTCAGTTGACGCATGGAGAGCTCTGCTTCTCATCCTCAGGAAGCACCTGTCTCCGTGTACATCCCACAGCACATTCATGTTCATTCTTCTGAGGGACTGCAAGGAACTTCAACACTGAGCTTTTTTTCCCTGCATGGGTTACAGAAACCGTGTTAGCCTCATCCAGACAATCTTTAAATTGTAAATTCACTTGACTTGGCCATAAATCTCATCTACTAGAACTCTTCCCAGAAGTCAATGTCTGCTTAGTTTAACTTGGGGGCAGGAACACTGAGGGCACGAGAGAGCAGTTTCAAAGGTGGTTTTGAGCTTCTCTGATTCCTGCTTCTTCTGGACATTGCACAGGAATGTTGCCATCTTTGTCCCAGGCTACTCTATTTGAGCATCTGCTAGATTTGATTTCTAATTCCTCTAAATCCCTTTTCCTTAACCCCAGTACCACTCCTTCATCTCATTTTAAATAACACCCTTCCTAAGCAACCAATATAATACTGGAAGTCCTTTGTCTCAGGAATCCTAGATATGTCTGTTTTACCCAGGACTACTTTTTTTTTCTTGGTCTTTGTGACACTTAAATACTTAGCACTTGTATGTCTTAGGGGTTTCATTTCTGTGAAGAGACATCATGACCAAAGCAACCCAAACAAAGGTAAACATGGTAGCATGTAGGCAGACATGGTGCTGATGGAACTGAGAGTCATATATCTTGAATAGAAGGCAGCCAGGAGGACATTCCCTTTAACAATGGGCCAGGCCTAAGCATAGGAGAAGCCCTCAAAGCCCAACCCCCATGCCCAAGTGACACACTTCCTCTAACAAGGCTATACCTTCTCCAATAAGGCTATGCCCCCTAATAATGCCATTTTCCATGGACCAAGCATATTCAAACCACCACAGAAGATAACCTGAGAACATGTGTTGAGATTCCGTAAAGATGAGTTCCCTAAAATTGTGTCAAATAAGTAGTTGTTATCTACAACTATGGTTTAGTGTGGTCTGCCCATGGTAGACATGAGACTCTGCCACATCACCACTAAACTAGCATCATCTTCATGTTTCTAAAAATTTTCCACTACTACTTAAACCTCTCCTATAATCATTGGGACATACTGGTGCTATGAGCCACCTAAAGATATTCCATATCCATTGCACTATAGCTTGATGGGAAACAAGTCATAATAGCACAAAATCACGAGGAAAAAGTACACTAGCTTTTCTTCAGCAGCAGACACTAACTACCAACCAGCCACATTAGCTACCTAATCTTTAATATATTTTTTAGGCAAATATTACTTTATGAGTGTATACATTGGGGTTCAAGAAGATGAAAAACCTCTCTCTTCTATTTAGATTTGAACTTGAGTATATCGGCTTTATAGATGGAAATCTTACTGTGATTGTCTGCTTTTTGATTCAGTTTTCTCATCTAAAAAATAATTGCTAATGATCCTACATGCACAGGGGTGTCCTAAGCATGAATTGGAGGATGTCAGTGTGAGAGACATGCAGTAATTGCGAAACAGCGCTTGTCATATCCGATCTGTCATAGCTTCTCTCTAAAGCACATTTTGCCCAGGAAAAGGGTATGAGATTTCATAAACAGTACAATCTGTGTTAATGAAGATCCGGCGGGAGCGGGAAATCAATATATGACATGCTTTTTTCATTATGATATGATGCTTCTATTTGCGATATTTCATGGTGGACAGTTAGTTCAGGGCTTATCAGAGTTGTTGGAAAGGCCCTCTGGGACTGCTAATGCTTAAGTCTCTTCATTAACTGAAGATGAAAGCCTTCCACTGGGATCTAAGCGCATCTCAGAAAATCGCTCACAAGATTAGATCACCTCTCTTTTTTATTTCGTAACACTTGAGGTTTTCAGTGCAATGGCTGAGAGGAAGATATCTACTCCACTCATCAAATAGAAAGACTTACTATCACATTAGCCCAACAGTGCCTCAAACAAACAAATAAACCTTCAATTTCTTACAGCCTGACCATCATTAGACACTACATGCTCTTGAGAGGTATTGGGTCATCCCGATAAAAATAACCTTCTCCATAAAAGAGTTCCCTATGCATATTCTGTCATAGTTAATATCACTAACCATGTGCTCACCCAGACATCTTGTTAGTGGGTTTTATTTCTCTTTTTACCTCAT
Organism: Tokudaia tokunoshimensis; assembly: GCA_036184795.1. Classification (NCBI taxonomy): domain Eukaryota; kingdom Metazoa; phylum Chordata; class Mammalia; order Rodentia; family Muridae; genus Tokudaia; species Tokudaia tokunoshimensis. The sequence goes on from BTHU01000006.1 coordinate 84,208,425, forward strand.
CTGAAAGGCTAAACACGAAATGTGCGTATTTCATTTTCTAAGTAGTCCTCAAGTCCAGTTAATCTTCTAAGTCCATATTGACTGAGGCTACTGAAAGAACTCCCTTATTGATTGGCATGCCTTGGGCTTGACCCCTACATCCACCCTCCACTTGCTTCAGGTGAGTGCTATTGGAGGGACTCTTCTGAAATACAGATAAACACAGCACTCCACTGATAGGCCACTTTGATACCTTTAGCAGATCCTCCGGCTTATACAAAAGACTCGCTCAATAGTGCCTTGAACTGACAGACATAGATGGAGTGCATTTCAGCTGTGTGGACGTTCAAGGCTCAATTCAGTCATGGAAATACATCTATGTGTTCCAGAAATTCAAAGAAAACTCAAGGGTGGAGACCATGACTTGTTATTGTTCATCTGTGAGGAGAATGTGCAGCTGCTCCAATGAAGGTGAAGAATAAAGATGCTACAAGGGTCTCAGTTAAGAACAAAAGCAACACCCTCCACTAGGCAGCAAGACATTCACTATTTGATTCTGAGATTCCATATTATTAACTTGTGAATTTAGGTTTTATATGTAATATGTGATTTGCATATGTATCAATTCATTTGACTACTCCCTTATAAGCTATTGCTTACTCAGAAAAATCGCATGACCTGTCTAGACTCTAGACTTGCTTCCTGAAAGGAGGAAGTGTTGGAACTCAGTGGACTGACAGTGTTTTTGTGAGTGCTATAGATGTTGGCCTTCCCACCAGCTGTCCATTCAGAGAATCAACTCCATTCCTGGCAACATGTTTCTATGGTACCAAGGTAAGTGTGGCCCTGCCCTCCTGGACTTAATTGGAGAACAAAATGTGCACACAACTCAAAACAAAACAACAACTGCTGCATGTCATAATAAAAGTTTGGACAGAGACCACATAGTCTAGAAGGAAGTGGTGTTCATGATAGAACAGCAGAGAGGAGAGAAGAGCAATGCTTATAATATGATGAAGACTTCACAATGTCCTTCTCTTACATTCATTATTCATTCAACAAATGCAAGCATACTAAAGCTGGTGTTGAAGATGCTGGCATGTAAATGATTATTGATATATATATATATATATATATATATATATCTTAAAGCATTTAGATGAGAGCAGGGGAAAGCAACTGGTGTTGTAGAAGAACACCAAAGGCCTCTCTGAAAATACAGCTTTTCACCAAATCCCCTATATTAGTTTTCCATTGCTGTGATAGTGTGTGATCAGACCTGTTTTTCTCTAAGACAAGATAGATTGATTATCTGAATGTTGTGAAAGTCTGAATTTCCAAATGAGCTTCATTAGGCTAAAGGCTCAATGTCTCATAGGGACATTATTTCTTCACCTTGTCCAGTTCCCATGGACAGCCTATATTCTTTGCCTTGTATCCCTTCCTTTATCTATATGAAGAATTTGAATTTTAGAAAGTTGAAATCACGGAAGTAGATGGTAGGTTAGTTAGACATTAGGATAACCCACATATATCGCGCCAATTGACTATGAAAGTCAGTCCCTGTATTCTCAATTGTTAACTCCTATGCCTGTGGCTCCAGGCTAATAGGATAGGTAAATGTTTGTCACTTCCTCACCTGTGACCCTCACAAAAGGCAAGCTGCCAGGATGGTCACATGCCAACTGAATGAATAAGGAGTGTGACTTTTTGCATAAGAAAGAGCTGGTGGCTAGAGCTATGGCAGAAGGACCCAGAGAAGGACAGAGGCAGAAGACAGAAAGGGAACCGGGAGGTAGAGCAGAGAGCAGACCATGTGGGGAGACAAAATGGTCCGGTTAAGTTAGGGGCTAGCTGAGGGACTGCTGCAGCAGCAAACAGGCCAATGGCTTCACACTATGCAGATGTCTTTGTCTGTCTTTATTATTAAACTACAAGCAGGACCCCTAAAGTCCTGCAATTGTTTGTGGTTATCTTTGGGTAGAGGGGTGAGAGAAGTAGGAGCTGGAGTTTGTTCATCAAAGGTACAAATTTTCTCATAAACAGGCAGAGTGCTTGGAGCTTCTGTCATAGCAAGTGGCCACAGTCAATAACAACATGGTATACTTCAAAATAAGCAAGAAAGTGCACTTCAAAAGTCTCCCTAAAAATTATAGGTTATCAAGATGATGGATATGTTAATTAGTTTGATTTAATCATTCCATATTGCACACATACATCAAAACATCATGGCATGCTATAATATATGTTATTTATGATGTGTCAAAAATAACGTAGGCATCTCTGCATCCAGAGAAGAGTGGTTCTCAGAACCCATTCGGGTACCTACATCTGTAGGTGCCACAGCTTGGCTATGAAATTCAACAGCATTTGCATATAGTATTACATGTTACCTTGTCAGGTGACACGATTTCACCTAAGTGCTGTGGAGTAACTGTCATATTGAGTACACAAACTCCAAGGGCTATGTAGGTTCAGGCACGATAGTCTTGAAATGCTTTTGACTTGTGGGTGGTTAAATCCATGGATGTGGAACCCACAGTGTGAAGGGGGAACTGTATAAACAGAAGTAACTATGTAAGAAAAATGGTATTTGTACTGAAGACAAGACTGTAATGTTGAGAGCTGTCTCTACATCTCTGGGGTTCTATAAGGAAATCCATGTTGGAAACAAAACCTTGATTGGAGTACAGAACCGAGAGATTAGATAAGATTACCCAGTCAAGATAGTGAAGAAACTGATGTACTAACTACAAAATCCATATACCTGGTGAGGGACAGAGGAAGGACCTGAAGCAACCACACAGGAAGAGTGAGGGACTCTGGCATCCAGAAAGCCAATTGAAGAAGGAGCGAAGGCAGGTAAAGATGAGCATCAGGTTACAGATGCACATAGCGTTGATGGGATGCTGCAAGGATGCTGAGAGCAGCAGGGCCAGGGTGAGTTTGGATATCCAACTATATTGAGAAGTTTAAAGACCAGTTACAAAACAAACAAATAAAGCAGTAATAGGACTCAGTGAAGGAGGATGGGGAACCTATGACCCCAGAAATGTTGCGTGAATAGTTGGACAAATAGTCTAGTTTCGTTACTTTTTATTAGAGGTAGAGACAGTGAGCCTGGTGGGTGTCCTCCTCCGATAAGTCGCCTACTGCCATAGGCACAGGATAGCAGGGCCTATGGTTGGGCTTCGGCAGACCAGGCTACACAGACTTATAGTTGGAGGTCATTGGTATTTTACTCTGCTCCATCTGTACTAAAACATGAAACTTTCAGGTCCTCTGTTGTCACACTATTAGGATGGTTTGAGATATAAAATATATATAAATATATAATATATAATATACATTATATAAATATAATATATATATATATATCTTTTCAAAGATAGAACAACTGGTTCCAAGAGAGGTTGATGCATTTTCAACAAACCTTTGCTAATTTCTAGAACCCTACCTCACAGAAACCACAGGGTTGATAAGTTTTACCAAAAATGATGGGTCACGGATTGGAGGATGGACTCTTAAAAGGAAGCAATGGTAAGAAGAGAATCCATTGAAATTTTACAACAGATAAGACCCAAAACAACCTAACAGTTTACCAATAAGAAGGCATACAAACAAGCTCAGTCTAGGAGACTGCCTAAGATCTTATCAAAGCGAGGTGCTTGGCTAAGTTAAGAATCCAACATAAAAATAGAGAGGGGATTGTTGACAGGATTGCAAGCAGTAGGAGTCAAAACATGTTTTCTGTTACTCATAACCTAGTGTCATCCCATTATACACACACACACACACACACACACACACACACACACACACACACACACATATATATTCTCATTCTCTCTCTCTCTCTCTCTCTCTCTCTCTCTCTCTCTCTCTCTCTCTCTCTCTCTCTCTCTCTCCTTTCCTCCATCCCTCTCCCCTAGAACTTGCTCTGAACTCACATAAATCCACCTGCCTCTGTCTCCCAAATACTGGGATTAAAGGTATGCACAACCCTGTAATTATTCTTAAGGCAGTAAGAAAATGGTTTAAATCTTGCTATTACATCACCTTCCAAATAGTGGACTACTTATTTATAGGGTATTATACAGCTGGGAGATGACTCATTGAGCGAAGTACCTAACTCACACATATGAGGACTCAGGTCTCAATCTCCAAAATCCATGTAAAAGCCACACATGATAGCATGTGTCTATAATCCCAGAATCCCTACAGTAAAATGGATGGTGGAGACAGGAGAATCTGACTCATGGTCCTGTTGGCTCACCATGCACAGTGCAGCATGAACAACCTAGAGTCCTTGTCGCAAGCAAGGTGGGAGGCAAAGACTGTCTTGTATGTGTCACATAACAGTTATATCCCAAAGTCATCTGTGCGCTAATACAGACACCTACCTACACAAAATGAACAAATAATAAAATGAAGCTTACAATGTGTCTTTACAGTATGTAGCATGTTCTTCATAAGAACCTTTGAGGGCTGGAGAGATGGCTCAGCATTTAGAAGTATTGCTTGTTCTTGCAGGGGACCTGGGTTTGGTCCTAAGCACCCACATGGTGGCTCTCAGTCATGCATAAGTCCGGGGGAGCTGGAGCCCTTTTCTCACTTCCTTGGGTACCAGGCACACACATGATACACATACATACTGGCACGCACAACATTCATATGAGTAAGAAATAAATAATAAAGAAGACATCTTCATTCTCTTTGAATGATGCCTTGCGTCAGCTATTTGTAGATATGCATTACTTTGGCAGAATCATATCCTGAGTCACTTATTGGGAGAAGCACTCTATAATGTCAATCTGAAGATGGACTTGTAAAGATGGACATGTAAAACCTAGGGCAGTTTCTCCATACTGATGCTCCTCCACCCACAGAGGTGTGTGTGTGTGTGTGTGTGTGTGTGTGTGTGTGTGTGTGTGTGCATCAGATGTCTCCTGTTCAGCATCTCTGCTTCCTTCTTCAGACAGCCTCATGCTACGGCTTCCCACATGCTTGCAACAGGAAGCCATCCTTCCCAAGAGTCTGCGTATCTAATGCAGATTTTAAACCATAAGTAAAATTTAAAAGCAGCAGACACTCTTATTTTCTATAAATACTGGTCAAGCAATTTATAAGTAAGGACATAGGTAGAGTGAATTCAACCCAAAAAAACTAGTTTCACTATAAAGGACAGAAAGAAGCTGTCATTGGGTTTTAACATGTATCTTGCTACCCATGATGTCACATCTATTTAAATTCTAGTTAAAATCTCAAGGAAAGTATTGAGTCTTGACTAAAACATTCATGTAAAATTGAGTGATCCTTCCATAGTGAATTGTGGCACAATGGAGATGCCACAAGCCCATTGGCCTCACAAATATCACCCTCTAACGTCTCATAGAACATGCCCATCAATATCAACAGATGCTGCTGTCCCCAGAGATATGAAATGAGGGTCCATATTTATTTCACTGGCTTATAAACTGTGACGATTTTTTGGCCTGCTTTCAATACTCTGGAAAAAAAAATGAAAACGGTAGCCTCTTCTTAAGACCCTGTGGCATGTGAAAGTTCCCTGTAATGTTCTACCGGATGTGTACATGTTAGTGTTTCATGCGTGGAGTGAACTGAGACTCAGCTTGGTCCAGAGGAGAACGGGGTGGGTTGAATCAACAAGGCGGATCTAAGCGAGAACCATTTCACAGAACTGAAATTTCCAGCGACTTCTGTAGTTCCCTCGTAAGACAGTGAGCACAGCCCTTCATGGTGCTTTAAGCGTGTTTGTTGTGACGTGATTGGCTAGCATGCAATGACAACGGGCAGGGGATGCGACATTTATCTCTTTGAATAACTCGAGTGGCTATGTGTCCACCAGCAGTCTCTGCCTTCTGTGTATGATCTGATAATTCCCCAGAAAGATGGGCCTTCCAGGCAAGGCCCAGGTGAGGCCCAGGATGTGCCCCCAGTAACTAGATCATTACAGAGAGCCCTGCAGAGGGAGGTGACCAGTCAGTGGTGGCGGGCCATGCATCATGCATTCACTGTCGGGGAGGGAGTCTTTTTTTTTTTATTTTTTTCATGAGACTGATTTATAACCAAGAGAAGCAGCCTCCTGGGTGATGGAATTTATACCATGATTTTCTGCAGCTCCCACAGATACAAGGATCTTGTCACAAAAGTCAGGAGCAAAGGAGAATGTCTGACAAAGGCAGTTGGGAGAACTGTGCTCTCTCCTCATGCTTGGGAATGCAGAAAGCATTTGCCTAAGGAGCTCTGGCATAAATTCAAAATACAGCATGTCTGGTAATTTCAATTTTTAACAGCCAAGTCCTTAAAGAGAAGCAGGGTTGGACTCAGGGAAAAGAAGGAAGGTAAATTTCAGATGCAAATGACATCTAGCTGCGGCAGACTGGGGAGAACATATTAAGATGAATACACCCTTCTGCGGAGGAATATACAGCGGGTCATTTCAGGCTCTTCTCTGGTCTGGGAGAGTTCTCCATGCAGACCCTGGGAGTGATGAGGACACTGTCCGAGTGTCAGTAAAGGGTGGCCAGTGTTGTCTTTTCAGAATTCGCATCGTTAAGCTGAGTTTTATGGTTCACACAAAAACTGCAGCTGTTGGCTCAGGATGCTAGAAGATGCTGGGAGTCAGGGCTAATTAGCCAAATTATGAAGCCTGGAATGAGTCACAGCATGCATTCAAGGAGCTGAAATACTGCCCTGGAGGAAGAGTAGCCACGCCCTCTACAGGCCAGAGTGCGGTGCGGCGCAGAGCCTTCTCCAGACCTTCCTGCTGACCAGATTTTGGATCACTGGATAGTAGGGATTGTCACATAATATTCAGGAACACAGGAAGCACACTGGGAACCTCCATCAAGGCAAAGCAGGAGGAGGCTGTGTAGAGGAAACCAACCACAGAACAGGGTATTTTGAAGTCTTGTAGGTATGATTAACGCATGCGCAGAAAAACACTACCGCCACCACCACCACCACCAACAACAACAACAAAAACAAAACAAAAAAAAAAAACTTCCCTCGTAGAGGAGAGCAGAGTTCTACCCAAATCACAGCAGTAACAAGTTCAAGCAAGGAGGACGGTAAATGGGCCTGGTTGATGTTGAAGAACTTGGAAATGAACATTATAATTTTATAAAATACTGGGCACATGTTATCAACCGAAACCAAAGCGGAAAGAAATATACAGGGAGCACAGTGAGAAAAATAACGCTAGCTGGTTAAGCAGCAGATAGCTTCCTCTGTCCAGGAGGTTGAAATAGAAATCTTAAGTAAAGGAAGCCACTCTGCCCCCTCTACAGTAAGATGTTCAAACAAAACCGGAGCCTGTGGCAACCACCCGCACCCTCGGGGATGCTGGAAAAATTAAGAGGTCCCTCCCACGTCCAAAAAAAAAAAAAAACCAGACCGAGGTGCTGTTCTCAGAGTTACAGGAGAGGGTGTTCTTGCGAGGCATTTAAGCGGTAGAATCATCGCACCAGGTGACAGAGTAAAGTTAAAGACTGAGGAGAAGTCTGGGCTGATGCTCGTGCACACTGTCTGCTTTGGGCAGTGTTGTAGAAGGCAGAGCCCCTCGCCTGCGGTGAGGAAGAACAGATTTGAGAGGGACCACCCGTCAGGACGCCATTTGGGTTTTCTACAGCCTAATTTTAAATTTAGTGCTTTTGGGACTACCGGGTGTGGTGGAAAGCATCTGTGGCAGCATGGAGGGTACAGAGGCAGGAGGATCACAGCAAGTTTGAGACCAGATTGGACTACAGGGAAGACCCCATCTCAAAGAACAAAGTGGACGAAATGAAGCAAGTGGCCGGGCTGTGAGATGGATGGATATGCTTGGTAAGGACTTGAATTATACGGTACAGTGAGCCATTAGATAACAAGATAGAAGAGAAAGGGCAGAATGAGGAAGCAGAAGGCATTTCCGCTAAGGATCTGCACCGTTCTACTTGGATAGATTTACCTTAGTTCCCCCACTCCTGATGCCTAGGGAAGGGTAACTCCCAGGCGGTGGCTTACCGCTCATCCTTCCCACAGATTGGATCGGTGTCTACTTTGTTTCTCAAGAACACGGATTGCCCCCAGTGACTGATTCTGTATCACAATCCCTCCACAGCATCCCGTTTTTCTGCTGCGAAACAGGGAGATCAGAGTAATTACTTAGCAGGGTTGCTGTGAACATCAACTGAATCCATTCATCCAGGGGCTTCCAATAATGCCCAGAACACAGAGAAGGTTAATTTAGTGGGCTTCCAAAGACAAAAAAAAGTACAAGTTCACCTACACTGGACAATCCAAGGACAGGTGCACTACAGGAAGTCTATACAGAACCCTCTGTCAAATACAACAGGAGGGATGCCCAAGATACATACTGCTATTGATCTTACGGCCATGGAGTTAACACAATTAATTTATCTGTTTATAAGATGAGTACTTCTCAGATTCATGCATTCAGTGTGAATATTACAAGGATGGTTTCTTAGACTGGGTAGTGAATCACCAGTGCCGAGAGCCTGTGTAACTGTGACACTACACTGAGCACCTCAGATAACATTTCCCTGAGAGCATTTATCTGAAATTTTACCTATCGTTAATTTTAGAGACGATGTCGGGGATTTTCAAATGCCCGTGTATTTCAAACAGGACCTTAGTACTGAAATCCAGGCTGGTCTAGGATGTAGGATCCTCTTGCCTCTGTGTCCCAGGTGCTGGTATTATGGTTATGAGCCATTTTTGATGATATCTTAGAAAACTTGCAGAACACAGTTCTAAGGAGCAGGCTGTGCATTGGTTTTTATGACGTTTTCTGATTTTGTTTGTGGTTTGTGGTTTTTGGTTTTTGTGGCATGGAAGGCCCAGTATTGACCCAAACATGGGGTGTTAAGCACAGCCCTCTCTTCCTCTGACCAAGCTAACCAAAACATCTGCATGCTTTTCTTGAGATCCCTAAAACAGCTGTATGCTTCCCTAATGTTTCCTTAGGACGCATTTCAAGATACAGTATGCATTTATTATTCAAAGCTTTTGGCTCCTAACACTAAAATTTCATCTTTTCTATATATGACTTTCACGTGTTTGGTATTATCATTAAAAAAAACATTTTGATAAATGGCAGTAAAACCATAAAGCCTTTTGCTTTTTTTTTTTTAAAAAATAATGATATGATATTTCTAGATACGGTAAGCTGTGTTATGTATTTGTCTTCTGTTCTTTTGCCATTGAAAATGATCGCATATACATAAAACATACGATGTTTTGACAATTCGCATGCTTCTCTACTCCAGGTCTTCATGAACCTAAGGATTTTAAATGTACCGAGTTCAGTTTTCAAGTCTTCTTTTATCTGTTTTCTAATGTTTAGACAGCAAAACTCACTCTCACTCTTTTACATATTTAATCTTCTACTTTAGGTTTATCTATTTTATTTTGTAGACAGAGTCTCACTGTGTACCTTTGGTTGGTCTAGAAACCACTATGGAGACCAGACTGGCTGTGAATTAACAGATATCCCCATGTCTCTGCCTCCTAAGTGGTGAGATTAAAGGCTTGCTCCTTTTTATTTTGTATGCAAAACACTCAGTAGGTGTTTGTCCTTCATGACAGAAATCATCAGCTGCTTCCCCTCCAAAGTTATTAAATCACGTGCTTCTCCACACATGTGGAGAATTCTCTTCTCCAACAGAAAGACAAAGGAAAAGAGATGGAGGTAGAAGCGGGGGAGGCAAGGAGAGGACTGGCAAGCCCAAATGTGACATAGATGACCACAAATGTTCCTTTTGGTGCTTGCTCAGGGGCTACCAATGGCCATCCAAACTTCCTCCCTCCCTCCCCCTGAGTATCTCTCTCTCTTCCAGTATCAAACACGATCTGGAGCCCAATAGCAACCTCACAGCTCTGTCTCCGTTCTCAGTATCTCCACCTCTCTGTTAGCAGAAGTCAGTAATGAGCCATCCTCAGCTACCCTGTCTGTCAGATTCTGATTCTAGCCATTAAAGTTTCTGCCACTGTTGTTCTGAGACCAATACTTCATGGAAACTAGTATTTCCCACACGGCAATGTGCAGATATAAACCCCGAGAAAACTCAGATTCTTATAAAACTCTTATGTGTATTTCTACCAAGTTCCATTTGCCCCAGGTTAGTTCTGGCTGCTTTGGGTGTTGAACTTTCATTAGCACAGAACAGAGAGGCTTCCTCAGGAACTCTCTGGAGACAGCCCCTTCCCTTCTTTCAAGCATTGACCTCAGGAGGGCACCTCTCCTCCTTTGACCTGCTCTTGACTCTGGGCACAGAGCAACTGCTAAAGAATTCAAACAGATCTTTAACGTTCAGTCATACAGCAAACAGAAAAAAGATGCCTGTAAATTATTAATTAAGTTTGGAAAGTGTTGATCCAAACAAATTACATAGACGAAACACCTAAAATTTATTATTTTATACATGTCCCTACTGCGCACGTGTAACTATTGTTAATAAGAGCTTATATGACAAAAAATATTTTGCTTTAGTTTTTGTTGGTAAATGTTTTCAGTGTGAATGTTCCTTGTCTGATGATACAATTATGAATTTAAAATGTATTTAGTATACTGGACCTACCAAATGTTCTAGTGCAGGGGTACAGAAACTCTAGGGCACTGACTTTTTTTTTCTCCTGGTCACAAGAGACTATGAGACACATTTCACACTGCCATTCAAGAGTTTTTAAGTACCCCTTACCACATGTGGTCTAGGAGAAGAGCAAACTTCAGTGCTCATAGCTTGACACCTACTGATTACATTGCAATTTTTACCCCATGTTAAAAAAAGAGAAAACAAAACAAAACAAAACCCAAATTGAATCTGAGACAGGAGTTAAGTCAGAGACCATGGTAGCTTCCACATTTAATCAAAGCTAAAGCTTAACAAATCACCCTATCGTATCACCCATACCATAATCATTTGGACAATTGCCAGTTAATTTCTTTAGGTTTTGTAGACATTATGACAGTACACACCACACATTGCCATAACACTGTGAGGGCTGTTGCCTCGGACCAGCCTCAACTTTGAAGGGAGTTCCTGAGAGAAGGGGTGTTTGAGAGTGACAAAACAAGTAACTTAAAGTCAAAACATGGGTTACAAGCTGATGAACTGTGTTCTGCTTGAGACAACTTTCTAGACAGCTTTCTCTGGAGGCAGTTGTCTCTTGCTATTCCAAAAATTCTCAGAATAGCTCATCTCTTGCAGATCAAGCACGGTCTTTTATTTATCAATTCAGTCATCCACCCCAGGTTACCTTTTAATGAGTCAGCATCTCATGACCCCAGTCCCCTGATTCTTAGACAGCAAGCACATCTTTCTCGTTTTTAATATTGCAAAAGAATTCAGAGATTTGCCTGCCCTTGTTAAGCACAAACAATAAGCTAGCTGGGTGGAACCCTGCCCTGAAATTACCATACCTACCATGCCTGGGTCTGGACTTAAATTCCCTCTGTCCCAGGCTGACCTTGATCTCAGAATTCTGCCTGCCTTTCTATCGGCCTGTCTTTGTATATTTCTGACAAGCTGACTCATAGTACAGATGCCTCTGTTCCTTTAGATCTATAAATCTCCTTATACAATTCATATTGCACCTTTATATTTTGCATAATTTAGAAATTAGATATGTTGAACTCATATTTTTAGAGTTCTTTCCCACAGCTTTGAGGGCTGTCCTGGAGGTCTCAGCATTTACCATTTTGCTGAGACATTAGCCACACCCTTATCTCCTGGACTCCTGCTGTCTCTTATTCTCATGGAGTCATTACCATTGGCAGGAAGAATATTTCCTGAAGGAGGAACATGAAGTAATCATACCAAACTACATGATCTACAGTTGTGGAGGCCTATGCTCTGTTGTGCCTGTTCTAGGGGCACGAATCATCTCATGCCACCCCTACCATGGCCAAGTCAGATTTGGCAGGCTATGACTTTCAATGAATACATTCCTTTTGGGACATACTGGGAGGACACACAGCAAAATATAAGAGCACTTGAGAGTATTAATATGTGCAGTCTTACAAGCTGAGAAATGAAAGCTTGGAAGTCATTTAATTTAAAGGGGTGAGGGAGCAGAGTTTTTTGGTAATTCACAATGACTTTGAAATGTAGCTTACTTATTAGGATATAGAAGCTGTGTGAAGGAAATAAGGGCTATCTACAACAGTTACCTGTCTTCCTGATGTAACAGCTTCAGTGGCAAGCAGCAATCAAGAGCTTAGCACTCGATTGGAATAATGTTTGTACAAAACCAAATATTTGTTACTATAATGTCTGCATCACACTTAAAACCCAATCAACTCAATCAAACCCGCTATGTCAAAAGTCAATAGCTTCTTTGAAGCCACAGTACCATTTGAATATGGTTAAGATTCGTATGCAGAAATTTGGTCGGTTTAATTAAGCCTCCAACTTTCTCGAATGGAATTACAAAAAGGTAAAATTGTGTTTCTCATAGAGATGCAGTATACTGAAATCACAAACACTGGGAGACAGTTAAGAATATTTAGTCCTGAGGTGATAAGGACTCCAGGCACACTTAAACAGTCTTCTGTTGTCTTTTTATACCAATCAAAGATTTGTGGATGTGTGTCACCACCAGTAGCAATTGTAGGCTTGATGAGAGTTCAATCCTCTATCTCCGTAAAGCCAGTTGTAAGGGGAAAGGGGTAGTAGCTTTTCCTTGAAGTCTTCTGATGTATTCCCTGCCAATTCAAGTGCTTCTAGGGTGAGCTACTCCACAGACAGACACACACTGAACACAGCGTCAATCATGTCCTCATGGTGGCACCTGGATACCATCTTTGTTTTTGTCTTGGATTTTTCAGAGTCCTTTCTGGCCTTACCATCAACAATCTCAGACTACACGGAAGCTCTTCTTACAAGCAAGTTAGAGATGAATTCTAGCACATGGTAAGATCCCAGTAGCCATTCCTCCCAGAGTCAACCTGCTTAATACCTCTTTCTAGACTTTTAAAATCTTCCATGTCTTACTCTAATGCTTTCTTGTATTTCTGTTTGATGATTCCTTAAGGTTGGTTTCTTGATATTTCTAAAATACATATCAGTGTTTGGTTGTGTGCTGTCTTTTCTGCGGGGACTATCCTCATCTTAGAGTAAACACCACTGCTGATACACTGTGTATCCTAACTCCAGTCATTAGGATCCAGGATTGATGGGCAGATATTGTGGATGCAATACCTTTCTTTCCAAGTGCCATACTCCCTGCTGTGTTCCTAGGCCCAGAGTCTCACCTTTTGTTCTATTGCTTGGCCCAAACCAGATGTATATAATAAGTAGCTCTGACCAGAACTGACAAAAAGCAACCTAAAGGTGGAAGGATTTCTTTGGGCTCATCTATTACGACAGTCCATCACCAAGGAGAGGCATGGTGAAGTGTGAAGCTGTTTGCTACCAGGAAGCAAAGATGGAAAGAGCAGATTCTCTGCTAGATTTCTCTTTTCTGTATTCAGTCTGGAACTATGGTCCACGGTATAATACCATAGACCATCATCGTGGTTGTCTTTGCTCAGTTTACCCCTTCTGAATGCTCTTCACAGACAAACTCAAAGGTATTGAGATCCAACTCAATCAACATCAAATTGAATGGTTACACCAGATGAAGGTTAAGGTTAGCACCTAGAATGGACATTCCACTTCCTCATTTTGCTTGTATGTGTCTAGGGCCAGCCAATCCTGCCCTGTTCATGTTCTATGCTCCTGGTTCTGTCTGTGTTTAATCCACACACTTGTGTTATCAGAGTATCTCAATGTCTCTTATTCTCAGACACATTAGCCATCTTTTCTTTGTTCCAAGGTTCTAGAAGAGGATAGTTTTATTTCCAATGCCAGTGTTCTGATGGCCTTCAGGATTCTAGATGACTCTTGGGAAAAACACTTCAAGTTCTGCTTCTATCTCACTACACCCTTCTTTTTTGCCTTTGTCTCTTCTATTTGAGCCTGTACATTATAAGATATCTCCATACACAAGGGATCTACTGGCTATGAATAAAAATGCTGAAAGAAATCATGTTTGCCTTGAGCACATTCAGACTTCTTGTCTCTAAATATCCTGTGACAACTATTTCCATTGCATTTACACGGCATCAGGTATACGTAATCTAGGGATGATTTGAAGTATGTGCTTGAACTGAGCATATGCAGGCAATATATGCAAATACATCATTTTAGAATTCCACATCAGTATCCTCCAATCATGATAGATACCACCCATTGTATCAGGAAAGGCATGCATTTGGAATGTAAGATAGCTGATTGTATTGTGTCCACAACCAGAAAGCTAAGAGGCAATATGAAATGGGGCCAGGGTACTAAACCCCAGAGCCTGCCTCCAGTGATCCACTTTTCCCACCAAGCCTCTGCCTCTGCCTCCTAAAAATACAGCCTTCTAAACCACCACCACAAGCTGGAACCAAGTGTTTAATCATGTGGTGCTGTGAGGGGTATTTCTCATTCAAGCCACATGGGCAAAATAATCCAAATGACCTCCAAGAAATGGAATAAAGAAGATATAAGAAAGTATGTTTACAAAAATATTTTTCTATCAGAAATAGACTGTTTAAATGAGGAATGGATTAACTTCTGCAAAGATACTATATGCTTGTGATATATTACTAATAAAAATCAGTAAGTATTATATAGCTAATTATATATGTACAATCAATACATACTCTTAATATTTTTCTGCCCAGTAGTTAACATATTCAATAAACTTCAATTATTAGGCTGTTTTTCTCCCCAATCTTAAAACAATTTATACATTTACTTAAATGGAAAACAGAATATCATCCAATAATAATTACACCAGATGTAATATGTCTGAAAGGGTGTCTGTGCCTCCTGCTCAATGTTAAACTGCTGTTTGCTCTCATTCTCAACTGATCCTGCAGAAGCCTCAACCATCAGCATGACCTTTGTTCAGTGTAATCTGTGACATTTTCTCAGCATGTTACAACCTTTGGAGAGGGTCACTTCCTAGCCATGCATGACGACCTATCTCTATTTTCCTACAGGACCTGTCAGATTGCATCATCCCAACACACCAACTGCTAAAGACACAAAAGTCTTCCTCTGTAGCAATTTGAACATTTTTCGATTCTGTAAGATCCCCAAATGGACATTCTAACATTGATAATTAAACAGAAATGATATTTTATTGTTCTGCTTCTATAAAAGCATAAAATGAATTTGTTCTCTGATTCAGAATTCAATTCCAGATGTTAATGCTGAAGAGATATTTAGTCTAGTGACCAAAACCAGCACTAAGCATTGGAATCATGAAGAATAATCAAGCTGGATCAACAACAATGATGCCTAATACACAAAACACCTTAGAACCTTAAAACATGGGACTCAACTTCTTCATTGAAGCATCTATAGAAGAAAGAATGACAGATAGCTTCTTCACTAATGACTCCGCCCATCTTTCTGATATGGGGCCAGACAATGATGTTAATTAACCCTGTGCATAAAATGTAGCTGAATTGGAAAATTTCCAGTTAACAATTCCATTGGCTACTATCATTGCACCTAGAGTTTTCTCATTATGTTATAAAGATAACAGCTATCAAAACAATTATCAGCAACAGTCAGTCAAATGTTTTATCAATAGCTGTACCTTGAAATTCAATGCTTATTTTTTCTAAGGTGATTTTAGTCCTAACTCAAACAGAAAAGATTCTCACATACCTCTGGCAGAATGAAGCAGTGTCAGCTGTAGAGAAGTTTGGTCTCATTCAATTATAATTGTAAGTATAGACAAATAATTCATAGAATCAATCATCAAAAGAATGAAGATCAGTGGCTGCAGTCAAGAGGGGAGTATGTATTTGAATAATAATATTATTTGATTAAACTTTTCTAGGATATCTTATTTTCTCTGAAATTATTGTAAACCAATGCCCTGTACTGCCCCAGATGTCCATATGCTCTCTTAAACTAATGTTGTTAATTCTTTGAGAATGTCATACACTGGATTTCTATCATAGTCACACTCCTCTCACAACACAACCTCTTCCATATCTACTCTCTCTACCTCCACTCTCTACCAACCAACCTTTGGGTTTTCTTCTTTCTTCCCCTATCAGGCCCCATTTTGCTGTCCCATTACTCTTGAGAGTCGGTTCTGTCTTGATGTCTGGCCTCATATCAGAAACATGGGCGGAGCCATTAGTGAAGAAGCTATCTGTCATTCTTCCTTCATTCATTAAGGAAAACTGACCCTCCTTCTCCCAGCAGCCATAAAATACCAATACCTCCTCAGTTAGATATTTTATTCCCACCTCCCCTGCAAAATAGGAAATACATGGATTTTTCTATACAAATTTATGCTATAAATATCTTTTAATCAGTGTTTTTGTTAGGGTTTTACTGCTGTGAACAAACACCATGACCAAGGCAAGTCTTATAAAGGACAACATTTAATTGGGGCTGGCTTACAGGTTCAGAGGTTCAGTCCATTATCATCAAGGCAGGAACATGTTAGCATCCAGGCAGGCATGGTGCAGGATGAGCTGAGAGTTCTACATCTTCATTTGAAGGCTGCTAGCAGAGTACTAGCTTCCAAGTAGCTAGGATGAGGGTGCTAAAACCCACGCCCACAATGACACACCCATTCCAAAAATGACACACCCACTACAACAGGGCCACAGCTTCTAACAGCGCTACTCCCTGGGCCTAACATATACAATCACAATCAGTTATTATTTTAGTAGCTCTTTCTACTGATTTACATGTAACACAGTCTCACTATTCAAAATAAATGGCATCTGCCTCAACTGTCTTCAGAATCATCTCTCGCCTTCTGCTTGCCATAACTTGGGCTTATGGAATTTATTAACTAATAGTTGGTGTGGAACAGAAACACAATTGAATAGTCCACTTGTCATATCAATAATGCCTGATATAACTGCATAAACACATGAGTTATTAAGACTGCACACAGATATTAAGAGAGAAAAGACCCTGGAAGCAGAATAGTTTTCTAGCTGGTGCTTGCCTGAAGACTTCTTCCCAATTCCTTAGCTAGAGGCTAGGCCATCCCTAGCATCCCTCAAGGTTGCATGAGCAGATCTGGCTGTGACTACAAAAGGGTTCCCAGAAAAGATCCACAGACTCTCTCTGGAGGTCTGGGTTGTACCTAGCACTACAATCTTACCAGACGAGATTTCTAGCCTTTGAACATTGCAATAGGACTTCATCAGATTGGATGGAATCATCAATCAATGCAGTAGAATCCTCTGGGACTCCATAGATATCTGATTTGGGAACTAGAGCCTCTTTCCAAAATAAGGGCTAGTCATCAGCCTTAAAGATGACAGGGAGTATCTTAGTAAGGGTTTCCACTGATGCAAAGAGGACACTATGATTTGAACACTAAGACCAAGTCAACTTTTATAAAAGGTCAGCATTTAACTGGGATTGGCTTGCAGGTTCAGTCCATTATCACCAAGGCAAGAGAGTATAACAGGATCCAAGCAGATATGGGGATAGAGAAGGAGCTGATAGTTCTATATCTTAATCTATAGGCAGCAAGGAGGAATTGTCTCACACTGGCCAGGGCTTGAGCATAGGAGCCTCAAAGCCCACCCTTACAATGATACACTTCATTCAGTAAGGCCACACCTACTCCAATAAGGCTATACCTCCTAATCGTAATAATCTTTATGGCCAAGCATTGAAACACAAGAATTTATGGGGACCAAACCTATTCAAACCACCACACACATGTTAATATAGTCTTAATGAAGGCTATAAGAGAATAAAATTAAAAAAAACATGAAATTACCTCAATGTTAGCCTTATTAACTAAAAACTATAAAACAACTATTATACATTTCACATCATTAAAAGGAGATACAATGTTATGAATTAAATAGAAATATCATTAGACATATGGACATGTTTAAAAGAGTCAAATGGAAAAATTAGAAGCTCAGTGTTCAAAATCTGTAAGGACAATAACTGTATTGTATTAGCCTCAGGCTAGCTATATACTAATATGGCTAAAAACTAATATTCATTGAATTTATACAGATTCATAGTTTCAAAATGGCAGGAGAAAGAATAAGATAGATGGAGGGAAAACTGATAAAGCTCCAGTCTTGTGAGATAATATCAACACCTCACCAGGTGTACAATCTAGGTTTCAGAAGAGGGCAGGAAGATGACACATTTTTAAAAATATAACAAAATTTCCCCCAAATTGGTCAGAGAATCATCAGTCTAGAGCTGTAAGAACATATCAACCTGAAGTAGGAGGGAGTTGAGTAAGAATGGCTAAGATGAAAAACTCACGTGACAGCCTATGCTGATGAGGATGTGGAGGAAGAGGAACACTCCTCCATTGCTGGTGGGATTGCAAGCTGGTACAACCATTCTGGAAATCAGTCTGGCGGTTCCTCAGAAAATTGAACATAGTACTACCTGAGGACCCAGCATATACCCAGAAGATGCTCCAACATGTAATAATGACATATGCTCTACTATGTTCATAGCAGCCATATTTATAATAGCCAGAAGCTGGAAACAATCCAGATGTCCCTCAACAGAGGAATGGAAACAGAAATTGTGGTACATTTATACAATGGAATACTACTCAGCTATTAAAAACAACTTCATCAAATTTGCAGGCAAATGGATGGAACTTGAGAATATCATCCTGAGTGAGGTGACTCAGTCACAAAGGAACACAGTATGTAGTCACTGATAAGTGGATATTAGCCCAAAAGTTCAGAATACCCAAGATTCAATTCACAGACCATATGAAGCCTAAGAAGAAGGACGACCAAAATGTGGATGCTTCAGTGATTTTTAGAAAGGTGAACAAAATACTCACAGGAGGAAATATGGAGACAAAGTGTGAAGCAGAGACTGAAGGAAAGGCCATCCAGAGACTGCCCCACCTGGGGATCCATCCCATATACAGTCACCAAACCTGGATGTTATTATGGACACCGGGAAGTACTTGCTGATGGAAGCCTGATATGGCTGTCTCCTGAGAGGCTCTGCCAGAGTCTGTCAAATACAGAGGTGGAAGCTCATAACGAACCATTGGACTGAACTCGGGGTCCCCTGATGGAAGAGTTGGAGAAGGGACTGAAGGAACTGAGGGGGTTTGCAGCACCATGGAGGGAGCAACACTGTCAACAGGCCAGACCCCCCAGAGCTCCCAAGAACTGGACCACCAACCAAAGAGTACACATGGAGGGACCCATGGCGCTGGCCACTTATGTGGCAGAGGATGGCCTTGCTGGACATCAGTGGGAGGAGAGGCCCTTGGGCCTGAGGGTGTTCAATGCCCCAGTGTAGGGTAATGCCAGGGAAGGAATACAGGAGTGGGTGGTGGGGGAGCACCCTCATAGAGGTAGGGGGAGGGAGGATGGGATAGGGGGGTTCCAAAGGGGAGACCTGGAAAGGGGAAAATGTTTGAAATGTAAGTAAAGAAAATATCCAATATAAAAAAATATCACTTATGTGTAAAACTGAAACTGGCAAGACAAAAGAAGAGATTTTGAATCTAGGAAAACACTAGCATCAGTGTAGGCTTTAAAATACTTGGGAAAACAACGATGTCCCTGCTTATAACCCCCAGAATCCTGAGTCCAGGTTGCTTCAAAACCAAAGTGTTAAAGAAGATATATTTATATAGTAATGGCTGAGAGGTTTCCTCCCCTGCACATATGCACTAGAAAATGTTCCCTCTGCTGTTACAGTGGAGTGACCACAACTGTGACTGAACATACTGAAGGGTTAAGAGCAGGATCCAGCACTGGAAGGTGAGGAGCCTTTAGGTCTTTCTGTTCATGATACCCAGGAACAGCTGCAGCCCACTGAGGTCTTTCCATACTGAGGTATGACAGTTATAACCCTGGGCTTGTATAGGCCACGAAGGTAACATTACTCAAATAATTTGGGCTTTTTGCAAATAAACCCAGAGTTTATTTTTTTAAGGACAGTCCTAGAGAACTGGATCTCAGTTTGGCTTCTTAAAAAGCACTTTACTCTTTGAATATGAAAGAAAGACAAAATAGAACAAAGCAAGGTGCATCCCTTTCCTGATCTTGCATGTTATTTATTTTTTCTGTAGCTTCTCCTAAAGTCATCGACAACCAACAAGTAGACAGTTATAATCAAAGAAACTAGATTCCTAGACATAGGCTGCTCTCCAAGAGGTCCTTGATTCCATAGCTAGCACCCACATGGTGGCTCACAACCAACTCTAACTCTAATTTCAGGGGATCTGATTCCCTATTCTGGCTTCCAAAGGCAACAGGAATGTAGATAGTTCACATGCAAGCAAAACACTCATGCACATAAAAGTTTTAAAAATTAATCAGGAGTAAGTAATAAATAACTTAATGATGTACTTTGATTTCTCAGAAAAAAAGTAAGGAGTCAAAACCAAAATCAGCAGACAGAAAAATAATTAGCTGAAGGGCAGAAGTTAATGACATAGAAATTAAATGGATTATGCAAAGATTGGATTGCACAAAGATCAACAAGATTATTATAGCTTTAACCAAGGTAACCAAAGAGGGGAAACATCTAAGAGACCCATATTAATGAAATGAGATTTTACAGATACCAGTGAATTCAGCAAAATACTAGGGGCATGTATGAAGATCTGTATTGCAGGAGAACCAGAAATTCTAAAAGAGATGGGTAACATCCTTGGCAGTCACACATGAGACTAACCATGGAACAAAACATTACAGATGATATTAGAGGTTGGAAAAAGAAATCTTTTATGCTCAGGCTAAGCCATATCCTAATTGTGAAACGGAATTTATTACCAAAGCCACTCAATTGTGAACACTATGTTGTGCTTAATAGAATTAGAGAAAACAGATCTAAAATTCACAAGCACAAAAGACCCCAATTAGCCAAAGCGATACTTAGCACAGAGAACAATGCTGGAGATATCACGACACCTGTTTTCAATTACCCTGCAGAACAATCATCACGAAAATAGCGTGGGGCTTGTGGTTTGATTGAGAAATGTCACCCAAAGCCTCAAGTATTAAACCACTGGCTGCTGGTAGGTGGTGATGCTTGAGGAGAGCATGGACCCATTGGGAAGAGGTAGAGACTTGTTAGAGGAAGTGCATTACTGGGGAGGGACTCTGAAGGCTTCTAGCATGCCTCACTTCTGGCTCAGACCTAATTGCTGCCATATTTTCTCTCCCAATATGGGGTGCGCGTGCGTGCGTGCGTGCGTGCGTGCGTGCGTGCGTGCGTGCGTGCGTGCGTGCGTGTGTGTGTGTGTGTTGAATTTGTATGCAATATATATATTATATACATACATATGTATGTATATGTGTGTGTGTGTGTGTAATATATACATGAAGTCCAGCGACTGACATGAGAATGCCTTTCTCAATGGAGTCTCCCTTATTTTTTTGAGACAGATTTCTCCCTGAACCTAGAACACAGTTCCGGCTGACTCACTGACCCACCTCCATACTCAGTGGCTCTTCTCTCTGGGCGTGCTGCCGATCCTGATTCAGATCCTAGGCTTCTTCACAGCAAGCACTTTACCTACTGAGCCCTCTTCACCAGCCCTCCCAGGCCCACTACTCTTCCCTGCCATCTGTGGGCTGTGCCTCTCCCAGGTTCGCTTCCTGGTCTCTCTTCCTAACCTTCCTCCTCGGTGCTTTGGCGTTGCTGTTGAGGAGTGTCTGGCAAATCACCAGACTTCTGTCAACACCGCGAAGGGAAGGATGTGTCCAAGCCTCCTTTCTTCAACTCTTTTACTAGAGAAAAAGCAGAAGCAGCTGTTCGTGCCAAAATATTCCCGCAGCTCTGGAGTTGTGAGAATGGTGCCCTCCATCTTCAGACCCGTGCTCCAAACCAGGAGAAGGAAGCCATATAGGCTCAAAGGCACGTACTCGGGATTGACAGTTATTTCCGCTCTGGTTGGTTATTTAAGTAATGAAGCAGGCAGGCACTTGTGTGCTTACTCAGTGGGCTCATTTTATCTTATCTTATTTTATTTTATTTATTCTTTGGTTGGAGATGAAGTTTGGGTTTTGAGAAGGAATGGTTAAGCATTGCAAAAATATATGGAAGATTTAAAAAAAATAAATAAATGAGTCAGGCGGTGGTGGTGCACGCCTTTAATCCCAGCACTTGGGAGGCAGAGGCAGGAGGATTTCTGAGTTCGAGTCCAGCCTGGTCTACAAAGTGAGTTCCAGGACACCAGGGCTACACAGAAAAACCCTGTCTCGAAAAACCAAAAAAAAAAAAAATAATAATAATAAATAGAAACTTGGCAGTCATACAGGAAGGAAGGAAGGAAGGAAGGAAGGAGGGAGGGAGGGAGGGAGGGAGAGAGGGAGAGAGGGAGGGAGGGAAGGAAGTAAGGAAGAAGTGAGGAACAAAGGCAGAGAAGAGGGCTAAAGAATGTAGTGGAGTCCAGGAAATATGGCAGCAGAGAAGAGATTAAGACTCTTGTAGAGGTTGGAGAGATGGCTCAGCGGTTAAGAGCACTGACTGCTCTTCTGAAGGTCTTGAGTTCAAATCCCAGCAACCACATGGTGGCTCACAACCATCTGTAATGAGATCTGACCCCTCTTCTGGTGTCTGAAGACAGCTACAGTGTACTTATTTATAATAATAAATAAAGCTTTGCGTCAGAGAAGAGGTCCTAGAAAAATTAAGAAAGGAAGGAAGGAAGGAAGAAAGAAAGAAAGAAAGAGAGAAAGAAAGACTCTTGCAAACCAAAGTGTTTTGTTTGCATTTAAGTTGATTCCGTTGTGATATGAGACCTCAGACCCCTTAATGATAACATTCAGAGGGATATGCCTCCTTCGTCTGGACAAGAGTTCTGGCTTCCTTGTGTATATTTGAATGGGAATACAGAACAGTGATTGTTTGAAGCCAGCTTCACATGAGAAGAATAAGATCATAGCCCAAAGGATATCAGAAAACCCATGCCCAGCAGCCTGGGGAGGAGAGAGCAGCTCCATTGTGCCCAAGTGGTTGCTGATAAACGTGAGTGACAGAATAGGTTAGGTTTGTATAGAGTGGGAAGCTGGGCACAGTTCATGACAGTCATTGGAGATAGAATCAAACTTAAATCACAAGGACAGAAACACACACACACACACACACACACACACGAGTGCACACACACACTTTTGATAAGAGCACAATCTTATCTTTCTTTCAATTTTTTGAAATAACTTCTTTACATCCTAATTATATATTGTTATAGATGTCCATACACTGTCCCTATAAACACTGTAAGCACATAAGTTATAGTCACAATAAGGGCAGTTCAGTTTGATATATTTAAAAATGTATCAAAAGCCATAGCTGGGAATTTGGGATAATTTCTGTCAGTACATTTTCCTCTACAGTAAAGATAAAAACTCACTTGAATTGTAAATGAACCCCATAGACACCTTTTCCTAATCGCCTGAATGTTAATGATGCTAATGTAACTCTTTCAGAGAACAGAAAATTCAAATCTATGAAAATCAAAAAAAGCCAAAGCACATTTTAATTATTCATGAGCCGCATTTATTTATATTGTGAGATTGCACATATTTCCTCCCACAAATCTGTTATTTTAAACGGCTTTTTGTTATATCAATATTTTCAGTTAAAAGTTAAGAAACATTTTTAAAAAAAAAATATGTGAGACGGTCTTTATCCAAAAATATTACCCACATCTGTTTCTCCAAGTCACTTCTCATATTTTAATCTCCTGTCCTATGTATTGAAGAGAGACAAGGCCATGGAGAATGCCTCTTGCCTTCTGTAGGGACACAGCTCACAGGGCCACCTTGTCAAGTTGGATGGTTCACCATGCACATGGTTAAGGCCAGCAGGCCTTTCTGGGGCTCTATCACTGCCTGGATTTGCCACAAGACAAATTACCTAAAAAGTTCCATTTTCCTAGTCTTATATAATCATTTATACTAATGCATAAGAAGTGGAGGGTGAGAAATGTCCATGTAGAATAGTTCTTAAGGACAGGAAGATATGAGGAGAAGGTTTATGCTAGTTGTTAGGGTTCTGTCTAAGCTCCACCCCACAATTACCTGGCAACAGCCAGGTAGGCCTGGCCCACTATAAAAGAGGGTGCTCTCGGCCCCTCCTCTCTTTCTTACTTATATCTCTCTTACCTCTCTCACTCTCAGCTTCTCTCTTACCCCTCTTGGGTTCTCTTCCCCTCCCCCCTCTCTCCACGTGGTCATGGCCGGCCTCTGCTTCTCTACTCCCTCCCTCTCTCTGCCTTTCTCTGCTTCCACTACCCCCCTTAACTCCCATACCATGCCCTGAATAAATTCTATTCTATACTATGCTGGTGTGTGTCTGGTCCTTCGGGGGAAGGGATGCCTCAGCATGGGCCCACTGGGGCACCCCCTTCCCCCACACCACCGTATACCATATTCTCTAAACTTCTTTCTCCTTTTATGATCACAACACTAGTGATACTAGTGATAGTATCTAAGAGTGAATTTCCAGACATTGTCAGTTATTATGTAAAAATCTGGACTCTAAAAGTAAAAAGACAGAGAAAATTCTAGAGCTTAATATTGTTGGACCCTGCTGCTGAAACCCTCTGTGTCCAGACAGCTCTCTTGAGTTCAGTTGGTGTAAGAAGGCATGGCTTCCTCTTCTCTGCCTGATCTGGGGAGCCTGAACTCCATATCCTCTACCTGCAGAATGTCAGGTAGCTTTGGCAAGATTGCAGGGTCAGCTCCCTTTCTCCTGATAAGAATTCCTGGAGTGGCTCTCTGTGCAAATAAGGCATTCTTCACTACCCTAAGCTGTAGCCAGTGATACCCACCCACCCTGGAAATCCATGTCCCCCTTCCCAGAAACTATATAGCCCTTTATTCACCCTACATAAAGCTGAGATGATCCTCTGGACCTGATCCGGAAATCTGTTACTTCTGTCTTACGCACAGACTATTCTAACCCTGTTCTTTGACTTTGTTCCCTTTTTCCTTGTGGGCTGGAGGCCAACAGCCTCCCCCCCCCACCCCCCAACCAGGGGGAGAAGGGAGGACCACATAACATAAGCATTATTAATCTTCCAGGATTGTTAAAGAGCGGTGATGGTGAGGATGATGATGACGACGAAAGCGATAACCTCAGTTTTAAGAAGGATATGCCATCCAGTTTATGAGGGTTATATCTGACTGCCGCTATACACACTATACTGCTGGCTCTGCATGGAAGGTCAGAGGCACTTGTGAAGCTGAGCTTACACACCTTATCAAGCACAGGTAATTACAAATGGGAGCTGAGACTCACATTAGCATGTAACTGTTAGAGGGGGCATCCCGCTCCAGTAAGGGGATGGAGACAACGAGAATGGGTTAAGGACTGTGAGTGTCCTAGGGACAGAAGCAAGGATGGATACCTTCCTTTGCTCTCCCCTTGGCAGAGCTTATGGATTGATAGCTGTGAACTAAACATAAGGTATAGACCATATTGACTGCTGCTAAACCAAGAAAGGAGAGAGTGGACAGGGAACCGAGAGTTGAACAACGGAGATGTTCAGGACCCTTGCCCAGGAAGATGATCAGAGTCTAATTTATCATCGTTTATTTGTACAGTAGAATTTTAAGTGTGGTATTATTAAATCTCTGCTGTTTTCCTGGTGCTCCTTCCCACCCTCCCACAGCCAAAAGGGTAAAAATGGATTAGTGAAATCAATTCCCCATGGTCCAGTGGCATATAATGAAGCCAGATAATAAAAATAAGTAATTAGGTAACGGTTGTTTCATTCTTTTCTCTCCTCCCTGCCAAAGCAAGAAAGACCACTGAGAGTGGGCAGAGGGGAAGCAGAATTCCTCCCAAAGCAATCTGGGTAGCCCAGTGCTACAGATAATAGATGCATTATCAGCCCCAAACCTGCAGGGCTATTAAAGAAACTCAACAGCAATAGCAGACAAGCCCATCATTAAATGTATAATTAATCACCCCATTTTAAATCAGAGTATCAATGATTTTCTTCTGGGAGCATGCACCTTCACGGTGCATGATCGTCCCCCTCCTAGAGGAGAAGAGACTCTAGCTAGAACATTTTTGCATTCTGTGAGAAGTTCCTGGAAGCAGCCACACAATGTTTTAGGCTGGTATCATGCAGATCTGGGCTAGAAAGGAGTACTCGGAAGCCAGAGTTATCCACCAAATGTCATGGGGGTGGGCTGTAGAGCCTTGACCTCCCTGCAGCCACAGCCCAGGTAGAAGACCTATAGCTGTTCTAGTCACAGAGGAAGTGGTCTTATCCAGGGCCATTAGAAACAGAAGTCAGAGCCTAGCAACCGAGAAACATGCACCTGGCCCTTTGCGATTGCTCTGACTCTGGGATTGGAGTCTCTGTATCTCTCTGTAAAGACTCCTATGGGTGGATTTT
Organism: Tokudaia tokunoshimensis; assembly: GCA_036184795.1. Taxonomy (NCBI): domain Eukaryota; kingdom Metazoa; phylum Chordata; class Mammalia; order Rodentia; family Muridae; genus Tokudaia; species Tokudaia tokunoshimensis. The sequence goes on from BTHU01000006.1 coordinate 84,234,828, forward strand.
CAACTATTCTAGTCAAGTAGCTGCTGCCTCTCAGGCAGGGACATTAAAGATGTTCCTGCTCTGGCAGAAGGTGTCAGTCTCTCCTTCTATGTAGGGCTGCAGCCTACACCCGCCAATGAGTAAACTCCCTCCTGCAACCCAGAGAAAGTCCAATCTGTAAAGCAGGGCTGAGCAGAGTGGCCTTCATGTTACTGGGCTCTCTTGCATGGTTTATCTCAGCTTCCTACCATCCAACTGCAGGTCATATGTAGTGACAACTCAGAGGATTCTCTGAACCTTAGGTCTTTCTGTACAAAGCTTGCTGCTCTCTGCAAATATCCCAATGGCATAGACCACAATGTCTGAGCTGAGACTCCTGTGTTGGGTACCAAGTACTAAAACTGACCCTATTGATGGTGTGTGACTCTTAGCTATTATGAGGGCTCAAGACAACATGGAAAATTCCTGCTACTATCCTGCATATTTTTTTTTCAAGTGTGGATTCTGTTTAGTCATTTCCACATTTGAAATGTTAATGTTTGTGTACTCTTTTACAAAGCTGAATTAATTATACTTGTTTATAACTCTGGGAAACCGGGAGACAGAGTATTATTGTTTCAGTCTCATCTATACATCCATCATCCATCAATCATTCATCATCATCCATCACCCATCCATCCATCATTCCTATCCATCATCCATCCATCATCCATTCATCAATCCATCCCTCATTATCATCTGTCTGTCTATCATTAAGTCATCCATCTATCCATCTATCTACTATCCATCCACCATTCATCATCAACCATTTATCTACCCATAATCTACCCAGACCAATTATCTATCCATCCAATCCAAAATGTTCACAGTGTTTTCTATAAACTTGGCAACCACTTCTGCCTTTCCCTAGCCCTGTCTGTTCCAGGTGATTATATTTCTTGTCAGAGGTGTTATTCCCAGCTCTGCCCTATCAACTGGTCTTAAAGACATGCCAGCTATTACAACTCTTTCGTACCCTTGCAATTGAGATTCAAATACCATGTGTCAAGGACTCTGCCTGAGACCCGCCCTCAAGGGCACATAAATTCCCAGAAGTCAACCTTTTCACACTAAGTTTTCTGATGATAACACAGCTCATGATTCTTGTGAATTACAGTTCTGGCTTCAGGGTCCCCTGACTCACAGCTGTTTTATAAGTTTCCATTTGCCTCCGAAGATAATATAGTAGATTCCTGTTTAACTACTAGAGTTTTGTTCTAATACATCCCTGTCCCCAGTGGAGACTTGATACTGCAGATACTGTCAACTTGGTGGGATTCAGATTCACCTAGGAGACAAGCATCCAAGCACATGCTAAGAGAGCCTCTGAAGTGCTCAAGTTTCTATCTCCATATGCTAGTCCACTCTTGGCATTTAGCAGTTTTTTAAAGTAGTTTAAATTAGCATATTAGTATTTATGTTTACATTTAAATTAGTACATTCCTAGTTGGCGCATCTCACCTTTTTAAGGCCATCAGCTTCTGTCTGTACTTTCCCAGTGTACTGCCTAGCAATGTTCTCATAGGAGTTTCATAAAGAACAAATTAGAAATTGCTAGAAACAATATGGCAGTAACAAGAACGAAAGGTTCAAACTTAGGTTGCAGTAGAATTTACTTTTTTCTCTTCAAAGCTTGGGATCAAATGTACTACCTCCTGCACACCTGGTGAGGGCCCTACCATTGAGCTACATCTCCAGCCAGAAAATCAGTTGCATAAAATACCAATTCCTTCTCTCCTTGCTTCACATCTACTGAGAAAAGCAGGTAGTAGTATGTATGTGCAGTAAGGGAGAGCTCTTGGGAGCTTCCAGAAAACAATCTATGAACTATACAACTAAAACAACCCCAGTCTCACGTCACACAAGTCTTCTCCAGAACTTGCGAGGATTTTGATCATTCGAGTTGGTTGGTTTCCAGAGGTGCACATTTTCCCAGGGATGATTTAATTTTAGCAGCTTGTCCTTCTCCAGAATGGCGATTTTGTTGTTATTTCAATTAGACTGACATAAAATTCTTTTGTCAGCATTTCCTCCCCTGCTTTGGTGAGGGGGGGGCGAGGGGGACGGGGGGGGGGGGCGTGAGGGGGCGGGTGGGGGGGGAAGGCTCTGCAGCTGGTTGGTGGAATCTAAAATTCCACTCCAAACACCCCATTGACACTTATACTCTGGAAATAGACACAGCAGTGGCAGGCATCAGAGGGATTAATTGTAATTGCTAACTTTCTTTTGAGTACATTTAACCAACTACCAGAGCACGCTGCCTCTCCTGTGGGTCCAGGTGCCTGTAAGCACATACTGTCATAATACTCCTGGGTGGGATGAACTCGTGAGACTTGCAAGAACAGCTCATGGAGAAAAAAAATTTCCATTTTATATTTATTACTTTGGCTAGCTGAAGTGCCCCAGGAATCAACTCTCTGACGCATTAAAGAGCAATTCCCTAACAATTCGATTCTGTTGCTTGGTAAACTATTTTTAGGGACCATCTCAGTGGGCTTTTAAAGGACACATGCCATTCCAATTTCAAAGATTATTTTAGTACTTGGTCAAAATGATATGAATAACTGACATTCTCTCTTCAGATTAGAGAGTTATGGGACATTCTGTGATGAAATTTGTATCCCTGAAAAACAGAAAAGCCGGGTTTTTCCTGCCTGGTATTTTTCATTGCTGAGCTCTCTTGCAATTTCCTATCTTTGATATGATGCTAATCTCAGGGTTTAGCTTTGCTTAGTTACATAATCAGATAATAGGATTTCCTTAAAGCCACAACTTGGAAGACAGCCCACACTCATCTCTGGCAGGGTTCTAGATACCAAGCAAATTTTGATCCGTGGATGCACTGCCAGGTTGTCTGCCTGCAGAAGGGGAGAGTTGTATTAAATACAAAATTGTAGCAAGTGCTTTCGTCTTGACCTTCCTTGGGTTGACTGAGTGTGAAATGGCTCCAATTTCATGTCCCACATATCTTGCACATGAATGTGTAGGCATTTCATCTGTTTAATTGGCCAAAGAAGCAGCAAGCGACCATTGCAGGATTCTCTACCTAGGACACATTCCCAGAGAGGTGGACTGAAATCTCAGAATATTTTGCGTACTGAACCCAAAGAGGAGGCTTCAGGTGGTACAGGGTCCCTTTGCTGAGTAACCGAGAGTATGCCGCCCTCAAGAAATCTCGCCACCATCCTTATCATTTGTATCACTAGGAGTTCTCGTCTCCGGTGAGCTAATTATGTGAAGTTCACCATAATGTGAAATCAACTAAGGCAGGAAGTTTCCTTCAATTTTTCTTACGCTTGCAAGATGTATGGCCTTTTAAAAATGTATTCAAATAAATATATTCATTCGAGCACAGAATTAATGTGGTTCTGGAGTGCTGCTTTCATGATTAATTCTTCCCTCTTCCTCAGAATAAATGGCCTGGATATTTAATGTTGTTCATTAATCTATAACTATTTCATAGCGCTGCCATGATGTTTACTATGGTCCTTGCATGACTGTGCCCTGAAAGGTGACTGTTTCAAACATGTTTGATGAAGAAAGTCGACTATAAATTCAAGTAACAGGCAAGTCAGACTTGGCTATGGGGCTGTGGCTCATCCCTTGAAATCATACAGAGATTACAATCCTTGTCAACTAAGAAGCTAAATAAGGGATGGAGAGATCAGAGGTTTACAAGAGCTCTCATGGCTTAAGGGGGAGACCCAGGTTTGGGACCCATCACCCACATGTTGCGTCACAGCTACCCTTAACTACAGCTCCATGAGATCCGATGACTTCTTCTGACCTCCATAGGCCCTCAGACACTGCATGTACACGGTGTACATACATACATGCAGACGAACACTCATACATGTAAGCTTTTTTTTATTAGATATTTTTTTTTATTTACATTTCAAATGTTATCCCCTTTCCTGGTTTCCCCTCCAGAAACATCCTATCCCATCCCCCCTCCTCTGCCCCGTGCTCACCAAACCACCCACTCCTACTTCCCTGTCCTGGCATTCCCCTATACTGGGGCATTGAACCTTCTCAGGGTCAAGGGCTTCTCCTCCCTTTGATGTCTGACAAGGCCATCCTCTGCTACATATGCAGCTGGAGCCATGGGTCCCTCCATGTGTACTCTTTGGTTGGTAGTTTAGTCCCTGGGAGCTCTGGGGGTACTGGTTGGTTCATATTGTTGTTCCTCCTGTGGGACTACAAACCCCTTCAGCTCCTTGGGTCCTTTCTCTAGCTCCTCTATTGGGGACCCTTGCTATGAACATAGTGGAGCATGTGTCCTTTTTGCATGCTGGAGAGTCCTCTGGGTATATGCCCAGGAGTGGTATAGCAGGGTCCTCCGGTAGTACTATGTTCAATTTTCTGAGGAACCACCAGACTATTTTCAAGAATTATTGTGCCAGCTGGCAATCCCACCAGCAGTGGAGGAGTGTTCCTCTTTCTCCACATCCTCACCAGCACCTTCTGTCACCTGAGTTTTTGATCTTAGCCATTCTGACTGGTGTGAGGTGAAATCTCAGGGTTGTTTTGATTTGCATTTGCCTGATGACTAAGGATGTTGAACATTTCTTTAGGTGCTTCTCTGCCATTCCTCAGTTGAGAATTCTTTATCTCTGTACCCCAATTTTTAATAGGGTGATTTGATTCTCTGGAGTCTAACTTCTTGAGTTCTTTGTATATATTGAATATTAGACCTCTGTTGGATGTAGGTTTGGTAAAGATATTTTCCCAATTCGTTGTTTGACATTTTGTCCTATTGACAGTGTCCTTTGCCTTATAGAAACTTTGTAATTTTGTGAGGTCCCACTTGTCAATTCTTGATCTTAGAGCATAAGCTATTGGAGTTCTGTTTAGGAAATGTTCCCCTGTGCCCATGTGCTCAAGGCTTTTCCCCACTTTCTCCATTAGTTCAGTGAATCTGGTTTTATGTGGAGGTTGCTGATCCACTTGGACTTGAGCTTTGTACATGGAGAAAAGGAGGGATCAATTCAATTCTTCTACCAGTTGTACCAGTACCATTTGTTGAAAAGGCTATCTTTATTCCACTGGATTGTTTTAGCTCCTTTGTCAAAGATTAAGTAACCATAGGAGTGTGGGCTCATTTCTGAGTCTTCAATTCTATTCCATTGATCTACCTGCCCGTCACTGTACCAATACCATGCAGTTTTTATCACTATCGCTCTGCAGTACAGCTTGAGGTCCGGGATACTGATTCCCCCAGAGGTTCTTTTTGTTGAGAATCGTTTTAGCTAGCCTGGGTTGTTTTTTTCTTTTTTATTCCAGATAAATTTGCGAATTGCTCTTTCTAACTCTATGAAGAATTGAGTTGGGATTTGGATGGGGATTGCATTGAATCTGTAGATTGCTTTTGGCAAGATGGCCATTTTTACTATATTAATCCTGCCAATCCACAAGCATGGGAGATCTTTCCATCTTCTGAGGTTGTCTTCAATTTCTTTCTTCAGAGACTTGAAGTTCTTGTCATACAGATCTTTCACTTGTTTGGTTAGAGTCACACCAAGATATTTTATATTGTTTGTGACTATTGTAAAGGGTGTCATTTCCCTAATTTCTTTCTCAACCTCCTTATCCTTTGAGTATAGGAAGGCTATTGATTTGTTTGCGTTAATTTTATATCTGGCCACTTTGCTGAAGTTGTTTATCTGGAGTTTTTGGGATCACTTAAGTATACTATCATATCATCTGCAAATAGTGATATTTTTAATTCTTCCTTTCCAGTTTGTATCCCTTTGACATACTTTGTTGTCTAATTGCTCTAGTTAGAACTTCAAGTACTATACTGAATAAATATGGAGAGAGAGGGCAGCCTTGTCTAGTCCCTGATTTTAGTGGAATTGCTTCAAGTTTCTCTCCATTTAGTTTGATGTTGACCACTGGTTTTCTGTATATTGCTTTTACTATGTTTAGGTATGGGCCTTGAATTCCTGATCTTTCCAAGATTTTTAACATGAAGGGATGCTGAATTTTGTCAAATGATTTTTTAGCATCTAATGAAATGCATATGTGGTTTTTTCTTTGAGTTTGTTTATCATGTAGCTTATAAAACAAAAATACGTACATCATTCAAATGGATGCTATATTTTAGCTGTTGACTGCATGTGTTTGAAGGCAAGTTGCTTATTTATCTTTGTATTCTAAGAAGAAACTTGACATTGCAATTAGCTCATAATCAATGTTCAAATATTTCCTAAATTAATTAGTAGACGAATGGTGAATGATTAGGACAAAGATGTATTTTTTTTTTAGTTTATAAAAATCACTGTAAATATTAAAGTATATATGATATGCAGACACTAAGGTTTTTTATAAATAGGCTTTAAAATACTTCTTACTTGTTATATATATATATATATATATATATGGTTCTTACTTGTACTATATATAGTACTTAACTGATAAACTATAGATATATATAATCACAACTAAATCTTTATAAATTTAAAACCAAAACTATTATCATTGAGTATCATAGGTAACTAGAGTTTGGGATCCTCTTTTCTCCCAGGTGTACAATCACATGAAGTCTCTTCACTTTCTCCTCTTTTTTGTTTTATTCTCTTTCCCTCTTTTGTGTGTGCAAGCTCATGTATGTGGGCATGCACATGTGTGTGAGCACCCGAAGTCAACCTCTGATGTTCTTCAGGAGCTCTCTCTTTCTCAGTCACTGAGACAGATTCTCTTCACTTAGCACATGGTGCTTGTCCATTAGGATACTCAGGGTTGCCATCAAGGCCTAGAGATCTCCCTATTCCTGCCTAGCCCCCAACCCAGTGCAAGGATTACAGGTTCCCACCAACATGCCTACCTTCACATAAAGATTAGAATATCAAACTCAGATTCTTATGCAGCAAGCCTTTGACTAACTGAGTCATTGCCCAGCCTATAGGGACTTCTTTACGTACACAGTATATGCTGAATATTCTTAATTATTCAGGAAATGAAAAACTGTCAGATACTAAAACAACTACCTGCCATAGTAGCATATACATCATGAAGCTTATTTGGTCAAAAGACGAGCCTTCAACTAAATACTGTCTCCAGGTAAAGCCAGTTCTGCACAGATGTTCAGAGAGGTCCAGGATCCTGATGCTTCTCCACTGCCTGGAGTGATGGTGAGGGATTCAGGATTAACAATGGTGAGGCACAACGACATGAAACCAGAACACACAGGTTCCAGTTCAAATATTATCCTTTGAAATATCTAAATACAGATGTATCTCCAGAGACATAGAACAAAGCTGGGCCACCTAGAAAACTGGTTCAGTAGTAACTTCTAACCAAAAGTTTCTTATAAGACTTCAGATAAATACTTTGAGACTTCTAAGCCCGACACATGTCGCCTAGATAGCACTCAATGAACTGAGCTGATGTCATGTCAATTTTCAGGTTGCTTGCCTCTTATTATCTTGTCACAGAAATTAGAAAATGACAACCATCTTGCTCTCCTGTGGACGATTTATTAAAAACCCAGGATGAAGAGGCTCTGTCATTATTCCTTGTGTCATGGTAAATAAAGGCAGTGCCCTGATATTCTCCCAAAGAGTCTTGTACACCAACGCATTAATAAATCAATCATCCCAGCCCTCCTTTGTAGCAGTTCCCTGTCACTTCTCCACAGAAGACATGCTCAAATTCTGACCAAGCTGGCATTACATTTGACAGGCTCTAACATTGCTTTAATATTCTGTGTCCATAAATATACACAGCAAATGGACGGTGATTGCTCACTTCCAATATACCCACTGGATTTTCAGACTCGAGTGACACTCGAGCAAGAAAAATTTCATCTGAACTGACTTGATATTGAAACCTGCAAATGCCCTTGCTCTCAAACTGTGCAGCTTGTCTCTCTGGGTACCATTTTCGCTCTTCATATTATAAATGTTCTTTAGCCCACTAGTTACTTCTTCACTAAATGGCCACCATCTTGAGCTGCTCCCTTTGGCATATCAATGTTTTTATTTTTCTCTTGCTCAGTGAGTTTTCTGCTCCCACTCTCTTGCAGTGTATATGAAGTTCCTACACACGTAAGAATGACTGGCACACAAAGACATTATTATTATTTTCTGCTGCCACATCAGAAGACCATAGCTTAGGTCACTGAATCAATGTCCCCTCAAATTCTGCACTCTGAGATCCAAAGGCTAGAACTGGCATTTAGTGATGACCATTCTTATTGCTTTACCACATGGTGGAGGACACCAACCAGCCAGAGATGGCAAAGGTCCCAGTTCAGGTGTCCTGTATTCATCTTTTAAAGCCACCGATGCCATCATGGTGGCCTCATCCTGCTCATCTCATCTAAGTTTATCATCTCCCAACATCTGCTCACCAACACTTTCAACATCCATATCTGAAGAGAACAGGTCATTGTTTAAGAAGTAGTCTGGCGGTTCCTCAGAAAACTGGGCATGACACTCCCGAAGGATCCGGCTATACCACTCCTGGGCATATACCCAGAGGCTTTACCTGCATGCAATAAGGACACATGCTCCACTATGTTCATAGCAGCCTTATTTATAATAGCCAGAAGCTGGAAAGAACCCAGATGTCCCTCAATGGAAGAATGGATTCAGAAGATGTGGTATATTTACACAATGGAATACTACTCCGCAATTAAAAACAATGAACTCACAAAATTCCTAGACAAATGGTCAGAACTGGAAAACATCATCCTTAGTGAGGTAACCCAATCACAAAAGAACACACATGGTATGCAGTCACTGATAAGGGGATATTAACCCAGAATCTCGGAATACCCTAGACACAATACGCATATCAATAGATTTCCAAGAAGATGGAAGGAGGGACCCCTGGTCCTGGAAAGACTGGATGTAGGGGAATGCCAAGACAGAGAAGTGAAAGGGGGCTGAATGGGGAAAAGAAGGAGGGAAGGGGGCTTATGGGACTTTTGGGGAGGGAGGAAACGGGAAAGGGGAAATGATTTGGAATGTAAATAAAAAAACTTAGAAAATAAAAAAAAAGAAGTATATTGCAACCATGGTAACCATGGCAGATGTGAAGTCATGTCCTCCTGCATTGGCCATGGACTGTGTCGCAGTCCTCTCCCTCTCCCTCCTCGTCTCCCTCCCCTTCTCCCTCTCCCTCTTCCCCCTCTATCTCTATCTTTCTCTCATTTTTCCTTTCCCTCCACTTCCTTCCCCCTCCACTTCCTGTTCAGTTCACATTTTTATCTATGTCTCTATGCTGTTTTAATTTTCCCTTGCTTGTGTACTTAAGTCAACTGCCCTATGTGTATTTTCATTCTTGACTTCTATTATGTATTTCTCATAAGAAAGGCCTCTTCGCGGACACAGGTTGATTCACACCTCTCTAAAAGGATGTTCCTAAAACTTGTTTTGGAGCCTAAATTTAGGTCTTGATACACTGTTTGCATTGAGTTCATAATCCATGGTATCACCCAGTAAACCAAAGCACAGAGAAAGGAAGAGATGTGATTTAGCCTGGCTGGCTTTGCATTGCAGATCACGTACCTCCTCAGTCTTGGGAAGCTGTCCATCAAGAATCTCACCACAATTTAATAGTTAAAAAGAAGAAATATGGCATGGGGGACAGAATCTACCATTAGGTTTCTTTTAAAGAGTGATTTATGTTTCACTAAAAAAGGCTACCATTCCTTTTCTGTGCTGTCTGGTCATCTCATAGAGATAAGATGCCTAAAAATTCCCCACAGACTAAACAAGTACCTATAAGACTATAGGCTCTTGACTTTCCTTTTAAGATAGAAAGTTTTCCAAAAATAAATACTATTACGAATCCCTCTGTCTCTTTGCCTTGTGAATATTTCTACTTTTTGTCAGACACATCTTCTTCCCATCTCAGAACTTCCTCCATTGAAAGATGGAAGGGAGAAGCAGAGCAGAACTGTAATCAGTATATTATATGAGAAAAAAATCCATTTTCAATAAAAGGACAAAATAAACATTAAAAATAATTACTAAATATGTGTAGCTTGATTACACGTTGTATTTAAGCAGGAAGTGTAGAGGTAAACCATCAACATGACTGCTCTGGCAACGGATCACATCCAAAAATATGATCTGAGTAGAATGCATTCATGCCCTGTATTACAGTATGATATGGTTGGAATACAGACTTATCCTTAATACACATTTTTAATATTTAACAACAAAGGCAACGTTAATTTGTGGAAGGAAGCAGCCATGTTTGAAACTGATGTCTACTTGACTAGCTGACAAAGTGATAAATCAAAGAAAGATTTGACAGAATGAATCAGAGATAGGATACATCCAACTCACATGAGAACAACAGGAAAAGAGAGAGAGAGAGAGAGAGAGAGAGAGAGAGAGAGAGAGAGAGAGAGAGAGAGAGAGATGGAGAGAGACAGAGAGAGACAGAGAGATGATATGTATGAGGGGCCAGGCAGAGCAATTCAGTCAAAAACCAAGAGAAGCTGGATTGAATCAGCTTGGAAGATAATATCCTATAGAGGCTAGAAGCTTCCAGACCTAGGCTTAGGGAGGGTCAGAATAGAGAAATAAATACTCTGGGCTCTCAGTCCAAACCTTGTATTCACACAGCTTGGGTATTGTTCTCATCTCATCATTTCATCTGAGGAAATAAAAGTGATATTTACAAGGAAGAAAATAAAAAGAAATTGGTCATGGAGAAAACAACTATCATTAACTTCAGTCTCTGAGGGTGGGGGAATGGACTTTAGCTTTATTAAGCAAACACAGATAATCTCAGCACATCAGTCCACCTCCCCCTACATTCCCCAGCATTTCACACTTCCTTTTGTCTCCAATCGCAGGAGACTTGAATGCATTACTCCCTTTCATGTTTAACCTCTCCATGTAGTTTTTGTGTTCAATCTTAGTGTTCAGAGTTCTTATTGCCTATGAGTCTGTATGATCCAGATTACTGGAGGCCTAGAGGACTGGAAATATGGACTGTATGTGTGTTGAATCTCAAGAAAGGCTATGCAGCCAGTCTTAGAGGACTAGTGTGAAGGAAGCCTTGAGTTTGATCAATTGTCTCACAGAGTCAGCTGTTAAATGGGATACAGTGTTTACCTTTAGATAAGAATAAGTCTCAGATCCCAATGAGAAATCCTTCCTTATGTTCCCTGGGGTTTTATAATATTTTTTTCTGGTGGTAAAACTTTGTCTTGGTTAGGGTTTTACTGCAGTGAGCAGACACCATGACCAAGGCAACTCTTATAAAAGACAACATTTAACTGGGGCTGACTTACAGGTTCAGAGGTGCAGTCCATTATCAAGGTGAGAGAATGGCAGCATCCAGGCAGATATGGGCCTGAGGAACTGAGAGTTCTACCTCTTGTTCCAAAGGTGGCTAGGAGAAGATTGGCTTCCAGACAGCTAGGATGAGGGTCTTAAAGCCCATACCTACAATTACACACTTCCATTAACAAGACTACATCTCCTCATAGTGCCATTCCATGGGCCAAGCATATCAAACCACCACATTCAGAGGTCTCAAAGAGAGAAAACGAATTGCTACTTCTACCCAATATGCCCAGGATCTTATCTCCATAAAGGAGAGAAACTGATATAGAGATGTAGAAGTGTGAGACCCTTTATTAGGACCAAGATATTAATGGGCTTGTGGCAGAGAACCACTTGCTGGGATCCAATTTTTAGTGCATTGAATTATCCTTCAAATTTATTTGATTTCAGGTACCAGGTGATCTAACACCCTCTTCTGGCTTCTATGAGTACTGCAGGCACATGATGTATATGCACACACACACACAACACACACACACACATACGATAAAAAAAATTCTAAAAGTAAAACCAAAGTCCAATTTTAAGTGCACTGAATTCTCCTTCAAACTTATTTAATTTCAATAGAGTTTCATAAAATAGATCTTAATGTCTACAAAATTCTAGGAAACATTCATATGTGTACACAGGTATCTTCCTTTAATTTCTTATAATTTTATAATGCTTTAAATATCAGAATAAGAAACAGTGACATGTGAGAGGAAGCCACCATCACAGTTGATCCAATCTTCTTAGAAAGAAAGCTGGCAATATGGAGCTGACGAGTTTCCGTAGCTTTCTGTTTTAAGTACACTGTCGACTTCCCACAGCCTACCCAGCAATCATCCTCAACTTGTGGGCCCTTTTGAAAATGCAATCATCATGGAAGCCCAGCAAAACCACAGCATAAAGACAGGGCCACAGCATCTAATTAACTCCCAGGATTTTTCCTTCAGAAAGGGCACTGTTTTTGGAGTAGCAATTACAAGCAGTTACTGCTTCCTCATTTATTCCAGTATTTCTGACTCTCACTGGGATTTAAGAGGGGACAATTTGGCTTGGAAAAGGGCAGTAGCACTGTCCTTGCATGCCACAGCTAAGCCAACCCCCAAGTCTGAGTCACGTGGTCCCAGAAACCCAGAGACAAGGACTGGACTGGGGGGGGGGATTTCCTTGTGCTCTTTCTGTTGCAACTTGAGAACGTTTATTTGTCTTTGACCCATGCCTGACTGGTTTTAATCCAAAATCTCATTTCCAAAGCACATCTCCAGAAAGTTTCCCCATATTGTGGAAGGTCCTGATAAAAAGAACTCTGAAAGTCCTCAGAGAAGAAAACTCTCTGGCCCTTGCTGTGAACTCTGAGATAAAACCCAGCAGGGGTTCAGGCAGGTACTTCTGATGTTTCCATCTTCCCACTGTGACTGACTTTCTCTTGCCTCATGTCTGGCTCCTCCAGCTGCTGTCCCTTTTCCAGTGGTGCCCTTCTGCCTAAGCTACTCACCGTGTTTATACCATTTTCAACTCATGGCTTAGCTAAGTCCTGAATACTCAACAATTTCAGTCTATTTTGTCATCGATTATGTTTCATAAAATCAATTCTCCTTCTGATCTCTGTGGCACTGTAGAACTATTTGGATCATTACCTAACCCTCCATCAAAGGCCTATTTAAGAGCTGGCATATTTGGTTCAAATCGAAATCTTGACACTAAGTAACCAAAAAGCTCGCAATTCTTTTTAAAACTTTTTTTTCTAAATATCAATAAGCTCAATTCTGAAATGTAGACATGAATATTAACCTTCCAAAGCTGATGAGGTTGAGAATGGCCATTCTTTACAAATACATTGCCAAAACTCTCAGGAATTTCTGCCACTGAACAGGTATGATCAGTACGGATAATGATCACATCTGCTCCCCCCCCCACCCCGCCTGCCCCTGGGCCCTCAGAAGGCACAGGCTTTGGGCTGTCTTATATTAGTCAAATAAAAAAGGAAAGTCTATAGTTCCAATAGTTCTGCATTCTCAACTGCGCATCCAAAATAAACAAGACAAAGGTCTCTGCAACCCACAAGTGTTATCTGCTGCTGTCTCCTTGCATAGAAAACCTTGCTCTCAGAACACAATATGTGCACTCTGAGGCTCTCGGGACCCACAGACTGCCTGAGAGGACTCCTGCAGCTCCAGAGGAATGGAGGTACGATTAGGAATAATCATCTGTAATTTAACACAATAGCCAGGACAAAAGTAGAAGATGGGCTGAACAAGTCACAGCAGTAGAATTATAGAATACAGCCAAATGCCTACATTACCCGAGAGGGGTGAATACTGCCCTTGTTCAAATTAATTCTTTCCCTCTGTGTTTGTGATGCTTCAGGTTTGGTAGCTAGTTTGACAGACTCTTGATATATTAAATGGGGTACTTTTTATTCCATTTAAAATTTTTTTGTTTTACCTTTGTTTGGCAGTTGTTGTTTGTTTTTTATGGGGGGGGGGAATTGTTGTTTTCTTCTTGTTGTTAATAAACTAAAGTGAGTCTTTATCAACAGGAGAGAAATTGAAGAAGAGTGTGCAGCTCCAGAACTTAGAGAACATGATAGGGACGATGAGACACAGGTTGTTACAGGGAGTGCCCACTATGACAGTGAGAAGGCCAGAGAGTACCTCAAGCCATTTCCAACAATGCTCTTCTTTATTTCTGGTCTCTTCTCCCCTCCTCTCCCTTTCTCTCCCCTCCTCTCCTCTCCCCTCCTCTCCTTTCCCCTCCCCTCCCCTCCCCTCCCCTCCCCTCCCCTCCCCTCTCTTCTCTTCTCTTCTCTTCTCTTCTCTTCTCCTCTCTTCCTTCTCTCTTCTTCCTTCTCTCCTCTTCCTTCTCTTCTTTTCTCTTTTAAAAGAGAGTAGCCTGTTATATAGCCAGGACATCCTAGAACTTGATGTTCAGTTTGAATGGCTTTGAACCTGTAATGTTCAGACTCCCGAGCAGGTGCTGGAATAAGTTCACAATACCCCAACTTTATTTCTCATCTGTTTCTCACAAAGAAGAAAACAAAAGGCATTTAGAGTAAAATGTGGGTTATGCAATGAACGGCCCACCTTAGCTTTTGTCTTTTGTAGTGTAGTAGTGTCGAACTAAAGACGGTCAGAGAGGTTTATAATCCTAAACCTGTTTTCAGGGGTATCAGCAGCAGTTGAGACAAGCAAAGAATAGAAAACAGGTCCCAAAGCTATGGCACCAGGAAGATAGAACAGCCTCCTCACTTCCCTGGTCTGTCTCTGCTTCTAGTGAAGGGACAGAGAAGCAGGCATTCCAAAGTGGGCACCAGGCTGATCTCATGAAAGGCCCAGTAGAACATACTCAGTTTAAACACAAAGAACACAAAAATGTCCTCCTGCCATTCAAGTTGCAATGACTGCCCTGTACCAAAGAGCTAACTCACTTTACTGGTTTCATTTAAGAGACCAAATAGTGCCTTTTGGTCTTGAGCCTTCAAATAACAAAGAAGGAAGTGACTGCAAATGTCAAGTGTGCATATACACTGCACTCGGCTCTATCCATCCACTCAATAAAGCAAATGGAGTGAAGAACATCAGCTATCACCAAGGAGAGAGGAGTAACACAAGGGCAATTCAGCAACAAGGAGCAGAATCCAGGTGTCTCTCTCTGGTAGTGGTTCAGAGAGCAGAGCCCCATCCAAGGGTAATCCAGGTGGTTCTGGTGAACGAGGCTGGCAGTCCTACCCACAGGGCAAGGCCCAGCACTCTCACAAGACTCAGGCCATAAGAAGACCTCTTTTTAGGGACTCCTCAAGACTTAGTAGGCTCTGGTCAGTGCTAGCTCCAGAAGGAACTTGTTGTTTAAGACCAAGCTATGGTAATCTGATAACAATAGAGAACTGCAAGTCAGGGTATCTGGGGTCAGCCGCCATACCCAGGGTCTGGGAAGAGAAACACCTAAGAGATCCATGGAAAAAAGGTGGGACACTATCTGCTAAAAGTACTGAGGCTCAGGAATCATCATGGACAAAAGGACTGAAAGAATATGAGTCAGAGGCCGTAGATGACCACATCAAACTAGTGTTTTTCATACCCAACAGTCTAGTCACACATGTGACCTCAACAGCATGCATGTGATATAAATGCATAAGACCTGCATAAGATCACGTCAGACAACAATCCAAGCATGAAGAGAAAGGTGGTCCTAGAGTCCTACCCTAATCAATGAACTATTGGTCATTGATAGCCATTAAGAGAGGAAGAATATTCTTTTAAGAGTGTGACCTCTGTAGGTTGGCCACACTCCAGTGGATCACTCCCAAGCCTGGAAGTATGTGGATAGCACAAATTAGACTCCATAGGTTTAAAGAAAAGAGGTCATGAAGTTAGGGGGTTAGAGGAGTTGTTACAAGGAGAAGTTGGGGTTATCAGGGAAAGTTGGGATAGGTAGAATCAAAATATATGAAATTCTAAAACAATTAAATATTTTAAGTGAAGTTAACAAGAAGCTCAGACCACGCAGACAAGATTTCATGAATGATAACATTGCCTTCTGTGTTTTATAACTGAGCTCATCACCTGAGCATAATTAGAGTCTGATCATTTCCAGTCTCTGGAACCATCTATCTGGCATGAGGTTCACTGTATATGGGACTGAGAGCTCAAAGCCCTGGGTTTCAGACTTCTGCAGCTTCATCCTGAGAATGTGGTGTTTATTGGCCAGTGGGCTATGCCAGCATGAGGCCTGGTGTTCCTACCCAGCTACCACTGCTGTGTCTGCTTCTGCCCCTTCTCAAGTCTGTCAGATCACACTGCTTCTTTAGAACACTAGCTTCCCAGGGCTGTGGAGTCTGGAGAGCCTGGGGAGCATTTGAGAAACTGCTCAGCCCACAGACTGTAAAACTAAGAGTATTCAGCAAAAGCTTCTGGTGGGTGAAGAGGGACAGGGAAGATATGTCAGGACTGTCTGACTACAGGATAGTCTGAGTCCACAGCAGCCAAAACAGAAGGAGAGACAAGAGTCTTCAGTCTCAGCTAAGCCCTTTCCTACGTAGCTGATTCCAATTTTACAGGATTCAGAAAGTAACCACTCCAACTCTTGATCTTTATATTGGTTTACCCTTTACTATTTTACTACACTTTCTAATAGGATTTAATTTTATTTTATTTTATTTATTTTTTTTATTTTATTTTTTTAATTTACATTCCAAATCACTTCCCCTTTCCCGTTTCCTCCCTCCCCGAAAGTCCCATAAGCCCCCTTCCCTCCCTCTTTTCTCCATTCAACCCCCTCTCGTTACTCTGTCCTGGCGTTCCCCTACATCCAGTCTTTCCAGGACCAGGGGTCCCTCCTTTCATCTTTTTAGAAATCTATTGATATGCGGATTGTGTCTAGGGTATTCCGAGATTCTGGGTCAATATTCCCTTATCAGTGACTGCATACCATGTGTGTTCTTTTGTGATTGGGTTACCTCACTAAGGATGATATTTTCAAGATCTGACCATTTTAATTTTATTTTTATTTTGCATTTTTATTTCTCTTCTTACAATTACATGATTTTGCTTAAGGATCTTTATTTCATGATTTTGCTTAAGGATCTTTACTTTTCAGCAACTTTTTATCTTCTACTCTCTTCCCTCTCTCATCATAGCAATCTTCTAACCTCTTCTCTTTCCTTCTTTTATTAAATCTCTTTTTCTTCATTTTATTTAGTACTAATTTTACATATAATCTAAATAAGTTTTAGTTTCACAAAACAATCAACATTACTGTTGTCACCTTCTATTCTATGGTTGATCTTATTAAGGATAGTTATACATCACGTTAGGTTTGGAGTTGCTGTCTTTACAGCAATTTGTTTCCTTTCTCCTCTGTTTGGAGTGATGAATGGGCATTGAACCCTCAAGAATGAGATACTCACTAATGAGATCCCCAAATATATAAGAAGAGATATCTGGAACAGCATGCACATAAATAGCAGCACAGCAAAGAATACATTCAGTGAACAGAATAGATGAAGACAGAGGAGTGTAGAATAATTGTGTCCAGCTTAGTGAATAAGTAAACCTCTAACAAGCAGGAGACAAAGAAAAAAGAACAAATGTCTCATCACTCCAGAAACTTGTCCCCCAAATTACAGGAGTTTAATACCCTTTCAATTATGGTATTAAAAGAAGATAGTAATGACTCCAGTTTAAGGGCACAGAGTAGGTGATTGGAATATCAACAGAACCCATCTACCCATTGCTTACAAGAAATACACATCATTGGAAAGACACAGGGGTCCTGAAAGTCAAGTGTGGACATTAAATACCAAGTCAATGGAAGTTGAAAACAAATGAGTATCCAGATTTATTTCTAATAAATTGACCTCAAGATAGAATTAGTGAAACCAGATAAAAGTCATTAGATAATACTAAGGGGAAAGAGCTATCTAAAAGGTATAATTATTCTGAACATATGTGCCAGTTACAGAGGAAAGAAATTTCAGACTTAAACATCATTATACTGAGCCTCAAACCGATTTAACAGGCACCTATAGAACACATGTTCCAACAACCATGCAATATACATCCTTCTCAGAAACACAGAATTTTCTCTAGACTAGATAACAATCTTAGTCTAGAAACAGTCTTAATGAATATGAAAAAATCAAAATAATTTATTCTATTGTATAATATCTTGGAGGTGAGGGAGAGTGAGAAGGACATAGCAGAAAGGGAAGGCAAGAGTTGATTCCTTCCTGTGGCTACTGCTTGTTCCCAGAAGACATGGTGAGTACTTGTGACAGGAAGGCACAAGGGAGGATGTCTAATAGAACCAATAAGGGAAAGGGGAGAACTTACAGGCCCTATCAAGCACCTAACCCAGGGCCTGGCTAGCCAGCTGCCAGCATTGGAACCCCTTCTATCTTAGAAGGCGCTGTTCTCATTGCTTCCTCCATATATCAGTCTTCTGTCTTTCCTCCAAATTCAGCTCTTTGTCCTTTGTGACCACCAGCTCCTCCATTAGAGAGGAACAAAACTACAGACATGATACAAATATATGAACATTGAACAAAACACTCTTGGATGGTAACTGGAGAAATGGAGAAAGAATTTAAAATTTTACTAGCTACTAATAAAAATTGGAGAATAATATCAGAATCTTTGGGATACAGCAAAACGAATGTAACATTGAGAACTTACATTAAATATCATGATGATTTCAAATAAATAACTTAATGATGCGCCTTAGTGTTTTAGGAAAAAACAAGAACAAGATAAGCCCCAAATCATTAAATAATGAGACAATAAGGGTCAGAGCTGACAGTAACTAACTGTAGATAAAATTAATAATTGAAAGAAGCAATGATAAAAAAGCTCATTGTTTATAACAAGAATGATGAACTCTTAGTTAAACCACCCAAAAGAGAGAGGGGGAAAAAGATATGCTAGTGAAATTGGAGATTATAAGGATATATCAAAACAATGGAATTTAGAGAAATGTTAGAGAATACTTGAAATCTAATATTCCAAAACATGGGAAAATTTGAAAAAATAGATAGCTTTCTAGACACATATAACTTATTAAATTAAATCAACAGACTATAACCAATTCAAAACAGATCGATAATGAGAAATAAGATTAAAGCTTAATAAAGATAAGAACTCACTATATCTCAAAGAAATCACTATTCCAAATGAATCACATGAATATTCATCAAATAATTCACTATACATCATCTTGTATAATAATCAATTCAAAATTCAGTATGCTGAGACAGGACTAGTCTGAGTTCTAGACCAGCCTGGGCTATAGTCTAGAGACCTTTCTTCAAATACACCAGAAACTCACAGACCACATGAAGCTCAAGAAGAAGGAAGACCAAAGTGTGGGTGCTCTGGTCCTTCTTAGAAAGGGGAACAAAATACTCATAGGAGCAAATATGGAGACAAAGTACAGAGCAGATACTGAAGGAAAGGCCATCCAGAGACTGTTTCACCTAAAGATTCATTCCAAATACAGTCACCAAACTCCTGACACTACTGTGGATGCTAAGAAAGGCTTGCCAAAAGGAACCTGAGAGGTCCTGCCAGAGCCTTACAAATATAGATGCTCACAGCCAACCATTGCACTGAGTGTGGGGTCTCCAATGGAGGAGTTAGAGAAAGGACTGAAGGAGCTGAAGGGGTTTGCAACCCCATAGGAAGAACAACAATATCAACCAATCAGACCTCCCAGAACTCCCAGGAACCAAGCCATATGGCTCAGAGGATGCATATGCATCATCTGACATATGCAGCAGAGGATGGCCTTATCAGGCATCAATGGGAGGAGAGGTCCTTGGTCCTATGAAGGTTTGATAGATGCCCCAGTGTAGGGGAATGGAGGATGGGGAGGCAGGAGTGGGTGGGTAGGTTGGTGGAGGAACACCCTCATAGAAGCAGGGGAAGAGGGGATGGAATAAGGGGTTTCTGGGAAAGGGGGAAACTAGGTAATGGGATAACACTTGAAATGTAAATAAATTAAAATTTAAAAAACAAACCCAGAAACTGAAAGAGTTTAAGACCCAAAAGTCTGAAATTAATCTCAGTGGAAAAGATAAGAATATACTTGGAAATACTAGCAAAATAGAGACTGCAGAGTCCAGCAGCTTAGGAAACAACAAGTGACAACTGAAATTATGTGAAATTAAAAAGCTCTTCACAAGAGGGAAAAAGTAGAGACAGACTGCAGAATGAAAAGACATCACTGCCGTTTATATTTCTGACAGGATGGTTAATATCTGAGAAGTAGAAATACCTAAAAGATTTAATGAGAAGTAATTCCCTAAATTGGCAAATAAGTTGAAAGATAGTTCTTAAAAGAAATATAAATTGTCAAAAAACACACACTCACTCACACACACACATACACACACACACATGATAACAGTGTCCTAGATTCTTAGCCATGGCGGGGGGGATTTAAAATTCCATGGAGATTCCTCTCATCATACTTTGACTAGTTATCATCAAGAAAACAAGTATCAATAAACACTTCTGAGAATCTGACATGGAAGGAGCCCTATACAGAGTTGGCTAGAATGGAAGATGATGTAGACACTAGGAAAATGGGGGATCCATCAACACACCATGGTACTGGCCCAGAGGAAAATAAGTCTTCACACCACAGAGCCACATGTCCATCTATGATCACTACAGCATTATTCATGGCTGTCTTGCTATGGAATCAGTGCAAGTGCCATCAACAGATAGCCGGATAACGGGCAGTGTTCTGTGCATACTAAACACGGGGTGATTTACAGAAAAATGGGTGGAGCCGGAGGACACTGTGCTAAGTGAAACAAGCCAGACTCACATAGACACTTATCACATGCTTGTATCTCATGCAGAATCTAAAATATGGCTTGCCTGTGTTCATATGAGTGTTCATGTGTGTGAATATGGCATGGAGGGAATAAATGAAAAAGGAAGGATAGGAAAATTAAGATAAAATGTCAACTATCAAAGCTTTCTCCCCTAAGCTGAATCTAGATTTAAAAACCGATAATCTATCAGTCAGTTGATCTATGTATGACGTTAAAGCTGAAGCTGATTTTTGAGGGAAACCACATGTGTAGCTGCGTCATGAGGTCAGAAGGGGAAAAAATGAAAATGTGGCAGGGCTAAATAACAGCAAGATGAAGTGATGCTTTCACGGGGATGGGATGAGGAAACCCATTATTTTTCACACTAATTAAAATGTAATTTAGAAACCATACAAATAAAAAGCAAGGACAGACTGAAGAGGCCTTGCTACAGGCTGGTGGATATTTTTACTAATCATTTCTGGGGCCCTGCCTTGTTGGTACATTGAACTCTCTGTGACCCTCCAATGGCCACATGCTCTGGTCTCATTTTCTAGCTCTCTTGCAAATGAAACCTCTAGGGATAATATATGGCCCTGGATTCAGAAAGCTTTATTAACTCAAGACCCTAAAAGCTGGTCTCCCAGCGGCCACTGTAAGTACTTTGATTTGAAGCCTATCACTTAAATGACTCCATTCACGGTAAGCAAACATGAGCCTATGTCAGTATTTTTCTCTCTAAAAATCCTCCCTTTTTTTGGCTAATACATGAAAACAGAAAACAGAGGAACATTTAAGCTATCATATAAAGATGTAGACAACTTAGTCTCCTCCCTGAGGCCCCAGGCAGTAGTGAACATTTCCTCTATTCCCTCTGAAATATACTTAACTCTTCCTATGGTACAATGACTTAGATGATGTGCACCGTGCCCTGAACTAGATCTGACATTCCCTTGCTTGTGAGACTACAATCACCTCTGTGTTCTCGGACAATTTTTGAGTGTGTTTTTATATATTTTACTTGTGAATTGTGCCTTTAGTCAATACCCAAAAGGAGAACAACAGGGCAGAAATTTGAAGTGAGCCATTTTCTCTCAGAGTACTGCTTCTCAGATGCGATACAATCTCTGTAAATGTAATAGTCACTTTAAAACTAGAATTCACTTGAATAAAACTTAATTTCAACATTCCTCATTAAATGATCCCATACTCTCTGTAGGGTGCAGGGAAACTATGAATGACTGATGTTGACAGCATCAATCAGAGAGACTGGACAATCATCTAGTGTGATGGTGGCTTAATAATGCCAAAGAAACACAACAGAGTGGAGGGGGGTCATGGGAACATTTGTCATCTTATCAGAGAGTTCCTGAGCAATTCTCTGTGTCTAAGTTCCTCTGATTTTCCCATTGACATGTACTCAAGCTAATCAATGAACAGAGAGATATCAGACTAAAGGAATCAGGCTTGCTTCTCTACATAGGAAGCATGAGAGACAGAGAGATAAAGAGATAGAGAGAGACAGAGGCAGAGACAGACAGTGAGCCAGACAGAAAGACAGTCAGAGAAGACAGAAAAAAGAAGAATAAAAAAATACATATTTCACTGGAGTGCTTTTAAAAATTATAGACATATATTACATATAAATAATATTACATATATACTGTATATCACATAATATATGTTTGTGCACAAGCACAGGAGGCAAAGCCCTATTCTATCAGTCTTCATCATATTCCCTTTATACAAGGTCTCTTACTGAACCTAGTAGCCAGCAAGCCCAAAGAATTCTCTTGTCTCTACCCCTAACAACAATCTTAGGGTTATTAGGGATAGGCGTGGCCACACCTGGTTTTTATGTGGGTGCTGGTATCCAAAACTTTGGTTTTTATGTTTGTGAAGCAAGTACTCTTACCCACTGACTCATATCTCCAGACCTCTTTCTGGAATGGAACAGGGCTTCTATGAAACACAGACACACAATAGCATTATAGAGAAGGAATTCATATAGCCAATATCTACCGTTAGGTCTGACAAGATTAATCTTGACCCAACTGGGACTTTCCCTGTAGGAGACCCCCATTTATCATTTATACCAATGTCCCAAAACATTTGTAGTTATATATTCCTGACAACCTCTAAAGTCATTTCAAGTACTTGTTAGGTTAGTACTGTGTAGCACTGTCCCAGGAAAATAGCCCACCATGTTGTGCCCTCTCCCCACTTAGATTCCTTCTGGGGAAAGTCACCTTGAAGCACACATGTTTAGAGAAATGTGAAGCAGCCAGCTGTCCTGGAAGCTTAGATTTTCTGGCTCTTTGATTCAGAGGCATCATGTCCATCTTCCCTTTGTCTCTGAGAGGCACCTAGGCAGCCAATCATGCATAGCTCTTCTTCAGAGGCTAAAGGAAAAAATGAATGCTACATCTACCCCCCTGTTGCCACAAGATCAGCCACACAGCAGCTGTGGAAGCCGGGGCCCAAGGAAACCACCAGGAGTTAGGTACACTCTCCTCTGGTTCCAAGAAGCAGACTAGACAGGCTAGTCTCAGAGGTTAAGGGGTCTGAGAGACCCTGAGGAGCATCTGAATAGTCTTGTTTGTCCTGGAAGTGATTGAACAGATCATTATTATCAGTTGGAGCCATGAACACAGTGCTTAGACACTAATGGTCATCCCACTGACCATGCTGATTGAGACTTGACTTCTGACAGATACATACCATGTCTTGCTTCCAAGTATCCTGTATCACTGAAATGGTTCATGTTTGCATAGTTTCTGGAAATGAATAGGCATCATATCTCCGCTGCCCGAACATCAGATTCTCATGCATGTGGACCTACCATAAAAACTTGCCTCAAATGATTTACAGAAGATGGTGGGCACCCCACATACACAGTTGTCCATACCGTGGACCACAGAAGTTGCTCTTTCTTCTAAAAGGCTACATTTCATTATCACAAACTCTAGACCCCAAGCTACAGACACTTAGAGACATAGGCAATATTAAAGTAATACACACATATCATTTTTTTGAAAAAAAATAAATGTATTTTAAAATAAATAAATAATTTGCCCAAGGTAAAAAAAAATCAAAATGATGATTATATCAAACTCAAATGAGATACAAGAGAGATCAATGGTATAAGTGTAACTCATTAGAGATTATGAAAAAGATTTGATATTGGAGAGCTACATAACACTATAAAGGACTTTAATAGTGTAGTTAAGAGAATCTTGTGGTTGTTTGATTTGCTTTTTCCTGCTTTAGGTGCTTCTCAGCCATTCCAGTTTTCTCAGTTGAGAATTTTCTGCTTAGCTCTGTTCACCATTTTTTAATATGGTTATTTGGTTCTCTGGAGTCTAACTTCTTGAGTTCTTTGTATATATTGGATATTAGCCCTCTGTCAGATGTAGGATTGGAAAAGATCTCTTCTCAATATGTTGGTGGCCATTTTATCCTTTTGACAGTGTCCTTTGCCTTACAGAAGCTTTGCAATTTTATGATGTCCCATTTGTCGATTCTTGCTCTTAGAGACTTGAAGTTCTTTTCATACAGATTTTTACTTGCTTGGTTAGAGTCACACCAAGATATTTTATATTGTTTGTGACTATTGTGAAGGGTGTCATTTCTCTAATTTCTTTCTCAGCCCAATTATCCTTAGAGTATAGGAAAACTACTGATTTGAGTTAATTTTATATCTGGTCAGTTTGCAGAAGTTGATTATCAGCTGTAGGAGTTCTCTGGTGGAAGTTTTGGGGTCACTTAAGTGTACTATCATATCATCTGCAAATAGTGATATTTTGACTTTTTCCTTTACAATTTTTATCCCTTTGACCTCCTTTTGTTGTCTAATTGCTCTAGCTAGAACTTCAAGTACTAAATTGAATAGATAGGGAGAGAGTTTCCAGCTTTGTCTAGTCTCTGATTTTAGTGAGATTGCTTCAAGTTTCTCTCCATTTAGTTTGATGTTGGCTGTTGGTATGCTATATTGCTTTTACTATGTTTAGGTATGGACCTTGAATTTCTGATCTTTCCAAGACTTTTAACATGAATAGATGTTGAATTTTGTCAAATGCTTTTTCAGCATCTAATGAAATGATCGTGTGTTTTTTTTTTCCCTTGAGTTTGTTTAAGTAGTGGATTACAATGATGGATTTCTGTATATTGAACCATCCCTGCATCCCTAGGATGAAGCCTACTTGATCATGGTGAATGATCATTTTGATGTGTTCTTGGATTTGGTTTTTAAGAATTATATCAAGTATTTTTGCATAAATATTCATAAGTTAAATTGGTCTGAAGTCCTCTTTCTTTGCTGGGTCTTTGTGTGATTTAGGTATAAGTGTAATTGTGTCTTCATAGAATGAATTGGGTAGTGTTCCTTCTGTTTATATTTTGCAGAATAGTTTGAAAAGTATAGGTATTATAGAATTCTGCACTAAACCCATCTGGTCCTGGGCTTTTTTTTTTGTTTTGTTTTGTTTTGTTTTGTTTTGTTTTGTTTTTTGATGGGAGACTTTTAATGACTGTTTCTATGTCTTTAGGGTTATGGGACTGTTTAGATAGTTATCTGATCCTGATTTAACTTTGATATTTGTTATCTGTCTAGAAAACTGTCTATTTTATCCCAATTTTCCAGTTTTGTTGAATATAGGCTTTCGCAGTAGAATCTGTGCTGTTAAGCTGTTAGTGTATGCTTTCTCCAGTTTCTTTTTGGAGGCAATCAGAGCTATGAATTTTCCTCTTAGCACTGCTTTCATGATGTCCCATAAGTTTGGGTATGTTGTACCTTCATTTTAATTAAATTCTAAAAAGTCTTTAATTTCTTTCTTAATTTTTTTCTTGACCAAGTCATCATTGAGTGGGACGTTGTTCAGCTTCTATGTATATGTGGGCTTTCTGTTGTTTTTGTTGCTATTGAAGACCAGCCTTAGTCCATGGTGATCTGATAGGATGCATGAGATTATTTCAATCTTGTATTTGTTGAGACCTGTTTTGTGACTGATTATATGGTCAGTTTTGGAGAAGGTACCATGAGGTGCTGAGGAGAAGGTATATTCTTTTGTTTTAGGATGAAATGTTCTATAGATACCTGTTAAATCCATTTGGTCCATAACTTCAGTTAGTTTCACTATGTATGTTTAGTTTCTGTTTCTATGATCTGTCTGTTGATGAGAATGGTGTGTTGAAGTTACCCACTATTATTGTGTGAGGTGCAATGAGTGCTTTGAGCTTTAGTAAAGTTTCTTTTATGAATGTGGGTGTCCTTGCATTTGGAGCATAGATGTTTAGAATTGAGAGGTTTTGGTAGATTTTTCCCTTTAATGTGTATTGTCCTTCCTTATCCTTTTTGATAACTTATGGTTGAAAGTTGATTTTATTCGATATTATAATGGCTACTCCAGTTTGTTTTTTGGAACCATTTGCTTGGACAATTGTTTTCCAACACTTTACTCTGAAGTAGTGTCTGTCTTTGACACTGAGGTGCATTTCCTGTATGCATCAAATGCTGGGGTCCTGTTATGTATCCAGTCTGTTAGTCCATGCCTTTTTATTTAGGAATTGAGTCCATTGATGTTAAAAAATATTAAGGAATAGTGATTGTTGCTTCCTGTTATTTTTGATGTTACTTTTATGTTTGTGTGGCTATCTTCTTTGGGGTTTGTAGAAAGAAGATTACTTGCTTGCTTTTTCTAGGGTATAGTTTCCCTCCTTGTGTTGTGTTGGCATTTTCCATCTTTTGGGGGTGGGTGGGTAGGACTGTATTTATTTAAAGATATTGTGTAAATTCATTTTGGCATGGAATATCTTGGTTTCTCCATCTATGGTAATTGAGTTCTGCTGGGTGCAGTAGTCTACGATGGCTTTGTGTTCTCTTAGGGTCTGTATGACATCTGCCCAGAATCTTCTAGCTTTCATAGTTTTGGTGAGAAGTCTGGTGTAATTCTGATAGTCTGCCTTTATATGTTACTTGACATTTTTCCCTTACTGCTTTTAATATTCTTGCTTTGTTTTGTGCATTTGGTGTTTTGAATATTATGTGACAGGAGGAATTTCTTTTCTGGTCCAATCTATTTGGAGTTCTGTAGGCTTTTTGTATGTTCATGGGCATCTCTTTCTTTAGGTCAGGGAAGTTTTCTTCTATAATTTTGTTGAAGATATTTACTGGCCCTTTAAGGTGGGAATCTTCCCTCTCTTCTATACCTATTATCCTTAGGTTTGTTCTTCTCATTGTTCTGGATTTCCTAGATGTTTTGGGATAGGAGCTTTTTTCATTTTGCATTTTCTTTGACTGTTGGGTCAATGCTTTCTATGGTATCTTCTGCACCTGAGATTCTCCTCTCTTCTTTCTCTTGTAGTCTGTTGGTGTTGCTTGTGTCTATGACTCCTGATCTCTTTCCTAGGTTTTCTATATCCAGGGTTATTTCCCTTTGTGATTTCTTTATTGTTTCTATTTCCATTTTTAGATCCTGTAGGGTTTTGTTTAATTCCTGCACCTGTTTTGGTTGTGTTTTCCTGTAATTCTTTAAGGGATTTTTGTGTTTCCTCTTTAAGGGCTTCTACCTGTTTACATGTGTTCTCCTGTATTTCTTTAAGGTAGTTATTTATGTCCTTCTTAAAGTCCTCTATCATCATCATTAGATGTGATTTTAAGTCAGAGTCTTGATTTTCGGGTGTGTTAGGTTATCCAGCACTCAGTGTGGTGGGAGAACTGGGTTCTGATGATGCCAGTAGCCTTGGATTCTGTTGCTTATGTTCTTGCCCTTGCCTCTCACCATCTGGTTATTTCTGGCATTATCTGGTCTTGCTGTCTCTGATTATGACTAGTCCCTCCTGGAAGCCTGTGTGTCATTACTCCTGGAAGACCAATTATCTCCAGGAGGAATTTGGGTATGGGGAGCTGTGGCACAGGGTCATATCTGGGGTGCAGACGGAAACCAGAAGGATCCTGTTCCAGGCTGTTCCTTGGTTCCTGTGTCTTGTGAGCTCCGGATGGGTTCCTTGGAGTAGAAGTGGTAGTCTTACTTGTACTCACAGGTGTGTCAGCACTCCTGAGAGACCAGCTCTCTCCTGGCAGTAGCTGGGTATGGAGCACTGTGGCACAGAATCAGCTCCTGGCACAGACCTGGAAATTCACTTTTTATACCAGCTCTTAGCCCATTCCTCACAGTAATAGAGTCAATCCCACCTCTTCTACTGCATACAACAAATGTTTTTATGGGTTCCCTCTTTCTCTAATTATTGTCATGCCCCTCAGTCTCTTCAGTCAAGCTATGACATACTCAACACTTATTGTTTTTTCTGAATACATCACCATTTAGTGCCTTCCCTTCCTACTCTACTAAAATTCCTTTTACTCACTTCATAAGTATTCTAATAACTATAGTAATTGGTGGTTTTAATCCTTTACCTCTTGTTTATGGCATTTGGAATTAATTTCCATTTATATTTCTAAGTGCCTCTTCTCTCAGTGTTCAGGAGCAGTCTGATCTCTGACATTTCTTTGTCTTGATCCATCTCTAAATTGCCTGTGATGAATGCATCAGGTTCTCTGCTCTGTTGTTTCAGTGACTCTGCCAATTATGTCTGTTTGGAAAGACTGTCTGATGTTTGTGGGATTAAACAATTCTATTTATTGGCTAGACTTCCTTCCAATATAGAACCTGAAACTTTCAGGAATCCTTCTTCAAGTCTGCAGGACACACAGGATGAACCAACCTTTGAATCAGGAGCCAATGACTCAAGAAAGCTATGAAAACAAGGACTATATAGTGAGGGAATACGGCAGGTCCTTACAATCACTGAAGAAGGTACTTGTGGCAGAGGGGAGAAATGGCAATGTCTACTACCAGTCCTAAGACTCTGATGTGACAAATGGGAGAGTCTCATCTCAGACTGGAAATAGAATAAACAAATCAGTATAGCAAGTTCAGGGGGAGACAGAGACTAAGAGCTGTGAAGCCTGGTAGTGTGATAAAGACAGTAAGTGTATTTATTGGGATGCCTTAACTAAAACCACACATCACCATGCATTGGCTCATAGCAGTAAACAAATGAACTGGAGACAATGAAAATGCTTTATAAAGAGCAGGAAGAAGCTCAAACAAAAGTAACAGTCATACTAAAACCCTAACATGGGACATGTGCTCACACAGAAGTTATTGGACATGAGTATAGTGGACAGGCACATGGGCAGATCATGGGAGGAAAAGGGGTTGGGTTTTATGAGCTACTGGGACATTTGTACTGCTTTTGCCTGGGAATTGATATTTGAGAATATCACTCTCCACCCTGCAAGGAACAGGAGCCGAGTGGCAAGTTTTTGTGGTTGGTTCTAGTAGAGTCATTAGGATGATGGCATGGGATTTGATGGTAGAAACATCTAGGAAGAGCTGATAACACTTGACTCATATCTTATGAGTCTGACTTTTGAGGTTTGGACCTTAGCAGTCTGATATGGTGTTAGTGACATTATGGAGATTCTGAAATGGGAGCATGATGAAGAGAACATTGCAATGATTGATTGACTGACTGACTGACTGACGATTGCCTGATTAATTGATTGATTTGAACATACTTACTTGGATGTGTGTTGTCATATCACAAACATCAGCATAGGTTGAGTTTTGGATGTGGCAGTAACCAAGGAGGAAATGTAAACCAGACAGTCACCAGGCAGTGAATTGTTACACAGAATGGCTTTAAGACTGGAGACATTACCACTGAGATTCCAGACAGAGAAAGGGAAGAGAGAAGAAAAACCAGATCTGCAGAATGCAAGGAGTCCTGTGAATGAAATATTGGAGAACAGGGAGTGTCACTGAGCAACTTAACCGAATTCACTGCCGGATGTAGAAGGATGAAGGTTGCTGGTGTCCTTGACAGGAGGATATTAATGGAACAGCTGAGCTCACAAGCTGAAGTGGAAGAAAGAGAAATGAGAGATTAGAAGCAAGAGAGGAGAGGAAATCTCCCCCAGAAAGAGCAGGCACAGGAGAGCAAGCAGATTGCGAGAAGAGAAAAGGCCGACCTAGTCATATGTTTGTTTCACTCAAACAGGCATGTTTATTTGCTGAATGTGATCTTATATAGAGATAAAATAAGGAATCTGAAGGGGAAAGGGATAAATGCAAAAACAGAGCCCCAGGGGAGGCAAGGGGGGAGGATGTCCCAGCAAGAAGGGTGGGATTTGAATGCCCAGGGGCCACACATCTATTTTAGCAAGAATTGTGGAACAGCTCAGGAGACACCTTATAGGGCTGGGACTTTTCTTGTAGCTTCTGTGTGCAGAGAAAGGGGTAAGTAAGGGAGGGAGGGGATGGGAGAACGAAAAGGGAAGGAAGCAGGGAATGAGAGAAGAAGAGAGGGAGATGAGGGAGGAAGGAAAGGAGGGAGGGTAAAGACACATGAGATAATAGAGAAGTAGAAACAGTGATGTTGGATATTTGAGTGGGGAAAGAAAATGTAGACATGTCAGAGAATAAGATTGTAATTTAACCACAGAAAGTTATAAGGCTGCCAAGCCTGAGAACTACGGCAATAAATATAGGGAGCAGTGGTTGGCACAGTGACAGGCCACTCTCTGCCAGAGCAGGGACTATGATTATGTTTTCTATATGACTCCTAAGGTTTCTGCAGGAGGTAGCCAGCAGCTGGGAGGACAGACAGCACTATGATTAGAAAGTGCTTTGTTCGTAAATATCCCTCCTCCATTGGTACAAACAACACGGGTAACCCACTCACCAGTATCTCCAACTTCATCCTCATTCTTACTCAGGAATTTACACAGTATCTTGTCTTCAGTGCAAAGATGTATTAGAAAGAGCTTTGCTCTATGAGGCCCTTGTGAAGTGAACATGACAATTTAATTTTGAGTCCATGCTGCCAGGGAAGCAACACAGGAGTGCTTGATCATTATATATGCACACATCTGGATTCTATATGGAATGCTTATTAGCTGTGCAAACTAAAATATATGACCCAAACTCCATCTACCCCTGATTCAGTTAGTAAAATGAAAATGCCAGTACATATTTCATATGCCAAGTTCAAAGGGAGTGTGTATTTAGGGAAGGCTCCCTGCTGCACAATGTGTGGATGATATCAAGAACAAAGCCAGTAAGTATCACAGGCTAGGAGTCTATGGCACAGTGATTGAAAGCAGAACCACATGACCAGCTAGGAAACTGGGCGTAAACCTAAGAAGATGCTGTCTTCTGCTATCAGCTGATAAATAGGACAGGACTCAGTCCTGAGACATTTGAATTGATGTTATCTCTGAGAGGTTTTGAAATCTTGACTCCATGGTAGGATGAGGGGAAAGACATTTGTCTTTTCCTGTTAACTCAAGTTTAAGTTTCCCTAATCACTTTGGCAGCTTTGATCTCACAACAGAACATCATTTCCTTCTCTCTCTATCACCCCACAGTATTTTGCCATTAGAGGTGGGATAGCTTTTGTATATATATATATCAATGACCCCATCCATTTTAGATCTTTGTTTTGATTCAACTATCTCTATCAGTTTGAAATCAGCAATGTAAAATATTTCTCTGGTCTGTGTACCTCATGGGTACCAGTCCCTGTATGACTTGCTACTGTGTTGGCTGGAATTGCCCTTAAGTTACGGATTGAATTTGAAAGCTACAAAATATAAGGTGACTTTTTTTTTCCTAGATATATTCTTCTCTGATTTTTGCCTGGATTTATGTAAACTAATGCCAGTTTTATTGTCAGAATTCAGAAAAGCTACTTATTTCCTACTGTGAAATATATTCATTTGAACCTTTGCAAGTACGTAGAATCTATTTTTGTATGTTCTGTGATTTAAAAATAAAACCGAACCCTGGCAGTATTAGTCATTATTATAAAAGACAAAAATAACAATAAACAATGATAGCTTTGAGTTTGCAATTTTGTATTTGCAGAAAGCAGTAATGTTGGCTCTGAGTATAATTTCTGTTCTGAAAGATGGTAAAATTTACATTCACACATGTACACATATATATGCACACATGCACAGATTCACGTGCACACACACATAGGTTCACACAGATATGGATAGACTTTTGTAATATACTATGAAAGAACATATGTAATAAAAGTTTACTAAGAAATAATAAAAAGTATAATCATCATGAATAATTATTAAACCAAGCAGCATGCTTTCTGTTATTTGGTTTATGAAAATTTTTCATGACTTCCTTTGTCACTAACTTTTTATCCAATAAGATTATGTAGCTTTTAGGATACTATCTTCATGAGTAGAAGATGTTGTACATAGGGACTAGAAAACAGCTCCATGAGTCAAAGCACTTTCTGGGCAAGCATATAGTCCTGGGATCAGATCTCCCAGTACCCAGGTAAAAAGCTGGGCATAGCCCCACATCTATAATCACAGTGGTTGATGAGACAGAGAATGGAGAAAGAACTGCTGGGGCTTGCTGGCTGCCAGTCCATGCAAAACATGATTAACCCAAGTTCAGTGAGAGGCCCTTTCTCAAGAGACTAAGGAAGAGATTGGTAGACAAAATGCCCAATAACTTATTCTGGACACTGCACATGCACACAGGCACACATATCTACACATGTGCACACATATGCACATAACACAAATTTTTTAAAAAAATAGATGCTTATATAAGAATATTTAACTTTGAGCAATATACTGACAGCCAACTTTAATCCACCTAACACATGGGTTTCCTACTGAAGGATGGTCCCAAGACTGAACAGCTTCTTTTGTCAATACCAACAGTTCCAAGTCATTAGTAAGAACTCCTCAAGCACTATATAGTTGCTTCACAAAAATGATTAAGGAAGTGATATTAGATCATCATGAGTTCAAAATAGGAATTCAGCTTCTGAAAAAAAATGAAATAGAAACTTCACCACACAAAAAAATGTTAATCCAGAGATTCTTGAGAGAAAAACCAGCTCCACAATTTTGAGCCAAATTTGAAGCAATCTTTTTAAATAAATACTGGCCAAAAAGATAGACTCTTGCCTGATCCACCCTTGTGTTCCCAGGAAATTGCCATGAGTCACATTTTACAAGGGCTTAAAAAGACAAAACTTACAATTCACCACATTTTCCATAAGGTCCAATCAGGGACAAGCATACAACCTGACGTATGTAACTGCCTATGTAACTCCCACCCACATGTGATAAAGCACATCTTGTCCAGACAGGTCAAGCAAACTTGTTTAGGGTGATAACACGTGACTTGTTATTTCCCAAGAACTACAGCTCCCAGCATTCCAGAAAGTTATCTTGTCCTTGGGCAAGTGGGGCTTACAGGTTAATTTTGGCCCTTACAAAAACATGGTATATAATACATAAAAATCCAGTAAGGTAAAGAGATTAAAGACAGACTTTCAGGGATCTCAAAACAAGTTCAGTCAAGAGTTTCATGGATTATTTTTTGCTTCGTGTAAATCCCATAGTTGGAGATAAAGAGTCAGAAACTCAAAACATTTATGTGTAGAACAAACCCTGGGAGACTTTTATATTTTAAATGCTAAAAATCAAACAAACAGAAACCTGGAGAGAGCCAGCTAGGAAAAGCAGAAAGTTTTTGAAATCCCAACTTCCTTTACTCCAGATAAATGGCATAGAGCAACTCAGGGCTCCATCAGTGTACAACCAACAAAGGCCAAAAGAGGAGCTACAAGGCTTTGGTGCATTCCCCAATTCAGATAAACGGTCCCAGCCTTTTAAAACTTTCCTAACTCACATCAGCATGAAGTAGCCAGAGTCCTGCCCATAGCCATTGAGGAGACTGGGTTGTCTCTGTTAATACTTCCAAGAAAACATTTTTCTAGTCCTGAGTGAGTTCATGGGGCTATTCTACCAAATATCAAAAACCCAGACAACACAGTTCTGCACAGCCTCTTTCGGACATCAGAAGAAGGACATTGAGAACTCCATAGGCTAGTGTCACCCTGTTCAAACTCTAAAGTGGTGCAAAAAAAAAAATCACAGATGAACAACTTCCACAAATACAGACAAGAAACAATAGTGAAATATCAACAATAGAACTCTACAATGTCCAAAAGAACAATGAGCTATAAACAAGAAAAGTTTATTTCAGGGACTGAAGGCTGATAAGGTATTTAAAATTCAATCAGTTACTCCTCAGAGTGGAATAAACCAGGAATATAACATGGATATAATAACTGATGCAGAAATCATCATGCAGAATGCAGCAGATTCACAGTGGGAAAACTCCGAAGCAGGAAGGAAAAAATGCCAACTTACAGAATGTACACAAAACATCTGACAGCCAAGGTCATATCTACTGGTGTGACTGTCAATGTTTTCCTCATAATATGGATAACAAATCTTAAGTGTGTGTTTTGATCATGCAGGGTAGTGTGGTTAGAACTTACAGATGGTAAATAAAATGAGGGAATGAGGTGAAAAACCATACAGCCTGCAGAGATTATTTGCAGATGACCTGACTGTTCAGAAGGTCCCAAGGACCCTAAAGAAAAATTCCTATGTCTAGTAAAGAAGTTTGGCAACATTTTAGAATTAATAAAGTATTCTGTATCTTGATGTGCTTTCAATAGACATGTTCACACTGAAATTAAAAACCTTTCAATAGTTACGCTCACACTGAAATTAAAAACAAGTTGATATTTCGTATGACTCAAAATGTTATAGTTATAGCACAGAACAAACCTTTGACAAGCATATACAGAATATCTGAGGAAAGTGTACCATGCTAGTAAAAATGGAACCGAAAAAAATACCAAAAAAAGACATACCACGCTCATAGATTAGAAAACTGTAAAGAGCTGTCAATTCTTCTAAGATTGATATTCAAGCTTAATAGATTAATATTTAACTCTTTAAAACATTTATAGATCTAGGCACAGACAACTTAAAACTTAGATGGGGAATAAAAGGATCTAGACTATCTAGAGTAAATTTGGAAAAAGGACAAAAAGGATAAATTGTTTATTATGTAGCATAATTAAGAGTGTGCAGGTAAACACAGAAAAATACTGAAACTCACATGGACCAGTTGATGCCTTATAGAGAACTCAGAAGTAGACTCAGCAACCTGCATGACTGTGACAGAGATAAAAGCAAGTGGGAAAGAAGACAATGGTCCCTGTGTCATTCCACATCCACACAACATAAAAACAAAAAGTATAGTGTAGGAAAATATTGAGGTCACACATTATAAAACACAAAACCTTGAATGGATCATACAGTCAACACAGAGGATAAAAATTCTAGGAAAAAAAAGATCATAAGTTAATATTTCAGGATCTAAACCCATAAAGATTTCATAGAATTTTCATTGAAAATTCCCCGTAATAGAGGAAAAAGGATAAGAAAGAAATTGTACGAAATCTCTTCTGCCGTTCTCTCATTTTAAAACCGAGAGAATACAATAGAAAAATAAAAATAAAAACTTTACTGTCCAGTCTAGTCATATTGCAGGTTCAATCTGACACCAGAAGCCAACATGTGAGAAGCAAGTGCCACACACAGTTCTCCACCTGTGTCTTAGGATGAGCAGACAGACATACCAAAGGACACACAGACCGCAGAGACCATCAGGAAGCTCATTCCTCCGGATGGACAGGCCAGTGGTTTCAAAAGATGCCTTGCTTCTGGAAGAGGCATTGCCCAAGAGCTGCCAGTTCATCATCTTTGCTGTTAGAAGAGCTGATTGGAAGAGGAAGGACACCAATATCAGACTGGTGAGCCTCTGTTAATGAAGCCTTAGCTAGCAAAGCAGAGCCTTCCAGCGCAAGGAGACTCCCCTGCGATCTGAATGCTAGTCTCCTACAAATCTGGGCAAACAAATAATGAGAAAACGTTTAG
This sequence comes from Tokudaia tokunoshimensis, assembly GCA_036184795.1. Classification (NCBI taxonomy): domain Eukaryota; kingdom Metazoa; phylum Chordata; class Mammalia; order Rodentia; family Muridae; genus Tokudaia; species Tokudaia tokunoshimensis. The sequence goes on from BTHU01000006.1 coordinate 84,270,307, forward strand.
AGGAAAATGAGCCAAATCTAGACACCCCACTACACTGTGTCATATGCTAATAAAACAATACAATAAAGTCTTTTTTGAACAGTGACAGACACAAAGTGAAGGCTTGGGAACATCTCTGGAAGAATAGGAAGACAAATTGAAGGCCCCAAAGGGGATGGAATTTACTTTAAACACATGATTTGTGAAAAAGACTGACAGATATATGTTAGTATGTAAATATTAATGAATATATATATATATGTGTGTGTGTGTGTGTGTGTGTGCATGCGTGCGTGCTTGCTTATTAATTATAAAATTTATCAGAGACTGGAAAGACAAGGACTATATGGTACATGGAAAATGATCCAGGCTAACAATCATGTGTCAACAGAAGTATGTGATCTTATGAGAGTCTATATCTTGTGAGAGATAAGAAAGTACAATTCTTAGAGAGTCCCTACCCCTTCAGATCTCTTAGCAGAGAGACATCAGGCCCCAGTATTTGCAACTATTATGGTGTTGTTCATAGAGAGCTGATGGTAACAAACTGACCAGGGGGCCTCCTAACTCCTGGTTGAGTTGTGTTGGCAAAGCACTCATAGCCAGAGGGAAAACTACAGGGCTGTGGAAAGTAGTAATAGGTAAATGAGCCTTCAGAGTGTGAATCAGTACAGTGTGTACATGGGGGTATACGTTTCAGCCACAGTCAGAATGTGCATCAGCACAGTATGTGCATAGGGGTATCAGTGTCAGTCCCAGTCAGAGTGTGCATCAATATGGTGTGTGCACAGGTTATCAATGTCATCCGAGCAAATTTCTTCCACAAGAAAACTATGTAAAATGGAGGTGGAGAACAGGATGTAGATGTGAATGGATGTACTGAGTTCTGTTGACAGACAGTCACCCTCAACAAACATGTGCCATCTGTGTCCTCAGGTGCCCTGCGGTCACCCTTAGGGAACAGAGGGAAAATGTATTGTTCTGTGGCAGAAATGGGTAATTGAAAATTGTTGACTCGCATGATCAGCTGAGAGGGACAAATGCCCATGAAGAAGTTGGGAAATGATTAATACTTGCCCAACCATTTTAAAAATAGGATTGCATGTTGACCAGGTTAACTTCAGGCTCACCGTCTAGCAGAGGATTTCTGAACTGCCTTTCAAATGCTACTGTTACAGACATGCATCATGGTTTTCAAATTTAATTTACTATTAGGAAGTGGGACATTCATCTAGTCATTATTAAGACTAAAATCTTTAATATTCTTAACCTTTTCTGTTTCAATCCTATATTTCATAACAAAAATGAAAAAATATTTAGGAAGTATGTGCTTTATCAAAAATCATGCCAAAGTAAAAACAAAACTGTGATATTTTATGTAGACGAGAAAAAGATAATTCTTTGAGCTCTATTTGAGTGATAATAAAAATTAGTTTTGGAGATCAGAATGTTACTCAGAGGCTTTCTAGAATATTCAAGATCTTGAGTGTAAGCCTCAGTCACAAAAGCACACGATAAAAAGAGATTTGAATATATTTAAACTCTAAAATGACTATAAGCATATATATGCATACTCATAAAAATAATAATAATATCCCATTTATAAGAATTGCTGGTATCTAACATGAATTTTTAATAAACATGTAATATCTTAATTTTTAATTTTCATAATAATATTTTGGGAATTATGAGTCAGACTTTTAAAATGTCCATTTTAAGAAATATAATAGACATTTCTGGGTGATTTTTAGTATGTATTTAGTTTGTCATTATATGTATTTAGAGAGCTATGTTGGGAGGAATGTTCACACAGTCAAGTCTGCCTTTCTTAAAGAGTTAAAAGTTTTAGAAAAATTATGCAGTCCTACATAGAGCTCCATAATTCAGTTCTAGATCATTCATATTCCACTCAAGTACACCCTCAACTTTGTGGTTAATGCCTGCTATGTATACAAGTCAATCCAAGCAGCGACTTTTCTATGTCTAAATTCATATATTTTTTTCTATACATTTCACAAAGCATGTGTTCTTTTCCTCTTGATTTCTAGCATGTATCATGCTTGAGGGTGACCCAGAACATTCTGTGGTCTGTCTGAACAATAGTTCTTTCCTTTTCATTAATAAATAGACACCCTCCAGTGCACATGCCAAATCTAACCTTCCTTCCATTGGTTAATGGCACAGACATGGTTTCATCTCTGAGTTATTAGGAAAGACAAAACCACTATCCTACGTAAACATTTTTTTTTATTTTTCCTACTTTCAAAGAAGTAGAATTGTTTGGGGCTTTCAGATAATTTTCGTATAACATTGTTATGTGTATGTGTGTGTGCATACACACACATGCATGTGTGTGCAGTAAAATGTAGCTGCCTATGGAGGCCATAGAGAGACATTAGATCCTCTAGAGTTATTGATGGTTGTAAGCAACCCTATGTGGGTGCTTGGAATTGAACCCTGGCCCTCTGCAAAAGCAGCAAGCCCTCTTAGCCCATAAGCCATCTCTCCAGCCCCATGTTTAACTTTAAGAAATAGCCACCTTTTTCAAAGCAGTCGCCACCTTTCATATTCCATCTGGAATTTTGAGCAGAGTTCCAGATCCTTTTTATGCTGGCCAGCATGGTGTCTGTCATCTTCAACACAGCCATTCCAGTCAATTTAAGGCAGAATATCAGTGTAATGTTGAGTTGCTTTGCTGTAGTACCTGGTGATATCTGAACAGGTTTTAGGGGATTACTGATCAATATTCTCAGGTTTTCAGCCAAGTATCCATTTAAATTGTTTCATTTCAACAGCATCACAGTGTTTATGTTACCCGGATATTCTTTGTATTATCTCACCACAAGCTATTAGGCAAGTGCTTAGCAACTATCGCTACTGATGCTTCTCATATTCTTAACAATATTGTTAAGAGTGAAATGTTTTGATTTTTATAAAGCCTCAGTTTGTTTTCTATTCTCTTATGAATCATGCTTTTGGTCTTGTAACTAATTATTATTTTTTAAACTTATTTAGCTTACATCCTGCTCATTGTCCCTCCTCTAGTCACTCCCTCCCACAATTTTCCCCCTTCCCCCCTTCCTTTCCCCTCTGAGCAGGGGGGAATCCCTCTCCCCCTCCCCTACACATCTAGTCTGTAAGGCTAGGCACACCCTCTCCCACTGAGGCCAGACAAGGCAGCTCAGCTAAAAGAACATATCCAAAGGTCAGGCAACAGCTTTTGGGATGGCCTCTGCTCCAGTTATTCAGGACCCACATGAAGACTACATATGTGCAGAAAGGCCTAGGTCCAGCCCATGTATGTTCTTTGGTCAGTGTTGCAGACTCTGAGAGCCCCAAGAGTCCAGGTTAGTTGACTCTGTTGACCTTCCTGTGGAGTTCCTATCCACTTCAGGGCCCACAATCCTTCTTCCTTTTCTTTCTTAATGAACATATTCATGAAAATTTTCATAGCAATGCTTTTGCCAATATTTCCTTCTAGGGGACACTATTACTGTCTCCTTTACAAATGGGATTTCAAGAGAGATTTAAATGAGACCCCACATTACACAATGCACAACTAACAGGCCAGGATACTGATGCTGCTGCCCTGCTGACATCAGTTCCTAAGGTGGGAGACAAATGAGACATTGCATTGTTCCTGTGTTACTGTGTTATGTCCACACCTAAGCCTCCCTCGACTCCAACAACTGAATAATCATGCAGGTGTGGAGATTAGATCCTGGCACAGAAAGCACCCAACGGGGTAATCCTGACACCCTCCCCACCCCCACCACCCCTACCCCTTGCTGCTGAAGACTGCTCATGACTTGTTCTGAACGGACATTCCCCTCCTTTACTGTGTTCCATTTTCACTTTGTGTTCTTTGCTTTAGTTACACGGCTCTGCTGTCCTGTTTGTGCAGCCCTATTGCTAATATCTTGAAGCGTGAATCGTAGCTTACCAGGAGAGTTGGCTGGAGGAACTGGGTTTAATAGCCAGGAACTATAATCTAGTAGAGAGGACAGATGCTGCTGTAATAAGCCTCTTGATTCTAGCCATCGATTAATACTGAGAGTCCTCCCAGATCTAACATCTGTGATTATAAAACATGACCTATAATAAAAGTACAGTATGCAGATGGCAGAAATTGATTTGAAGTAGAAAGACCCCAAATACCTTTCTGAGGGGGATGTTTTGGCTTTGATGGGCACTTGGAGCCTCTTCTGTTACTGTTAAGGTCCATTTCCGTCTTAAGACCTTGAAAATGTTCAAAGCACATCACCGAGAAGACTGAAGAAGCTTCCTTGTGGCCTGCCTTCCTTGCTTTGCAGGTCTGTAACTAGATTAACGGCTTGATGGATCATCGAGCTTTAGTGATAAATAATAATAAAGTCCAGCTATCTTTCACTCATATGAGCGCCTTTACTTTAGGCTACTGTTTTCCTCCCACTCAAGGTAAAGGCCAATTCAGTGAAAGGTCAAGCTGACTGGTATGGATTATTATAATATTGTTCTCAGCCTGTCCAGGGATCGATAGCAGGTGTCATCATCCATTTTCCTGAAACACAGATGCTAACTTCATTATCCTGATGCAGGGGAGACACGGAGCCTGAAGCTTCACCAGTCTGTTGCTTCTGAAGCTACCATTTGAACTTAGAGAAGCAAGCAGTAGGGTGCACGCCTGTGGCTCCTTGTTGTAGCTGTAAGAGGCCAGAGGGCCCAAGCCTCTGAATGACTAGGAGGGTTTGCAGATCCCACATGTTTATCTTTCAAGAAAAAAGGCCAAACCATCATGCCTCACTAACTCCAGAGAAAAGGAAATGTTGTAGCAGATTCTTTTCCCAAGCCTCCTGGTTTAACATAAAGACACCATCAACATCAGCATCAGCATCCTACTGTGACTGAGATGTGCCTTCCAACACCTGCTGTCCTGGTCATGAATCCTATAGTTCTCCAGTTCAAGGCAGGTAAGCAACTTGGTAGACAGGATGCATGACCAGATAGCAGTGTATAACATTTAATCCGTGGTAGCCTGCCGTTACATTGAACGGGGTGTGAGCTTTAGTAGTTCTATGGTGAAGTTAATACCCCAATACGTTAAAATACAAACAAAACAAAAACAAAAACCTTGGTATGTCTTTATAATGCTGAGTCTGACCTAGTTTACTTTGGAACCTTTTAAAGAAGACTCTATGTAAACAAGTCGGTTTAAGTGCCGGGACTGTACACAGTATCTGTTCATTCAGGTGAGTCTTTCTGCTTGAATTACACCTCAGGGGTAACAAAGTCCAAATAGCTGTATCCTTAACATCTCAACAATACAAAGTAAAAGCAGTGTACAAATCATATTTGCAAAAACACACTGCATTTGAGAGTAGAATGTTTTAAAAATAAGCCAGACTTCAACAGGCCGTGATACGCACTCAAAGTGCTTTCCCGTTAGAGAGAACCCCAGCTTTGATTATTGAACCACCAGAAGATATGCCAAGAACACAAAACTGTGAAACCCTCGAAAGCACGCCAGCATTAAACCACACTGGAGTCTTAACACAAGAGAATACGGGTAACCTTCACCTAGAAACGAGCATCAAATCTGTGAAGGACCACAGTGGTCAGCCTTCAGTGATTGATCGCCTTATGAAACAATGTGTCTGTGTTCACCATGATTGTGACTTCTTGTCACTAAGCCCAGGGACCTTTCTTTCTGTGACATAAACATTACACACAGGTCTGCAGGTTACAATGAGTGAATTCGTTAATTGACTTGGAGTAAATGAATCTCAGAAACACAGTATACATTAAGGAAGGTGGTATCTGAAGAAAATTAAATCTTTCTCCTGTGATTACTAATTTTGACACACATACAGAGAGCAAGAGAGAGAGAGAGAGACAGAGAGAGAGAGTGTGAGACAGAGAGAGAAAGAGAGAGAGAAAGACAGAGAGAGACAGAGACAGAGAGAGAGACAGAGAGAGAGAGAGACAGAGAGAGAGACACACAGAGAGAGAGAGACAGAGAGAGTGCAGTGGAGATAAAAGTATCATGGGACTATGGAGGTTGAAAAGAAGCTTGTAAAGATTTTCCTGAAAATGCTGGCACTCCCAGTGATGGGCACTATATACTTTAACATGAAGATTAAAAAATCAGAATCCATTTGGGATACAGCCACGACGAAACCATGTGAGTTTATGAAAAGCCATTTAAGTGTTTAATTTGTAAAATGAGAAAAAAAGATGAGGTTGGGGAAATATGAAATGCGATTTACATAGCAGTGTAAGCCCCTGCTGAGTCCTAGGAGGGCACCCCTCATAGAATAGAATTTGGAAGGACTCTTCTTTTATCAAAATGCACAGACTTCATACACAGAGCGTTGGTTAGGGAGACACGTTATATCGAGCTCTCCTACTAAAGATAGAGTGGATATGTTTTTTTAAAGATGAAGCTGAGGGGACAGCTCGGTCGGTGATGAGCCTTCTGAAAGTATGAAACAAGGATGAGGGCATACTTCTGCCACATCACCACCAGAAAGCCAAAGGTAAGCAGATGTCCATGGTTCACTGGCCAGCCAATCTAACCAGTGAGGGTTGTTGTTCAGTGATTGTTCATATGGGAAAAGAAGGGGGGGATGAACTTCAAAAAAAGGTATCCAATGAGAGATACCCAAGATTAACCTCTGGACTTCACACACACACACACACATACTCACACCTGCACATGCACATTCACATGCACACTCACATACATACTCATCCGTTACACCTACACATGCATATACATGCATGCGCGTGTGCACATGTGCACACACACACACACACACACACACACACACACACACATACACACATATAAAATAGGGATAGAAATAGAAGCCTTCTATGAAGTATAGAATTTTTGCTAGCCAATGGCCTGATTCATGGTTTTAAGAATAAAGGATTTGGAAGCTAGAGGCATGGCTCAGATTTTAAGAGCACTGACTGTTCTTCCAGAGGTCCTGAGTTCTATTCCCATCAACCACATGGTGGCTCACAACCATCTGTAATGGGATCTGATGCTCTCTTCTGGTGTGTCTGAAGACAATGTGCTCATATACATAAAGTAAATAAATAAACCTTTTAAAAAGCCTAAAAAGAAAAGAAGAGTATTTTAATCTTCTGGTCTCCAGAAAACTCCGTGAAATTGAATGTTAATAAGTACATTTACCAAAGCAAAATCCGGTGAAATGAGGCAAGTGCCTCCACAGCGCCCCCTTCACTTCTCTGCTTAGAACTCCAACAGGCCCTGCCAATGTCAGTGTGCCTGTGCTCAGTGCTGAGCTGGGGCGCTGAGTGGCTCCTGTCTGGTTTGTTTGGAGATAGATATAAAGCTGCAGCGGGAGAACTTTCTTCTGTTTCACATAATTGGAAAAGAAAAGAAAGGAAAAGAAGAGAAAAGAGAAGAGAAGAGAGGAGGGGAGGGGAGGGGAGGAAGGGAGGGGAGGGGAGGGGAGGGGAGGAGAGGGGAGGAAGGGAAGGGAAGGGAAGGAAGGAAGGAAGAGAAGAGGAGAGGAGAGGAGAGGAGAGGAGAGGAGAGGAGAGGAGAGGAGAGGAGAGGAGAAGAGAAGAGAAGAGAGGAGGAGGAGAGGGGAGGGGAAGGGACATATAACTTGGACATATTCTCTTAGTTGGCAAAGGAATTGGGGAAGCTTGGTAGATTCTGTGATTTTATCAGCAGCTTCTTCATTCCGTATTTTAGAAGATACAACTAAGAATTTCATTAAGAATGTCTTAGAGGAAGTGCGCCACTTAAGGGCCATGCGCGATCTTTCTCCCCATTCCTTTAGAAGTTCTTCAGTTGACCAGTGCTAAGAGGGAAGCGCCCACTCCGGAGCATGTGTGCACTTTGTTAAGGCATGGCCAGAACTCTGCTCTCCTCAATCCCATTGGCTCAGCTCTGGAAAGTTGAGTGTTCGACCTGATGCGTCTGTTCCGTTGAACACACCAGGTTCTCTCGTGTTAGCAGTGTCTGGACTTAAATTATCATCTAAAGACCAGAAATACTGAAGGTGGATTTTTTACATTTTTGGAGGGAATTTTTTTTCACTGAGTCATGAATAAGACAAGTAGAAACACAAAGTCATCAATGAAGAGTGTCATAAAGTACACAGGACACAGGCAGTCCGGCCAACCCAGAGAGTCTCTTCTACAATACACGGTGACTCGTTCATTTACTATAATAAGTGAGATCTAATTTTATTCCAATGAAACATCCCCTGGAATGTCCTAAGAAGACACATTTTAAAATACTTCTTTTTGTTGTTGTTCTTTAATTGATGGGGAAGATTAGAGTAACGAATCCTTAAGAACAAATATGCTGCTGGGAATGTATTTCCTTCCACCCCGGTGCTGTTCACACCCATGGTAACACTGGAAAAGTCACAGAGGAAACAGAAATGATGAAGGTAGCCATGCTCACCACATTAGGTGAACAGAAAAAGAACTGTCTTGAACTACCTCATTTTCAATGTAGTAAAATGTCTGAGAGAAATCAAAGGACAAGATGCACTTGTAACTAGCCTCCTAAACGAAGATGCCTTTCTAATACTGTGCAAATAGGAAGTTGTGGATGATCCTTTTGGCAGGAGTAATGCTGTCTATACCCTGGTGCTTCACTCTGACTGTGAAAAGGTCTCGTTTTACAATCAACTGGACTGAGGAAAATTAAAAATGGAATCTACATTGACATTAAAGGTTTCCTCCTGCATCGATAAATATGAAGAGACACTTTCCTTACTAATAACGTTGTGAGCTAATTTAGAAGGAGGCACTGGGAGGAAACTTATGGCTCAAGTTCACAGGAAGAGTTGAACTGCAAGCACAAGATAGTTCCAGGAGACACCACAGCAATCCCCATTCAATTCCCAATAAGCAGAGCATATAACTCAGAGAATTCAGGGACAGAAGTAAATCTTACACCCATTGTGTCTTGAAATTGGGGCAAATTTTTGGGTATAACATTTTTCAATATTCTTTGCATGAATGAAATCACTGAGAATTCAGATCTGGTTGGCATCAACAAGAGTGAAAGAAATCTACATGGACTGGAAAATACTGAGTCTATTTGGATGAGCTTGTATCTGCCTCAGCCTCTGGTCACTGAAAGATACGAGCTAAGTGGGACCCCAGGAAACATCTCCAACATGCCAGAATTCCAGCCCCTTTTCCATATTACAGAACACATTTTATGTCAATTAATGCTTGTCTTAAGCCATCAACGTGGTCCACTTTAATTCACACATGGATGAATGATCCCTTAGCTACAAGTGATGGTTTGTATGACCCAGGGATTGGCACTGTTAGAAGATATGGCCCTGTTGGAGTAGGTATGTCACTGTGCATGTGTCTTAAGACCCTCATCCTAGCTGCCTGGAAGCCAGTCTCTTCCACTAGCAGCCTTCAGTTGAAGATGTAGAACTCTCAGTTCCTCCTGCACCATGCCTGCCTGGATGCTGCCATGTTCCCGCCTTGATGATGATGGACTGAACCTCTGAACCTGTAAGCCAGCCCCAATTAAATGTTGTCATTTTAAGAGTTACCTTGGTCATGGTATCTGTTCACAGCAGTAAAACCTTATCTAAGACACTACACAAAGAGTCATCCTGGTTTAGAGACTGAAAACTACCTGTGTAGTAGACTGAGTCCCCAGACCATATCAAGCTCAACTGCCTCAGACTCTGAATTTTACTAAGACAGACCCTTCAGTATGTCTGACATGGGGGATACCAACTTAATCTAATTATTATATATTTTTATGTATGCATATAGAGTTTTAATATATATGACAAAAATGGCATCAGGATGACATGGGTAGATGAGACACAAAATAAGCCCTCTTGATGTATACAATTCTTCACCTACTGCTGTGTTTTGTACCTGCGTTGAGTTGATTCATAAGTGATAAGTTTTGAAGGTGCCTTTTGGGAAGTGGTACATGGATTGGTGTACCTCTGTAAAAGGCTGGAGGGAACTGGCCTCGTCTAGTTTACTCACCTAGCCTCCACTATTCATTGTTCCTTTTGCCCTTCCACCATCTGCCACATAAATGCGCCTACAAGTGTCATCTTGTGGAATAGACAAAAGACCTACGAGGGCCTTGATCTTGTGCTGCTCTAGCCTTGCAACTGTGAGAAAGAAACACCTGCTCTTTATAAATCACTCAGCTTCGGGCATTTTGTGGTAATGGCAGCTGTAAACTGAGCCGATATCTTAAAAACCCTGAGTGTCTACTGACCCCGTGTGGTTTATTCCTCTCCATTTATTCAACTCCTGTTAGGTATCATTAAATGTGCTGCTTGCAGCATAAAATCTATATCAATATCATCAATATCTATATGTATATAGTATCTATGTATCTATTCCTATTCTAATCTATATCTGTATACTATGTAACTATATTGCTGGATTTATCATTGTCTCTCTGATGCTTCCACAAGTAGCAGCTTATGTGTTTAATTTATACTTACTGATAATATATAGAAATTGGTTATTTTAAGTACCAACTTTGTATTCTGTCTTCTACCATATTCACTTTTTTTTTTAATGGATTTTTAGTGGTGTCAGTGGGACCCTTACTCTTGGTTTGTTTGTTACTATAGCCCTACATTTTTCCTTCCATCGCCTGACAACACAGACTCTCTGACAAAACAAGCAAAGGCAATTGGAAGGAAGGATGGGGGTGATGATAAGAGCGGAGATCTGTGACATGGTAAACTAAAACAATGGAAAATAACAAAGAATGGCATGATATGAAAAAACGACGTGACAGTAAGTAAGGTGTCTGACATGGACACAGTCTCCGACAGAAGCACCCGGAAGTATATTCTGCAGCCACAAACCGTGACAGTCCCTTAGCTGTTGTTATTTTGAATGCTTTAGTCACCCCTGAGACCGTGCAAAGGATCCCCAGTCAAAAACATAAGATGTAGAAGGTTAACTCCGTCAAATGGAGGAATAAGAGGCTTTTCACTCCTGAATGGGAATAGAAACCATTGTAAAGTGGCTTGAGAGGGAGCTGAGTGCTTCCCAGCCCCTACCCCAACCCCCACTCCTCCTATCCTCTCTGCTATGCAAGGACAAGGTGCTCCCTTCTTCTGGAACAGACTCTGCCTTGTAAGAAGTGCATGGGATCCTGGGACCTGGACTCTAAGACCAGACTGACCCTGAGGGTATTTGTTTTGTTCCGGTCACCCAGTAGCCAGTATTTTGTTGTTTCTGCCCAAATGGACACATCCAGGTATGCTTTTGTGTTTTCTGTTCATCCCACAATGTTTAATTCGGGCTCAGGATGGATGTGAGCAAATCCACCTACCCTAAAATACTGGTTAGCTAGAACTTGACTCTAAACGTCCTCTTCTCCCCAACACAATCCCATTCTTAACTATTTTATTCAGTGTTCTTCCGATACCAGAATCCTTGGCCAGTTTGAACCTTGTTTGCATTGGGAACTAAACCCTTTTCATGTGACCCGGCTGTGTCCTGGGCAGTCTCTTTACACATGCAGTGGCATCTGCCACTCCCTCTGTGGCACAGGACAGAGAATGACCACACCCTTCACTCACTTGTTCAAGGCAAATTTGAATTAAGGGGACATATGCTCCCCAAACTAGAAACTTTTGGTCTCTTGGGTTATCTAATTGATAAAAAGATTGATTTGGTGATAATGAAAATTGATTTGTTTTTTTTTTTTAATAAATAGAAATTGTATTATTCTCATACACAACTGCACTGTGAGTGGGCTATTCCTCGCTACCGTAAAGTAAACACTGCAAAGTTTACAGCTCGATGCTCCACACTGAGAATACAAAGCTAGGTTCTGCCTGGGCAGAACCCTGCTGCCTTCAAATGAGCTGGCTGAACGTGCCTCAGTGTGCAGACCTGCACGATTTCCAGTGCCCACCCCAAGTTCTGCTCTTCCTTCCTGGTTGACTCATATTTTAAATGTCGTCAAGGGGCAGAAACAAACATGCCTAGATACCACAGAAAATACATCTCTCTCTCTTCCGGCTCCCTTTTCGTTAACTTGGCAAGATGTGCTGACTTTGTGGAATCACCGACCACCGCGTAAATGGCGCACGAAAATGAGATGTGAAAGCAGAGCTCGGGGCGGAAAGCAATCCCCAGTGCGCTCTGCTGTGCTTTTAGTCACCACGACACTGAGAGCAAACAATGGTGCGCACATTTCTTCTCATCAGGAAAAGGAAAATCAACAGATCAGTGAGTAAGAGGTCCGGGAGACGTCCCCTCTCCCTATCCCCCCATCAGCAGGATTTCAGGGGTCAGCGGCAATTACAGCCACCGCTACAGACAGGAGCAGAAATGGGGAACACAAAATAGTTTCTGTTTCTACCTGTTTTGCTCTTGTCTCTCTGAGACAGGGGTCTCATGTCACCGCAGCTGGCTTTGAACTCACTATGCAGCAGCGTATCTATGTGAATTCCTCATTCTCCTGCCTTTCCCTCTTGAGACAGGCAAATGCGTGTGACCTCATCTAGCCTTTATTTCCATATCTAAAACACCGCTCTCAAATCTAGAAAGAAGACAATTAGATAAAGACAACTACATTTCACCACCAGCAGACTTTTAGAACTTTCCCTTCACAAAAGCCTTGAATGTAGCTCATGACAAAAGACACCGTCGCTAACGTAGCTCCTCGGGAGCTCCTATTTATACAGTTTATAATCAAGTTCAGATAAGATGTATAGTTTACTGAAAACATAGACCAGCGGTGTTCAATCTGTGAGGAGCCACTCTCTTGCAGGATGAACAACTATTTCACAGGGATTGCCCAAGACCATTAGAAAATGTAAATATTTACATGATGATTCATGACAGCGGGAAAGTCATCGGTATGAAGTAGCAATGAAAATAATTTTATGGACTGGAGTTACCACAACATGAGGAACTGAATTAAAAGGTTGAGAATCTCTGATACAGTTGTCCAAGGAGACGGTTACAGAGAGCAAAAAACCAATCAGATGAGTTCATGTCATACAACAGAATTATAGAAAGGACAAGATAGACATTTTATTTCAAAAAATGAAAAAAAAAATCTTACCTTTTAGAACAGCAACACATAGGATTTAAGGGCGCAGGCAAAATCTCAAAAGATTTTTTGAGTAGACATAAGCCTTCCAACATATATTTAAATTCCTTCAGATCCAATAAAGAAGGGGAAAGACAATACTCTGTGGATAGAACTGCTTAAACTTTTTTCTAGTGTGCCTTTATCTTTTAGAGGGGAACAAAGGTCAGAATTTTTACTTAAACCCAGCTTCTTCTGAGATTGGTCCCTCTCCTTGGATAACGCTTTGTCCTTATACTATCTGTCAGTTGTGGTTAAACACATTTCCCTGGCTCACTAGTCTGCCAGGATCCTTACCTGAGTCGAGAAAAAGTGAGATAGAGCTGATTTATAACCACACACGATGCAGATTTCACCTCCCGTCTGTCTCGCTGTGTCCTCTTTCTCTCCACAGGACCAGTTGCAAAATAAAGAAAATGTTTGATTTTTTTTTTTTATGCTTGTGACAGTGAGAGAAAGGTCACTAGGTGGAGAAATCAAATCAAGAGACAGTATTTATAGGAAGCTAGGAGATGGCTTGGCAGTTAAGAGTATAGTCTGCTCTTGCAAAGGACTTGGCTACTATTCCCAGTAACCACCTAGCAGCTCACAACTGATGGCAACTCCAGTGCTGGGGGGAGGGGGGTTCTGATACCCTCTCCAGGGCACCAGGCATGTTTTACAAACACACAAGCAAACACTCACACATATAACACACAATTAACAATTTAATAAAAACAAACTGGGGTTCTATTTTGATGACCAATGTGCTCCAGCATCCAGAGACCGTTCACTATTTCTTTGCTGTTATGGAGAAGAGCGGCAGGGACAGCTTTCATTAACTCTCTTTCTCTTGAGACTCGCAGCATGGCTGAATGTGAGTGTTTTAATCTATCGAGGTCTTGCTCTATGTCATTTTAAATTTTCACAACCTCCTGCCATCACGGAAGAGTATAAACGCCAGAATGAGAAAAATATGATGTTGGCAGATTGAATAAGTGAACAGAATATGAACAGATAGGTCAGTCATATTCTACCCTGGCCATCCCCAATGTTGCTGGGGACATTTGGGATATGTGGTTATATATTTATTCTCATTCCTCCCAATCTTTTAAAGCTTTAGAAACAAGTGGAAAGACTTTACCTTATTCTGCATCTCTTCTTGAAGTTCTTTCAGGCAAACCCGTCCTGTGATAACAGACCGTTTTCTGTACCATCCACCCTATCTCACATCACATCCTGACGCTGTGACCTCCCTCTGCATGTACTTTTGACAGCCTCACTCACCCCTGACTTCTATTTCATTTCCCCTGGTACCAGAAATATGGTCAGTTCCTAGAAAGGCTTAGCGCAGATACAGAACGGAGTTTTTCTCAGGCGAGCTGACTTTTTGTTATATTCCTACTGCTACACATACATCCCCTAAGGTCTATTCAGGTGGCCTGAGAAGGAAATGTTCTTTAGACTTCGTTATGACCATTCGCAGCCCTTGGAAGAGTGGGCTGTGGTTTCTAGGATCCCTTCCCTTTAGCTTCCCTAGTAACTCAGTTACAGAAACCAGTACTGTTGTTTCAGGCCTTGGTTTCCCACAGAAGCGTTGGATGTGATTCACAGGCTTCCTCTCCCCAGTGAGATATTGCATTTCCAGGTCAGTTCCCACAAAACTATGATCCTAAGTCACGTGCTTAACAATCCAGCGGCATGCTGGTCCCTATCTCAGTGTTCCTCCTCACCTGAAGGGTCTGGAAGTGAATACGCCAAACATGACTGTCTATAAAAACACAGGGTGTGTAGTCATTACCATGTCTGAATGCCTTCAGGGAGTCACCCTACACTGTGTTCACCCTTTAGTGCCTCTTTCCACTTCTCCTTCAATATGTTCTGGTCAATTTTCCAAGTAAGATAATAATTGCTGCCTTCGATGGCGTTTCACAAATGACTTAAAGCCATTATAAAGCAAAGATAAGACAAAACAATAGGAACCGTGTGTTGAAATGGTTTAAGGAAGAATGTTTGGGTCTCCTTGGAAAAATGCACACCCACGGTTCTGAATGGGTTGGTGTGAGAATTCTGAGTTGCTGTCTGTTTCTTATCTCACAGCGCTGGGTCTCAGTCATGGTATGCATGTGTGAATATGCTTCTTTGACAACTGGATACAAATGAATGATGCCCATAACAAGCTGGTTGGGATAGGGAGACCATGATCAATCCTCAAGCATCAGTTCCTATCTGTTGGATCAGGCAATGGGCCACATTTTTAAAATTGTTTTCCTTGGCATCGGTTAATAGATATAATGAAGTCTGTTATCAATTGAAACAAAGGTATATAAAATGGATAAATGTCACCACTTTTCTTTTCCAGTTGTTTATAATTATGACTCTTTTGAATAATATTGAAGAAATTGTCTCGGATACTCAGAACATACTTGTGTTAGCGATTAAAGATATAATTTGGGGCTGGAGAGATGGCTCAGTGGTTAAGAGCACTGACTGCTCTTCCGAAGGTCCTGAGTTCAAATCCCAGGACCCACATGGTGGCTCACAACCATCTGTCATGGTATCTGAAGCCTCTTCTGTTGTCTGAACACAGCTACAGTGTAGTCACATATCATAAGTAAATAAATCTTTAAAACAAATAGTTTGGAAGCGATTGATTATAACCAGGAATTAAAGGCAAAGGTGAGAAATGACTTTGGGGTGCTAAACTTTGAACAGAGCTACCCCCGCCTCCATTCTGCCTGATGGAGACAGGGTGATTTGCCTGCTGACACTGAGATATCTTATGGATCAAATAGGATGTGCTGCTCAAAGTCACCCAAAGAAACACACAAATGATGTAAAAAAAAAATGGCTGCATCACCTGGATCTGACTAAACTCCACTGCCCTTGAACTGACTAATCAGGCTGAGACCGGGTTAGAGGGAGGGAGGGCAGAGGGTAGGGAGATGTGGGCCTTTCTAGGTATCCCTTCAAGACAAATGGAAATCTGCCCTTCAGCCTCATCTCTTACAAGATGCCACCTTTTAGTTTTCTACCAAACACATAAGAGGCCAGTGAATCATCGAAGAAGAAAGAAAACTGTGCATGAGGATACAAGAGAGGAAAAAGTGAATCCAAGCAAAACAGGCAAGATACAGCTGCTGGGAGAAACTATTAGCCAAGGTCCATCACAGGAATAGAAACCGTTGAATGTGTAAATATTGAGGGAAGGTTTTGTTATTGAGGAATTAAGTCAAACTAATAGTGACTGGCAAATCCCGATTGTGGTATGGGCAAGGCTAGCAGGCTGAAGACCTGGGAAGAGGCCCTTGCTCATAGGAGCTCAGGTTTTGGCTTCATCCAGACCTTTAATTGACTGAGTGAGACCCGAAAATGATACCGAAGGCAATCTGCTTCACTCGGTCTACCAATTCAAACATTAACTTCATCCAGAATCAAAGGCCGAGAACTATCCGGCAGCCCATTTGGCAACATGGCTGGGCACTGTGACCCAAACAATTTGGCACGCAAAACCAACCATCCCAGAACAAATCAATACAACACATACAGACACAGAGAAACAGGATGAAAAGGCGTTAAACGGACATGGTGGGATTCCAAGAAAGCAGACATGGCTTGTCTGCAAAGAGTTCATTCAGAGAGTGGAGGCCACCTGTGGTTATTTTAAGTATCTGTAGTAAGGGCTTAAAACCTCACATGAAATTTGTATTTCAAAGAAAGAGTGCAATCACACATTGATGATTATCATGTGATTGTCAGACAGAAGACTACAGATAGCTGAAGTTCTTGGGAGAGAAAAGACATATGAAGATAGACGGTGCTTATAAATAGGGAAGAGAGAGAAGAACACATAAGTTAGGTAAATATTTTCATTTAAAAATTTAACAGATTCTTCTAACTCAATTGAATTACTGACTACAAGCATACGTTTGGGCTCCCTTCAATTTAAAAATCCAGGATTCCAGACAGAAAGTTCAAGTTTCCTTCAAAAGCAAACAAACAAACAAATGTTACATTGGCATCATAAATCACGTCCACAACATAAAGATTCAAAGACATTGGAAGTACCCATGCTTTCTGCACAGAGCAAGGCTGAAACCAAGACCGCTGTCTCATGGCCAAGTGGAAGATGTTGCCAGCATGCAATAGCAGGACCGTTATCCAAATGGAAACATAACATATCACCTAATGTAAGAAAAGTACTAATGAAGTCTTGAAACAATGAGTTCATATTGCAAGGACTATTCAAATAAATATTTAAACCTATTAGAGAAAGGGTCAGAAACACCAGTACATGTAAATGTTTGGGGAAAAGATTTGTGTTCAGGAACTGGGTATTTCAGAGTTTCATAAGATAAGAGGCAACAGGAGTGAAGGACTGACGGGAAAGTTAGAAAGGAAATGAAGAAAATAAAAACCATGCGCATCCGTATTCAGTGAGTCACATTCAAGTCAGTGAGGGACCTGGCCACTGTGGAAACATCAAAGAGCGCCTCACACAATCCCAGCTGTGGCCATCAGCCCCTTGGCATGACTTCTGCATGGAGTAAATCAGAAATGTGGGAGGGTGCTTTCCACTCACGGGGCATGCTGCTTAGCAGTGACGGTTGATAAATCTGGGTTACTTGCTCAAACAACAGTAATGGGTGTGGTGCAGGCAGCGCATACGCCAGCAACGGTCCTTTAGCATTACCAGGCGTTACAAGCTGTGCACAAGCTGGGGTATATTTTTTTACCTGCTCGCTGTGAAGCAGCCTTATTGCTGCATCCCTCAAACACAGACTACAGTTCTGAGCCATAGCACGACCACCATTGTGACGCCAACCAGCAGGCTCTGATTTCCCGCCCCCACCTCCCCGTGATTTTATGCCACATTCTCTATGCGGTCTAGTTAGCCAAAACATTACTTTGTGGTCCATGACTCCAAGTGTGTGGGTGCATGTGCAGGAATCTGAGCATGTAATGTCTGTACATACTTTAGAAGACTATATGCTGTAAGGGTGTAGTAATGATAGGAAAAATAATAAAAAAAAATGATGGAAGTAGATAATTGGGTGATCATAAGTGCCTGGAGATCTACAGGGGCAGGTAGGAAGGTGGAACATGGTCATGGGAGCTGCTGGTCTGTTTGAAAGAAGAGAAGCAGACTCTGTGCTTAGAGGCATCAGGGAAAAGAAGGTAAAATTAATGAGGACTATGATCCGT
Source organism: Tokudaia tokunoshimensis (assembly GCA_036184795.1). Taxonomy (NCBI): domain Eukaryota; kingdom Metazoa; phylum Chordata; class Mammalia; order Rodentia; family Muridae; genus Tokudaia; species Tokudaia tokunoshimensis. The sequence goes on from BTHU01000006.1 coordinate 84,288,566, forward strand.
TCTCTAGAAATGTAGAATGAACCGCAACTTGGAAAGTCAAAGAAATAAGAAGAAAATTGATAAAGAGACAAAAAAAGAAGAAGAAAGAGTAGGCATTTGTAAACGAGCCAAGCATAAAATAGTTTTGCAGGGAAGGTGATAGAGGTAGTAGATGATACTTTAACACCTTTCCAAAGGCTGACATAATTATACATTAGCTTCCACTTCCTAGTGAAACTGAAATGAAAAGAAATGTCTCACCAGTTGGACAAGGGTGCGGTTCACTGAGCCTCACAGGAGGAGTGACAGGGCTGGAAGTCACCAGCTCTGTTCTCCAAGCCACCACATTGGGGCTACTCCAGGGGTCCACACGGAGGGGAAGCTGTTGAGAACTCACTTAAAATTGGCCAGAACTGAGGTGAGACAAATAGCAGAGAAGACTGTCAGGGTCTAGAAAAAAAACTACAGAACTGTGAGGCGAGCCACCGAGATCTCATGGCTTCACAGAAGCAGCAGAAGAAAGGACAATTAGGGAAGCAGTCTCACCCAGCCCGTGTGTGCCAGGTAGCAAGGTGGAATTCACATACAAGGATCAACTACAGAATAAAGGTAAGATTCTAATTAAAATAAAAATTATCCATGGATAAAAATATTCTCACGGACAATTAAAAATATGCAAAATCACATGAAAAGACTATTGGTGGAAACTCAAAGTACTATTTCAAGTTATCTAAACAAGGCACAAAGAATGATCGGATTTGAAATTACCACATGGTTCATAGCAAAGACCTACATATAGGATCTCTGTAGAAAGGAATAAAATATCAACATATGTTTTTACAGGGAATGATAAACTAGAAGGAATACAGAGCAAATTAATGTAAAAGTCACGGATAGCAATTGAACTGAAAGGAGAAAAAGATTGAAACACTTGAATGCAATCAAGGGATCAAATTAGATTTAAGAATAGAGAATATCCACGGGGCTTCTGCCAAGGAGAGACAGTCTGTGAACTGTGGGTTCCTGGGTGGTGGAGACTAATCAAGGGAAAGAGAAAGAATGGGGCCAAGGAAGACTCCCTGTAATATGTTTTCAAATATCTGAAATTGAGGTGTGAAAACAGATATTGTACTTGTGATGGCTATTCTCTGTTGTCAACTTGAGTATATTTGGAACAAACTATAGTCCCAGAAAGGGAGGGCACACCTGTGATCCAGATAGTGAGGCTGGAAGACACACACCTGTAATCCAGATCATGGGGCACACCTTTAATCTGGGCCAGACCTTCTGCTGGAGGCCTACAGCAGGACAAAAGAAGGAAGGGTTTGTTCTTTTTCGCCTGCTTGCACTTGCCAGAATGTCTGTTGGAGCCTAATTCTTTAGGCTTCCAACTTATACAGAAGACCAGCTGATACACCCAGTCTCATGGGACTGAACAACTACTAGATTTTTGGACTTTCCATTCACAGCTAACCACTGTTGGATTAGTTGGACTGCGGCCTATAAGTCACTCTGTAAATTTAATTTATATATATGATTATATGTTATATATATTATACTTATAATATAAATTATCATGTATATAATATATATTCTCTAGAGTCACAGAACTTATGGAAAGAATATAATATACATTATACACATAATATGTAATATATGATATATGTTATGATATATGATATGTGATTGATATATGATGTATGGTGTGATAGGTGTGATATGTGATGTATGATATGTGATATGTAATATGTGATATATGATATGTGGTTGATATATGATATATGGTATATGATATAAGGTATATGGTATATGATATATTCATTCCATAAGTTCTGTGTCTCTAGATATATCATATATCATCATATACCATATATCATATACCACATACCAAATATAAATATGTACTCATTCATTCCATACATTCTATGACTCTAGAGAACCCTGAGTAGTAATACAGCACAGCACAAAGATGTACTCAAAAGAGATTGACTTAAAAAAATGGGGTGCAGATGTTTGATGTTTCTAAGCAAAAGTGCTATGTGACATACAGAGAAGTAAAATTCAAACATCCTTAGGAACAATACTGTATTCCAGTGAAGAATCTGTGAGCCATGGAAAATAGGGAAACTTAAGATATGGTCTCATTCCCTACTGCCCTGGGCACTGCGACTCTTATAAGTTTCTTCCAAGAGACCAAATGAAGAACTGACTTCAGAAAACCAGAGAGTAAGAATTCAGCCGTATAGGGCTGCATCCAATACTGAATGTGGAATTACTTACAAATTTAAGATGAAATGGGGAAAAATAGATTGGAGTTAGTACTGGGTATATGATCTGAAATGTACATTGTATATTAATATCAAAACAGAAGTGTATACACAGGAGACAAAATATTCAATTGCCCTATTCAATGACATCATATTTGGTGTAGTTATATTGTGATGATCCTATAGAGGATTTTAGCTCTGTCATCAGACAATCCTTATTTAAAATTTATTACAAAGGTCTCCAAACAGGTTCATGCCGACAACTTTTCCTTGGAATCCTGAAGACACCTGAGTAAGGCTGACAAGAGAAGAGATTCTGGGACATCTAGTAGCTGGCATGACCCAGCAAGATGCTAAGAACTTGAATCCCACAGCTGAAGTGACTAGACTCTGGCAAGCTCTTACATGAGCAGAAAGCAGGGGCCTGGTTAAATCTATGCAAGCAGGTCAGATGATCACCAATCAGGTGCCGAGTACTTTCTTGTTGGTGGGAAATGTGAGGGCTAACATCATTGGCTGCCGCAGCTGTCTGTCATCAGACAGATGTTGACTAGTAGTGTGTGCTGCCTCAATAGTTGGCATCCTGTCAGGAAGCCGTCAGTTGACAAAGCTGACTCTCCAGGGGTTGGTCTTCACTGTGTCATGTGGGAGTAAGTCCAAGGCCCTATCCAAGCATCTCATAGAAATTTCAAATTGTGATTGTTCCCCCATACAAAGGCAAATATGCTGACCAACAGACCAGAGACTAAGTGATATATAAGGTGGATGACATAAGCTAGGGCATTTATTAACAGAATCAAAGATTTGTTCAGTATTTTAAAATGCAAACAAAAGCAAATGGCAACATTCATGTACATAGATACCGGGAAAAATACTATGGAGCAGATTAGGAAAAATCTATGTAAAACATAATTGGAGTTTCTTTTTCTATTTTAAATGTATTTTTTATGTTTAGAGATGTTTGGCTTGCACGCATGTCTATAATCCATGTATGTGTAGTGCCCATGGCGCCCAGAAGAGGGCGTCAGATCTCTTGGAACTGGGGTTACAGAAGGTTATGCAGCATCCTGTGAGCATTGGGAATGGAGCCTGGGTCCTGTGGAAGAGCAGACAGTACTTTTGACTGCTGAGCCATCGATCCTCCCCATTTCAGTATTTTCTTAGTGAAGCCGACTGTGAATCATTTACCCGCTTCTGCTTAATCTCTACCCTCAGTACATTTTGAATAGAGCAGAAATACCCATGGAGTAACAGTTGCACCTAGCGTGAAGACAGGAGAAGTGGAAACCGCCCATTAATCCGGTCATGAGACAAGTGCCCTGTGTGATGGGCTGAGAGGCATCCCGGAGACTGGCACAATACAGAAGACATGCGGAAGGAGCAATGATGAGCAGCGGGAGAAACACTTTAACTTTCTCTTTGCTCCGGATAGCTTATAGGACCATTTTTCTCTCTCCTCTCCTCCCATGCATGGAGAAGGTCAGTGTGACACGACAGAAGAGCAGAAATCAATGGTTCCTGGCTCCTCAGTGATACCAGTCAATCCATCAGCAGGAGTGGTGGCAGTCACTTACCCGTATAGTCCCCACACAGCCCCCCCCCCACACACACACCCGTGGTGACACATGTCATTTTTGGAACTCATTTACATGGTTGGGCAGCACTCCCTGTAGAGATACATTGAACATTTCTGCAGGGGACATAGCTTGAAACAGAAAAGCAAGCAGCGCTATGCAGGCTTGTCCTAAACTCAACCTGGGCATCCTTGACCTAAGAAGACCTAGCATCACCTTCAAGGGGACACAAATGAGTGCAGCACTAGATCTTGAAGGAGCTATCCCACGCCTTGAATTTCCAAATCAGCATCACTAAACTGTAATATCTGCCTCACCTAGGAATATATGTACCTGCCTTCTTCGCTACCTGAAAAGAACAGTATCATCTGGTTTGTTAGAGGGGCATCTCCTTTGCCCCAGGGGAAAACGAAATGTGACATCACTTTACAGTTGGCAAGATGGCATAGGTTCTACTTTAAACTCTACCTTTGGAAATATTTCTATTTCTGTCCTCTCTTTTTTTGCTTTTCTTCATGCCCCTGCCCCTTTTCTCCCTATTTCTTTCACCTTCCCATTTGTTCAGTCAAATAGCTGACTGGTGGGGCTCTCTGCTCTATGCAGATACTCAAGGGACAGCTCACTGACAGATATTGTGATGGTTTGAATATGCTTGGTCCTTGGGAAGTGGCACTATTAAAAGGTATGGCTTATTTTGAAGAAGTGCATCACTGTAGGGATGGGCTTTGAAGCTCCACCCAGTGTGGAAGAGTCAGTCTCCCCTGGATGTAGTCAGATCAAGATGCAGGACTCAGCCTCTTCTCTAGCATCATGTCTGCCTGGATATTACTATGCTTCCTGCCATGATGGTAATAGGCTAAACCTCTGAAACTATAAGCCAACCCCAATTAAATGTGTCTAAGAGTTTCTGAGGTCATGGTGTCTCTTCACAGCAATGAAAACCATAAGACAGACAGACTGACAGACAGACAGACTGACAGACAGACAGACATTCCAGCATCTCTGAAGTCAGGCTTCCTGGTCCAGAGGCTTGAGGTTCTAGTCTCTGAGAATTAGAGACTTGGAGCTCCAAGCTTTTGAAAATGAAGGCATACAGTAACAAGTTAAGCTTCCCGGGAATGCTCACGAGCGGGTTCTACATGGAGGAAGAGCTAAAGAATGAAACGATGAGGGTCAAGAGAAAAGAACACACAGAGACATTAGTGCATGGCTGTACAAAATCTTTCTTTTTACTTTGGAGATAAGAATGACAATATATGGTGTGCTGTGGATATGACCCTCCCTCCCAAAGCTGCGAGTCTTGTCAGCAGGTCTCCACCAGGCTGAGAGATGTTGCCATAACAGCTCTCAGGAAGATGTTAATTCTACAGGGTCTGCTACTCTGAAGGAGATGGTGACTGACCCCCTTTCGCAGGAAACTGCAGCTCCTTTGAAGACAAAGGCTTGTTCCCAGAGCTATGCCAGCTCCGCCAGGCGGGGGGAGGTGTGGCTGGAATTCCTCAGCTCGGTGTAGGTGAAGGCAGGCAGCTGAATTTGACTATCAGGTTATATGGCATTACAATGACTCTCTACATCTCCCCCTTCCTTATTAGTTTAAACAAGTGGATAGTAATCCTTCCATGACGGTGGGCCTTTATCCAGGGAGTGGGAACAGAGGTCTAATTCCCCTCGTGGAGAACAAATAATTGTTTCCACCTTTTAGATGGCTCATGGTGTCTTTTGGAGAGGAGGGGAAGAGCCTTAAATTAGTGGGACATCCCCACAGAGTGTAAGGTGGTCTGAAGACCGACACCAACCCCTTTACAAATCAGGCTTGCTCCCCATGGACTCAGAACTTGATAATTAAATCCTCCCCGTGCAATGCTTTGCTGTGCAACTCTTCCTGATGCCCATGTCAGCTCGTAAGCAGACACACATAGATCTGAGTTCTATGTGGCTCCATGAAGGAGATCCACTTGTATAGGCTTTGATGCCAGAGTCAAGTAATTGCCAAATGCCTTACTAGTCTTTAACAGACACTCCTGTTTTCAATTCAGGTGAGCCTGGATGGAGAAAATTTGCTTAAAATACAAGACAAAGAGTTAAGAAAGAAACAATGTTCAGTTGCAAATTAGCTTGTCTCTGGAAGGTCCAAGGTATTCAATTGTAAATGAGTAGCTCTTAAAACACAACTTAACTTAAAACAGCTTAACTTCCCAGTGTGAGGGATGTGGCTTTGAAAATTAACAGAGACCTGTTACTTCTCAGAAAGAATGGAGACTATATTTGAAATAAACTCAGTTGGCTGATGAAGATTATTAGCCATCTTCATAATTGGAATCTCCAATATTGGACTTATTACTAGACCACTTCATAATTGAGTAAACTGATCACATTAAAGGAAGGAGAAGAGTCATTATAACTTCTCTTTTAGAATAATTTTTTTAAGTCAGTTTTAACAGTCTCCACTGTTCTCTGTCCCACAAGATCTAAAGCTTACAGCAAGGCAGTGTATTTAATCTGGGACATAGGCAAGTAAAGTCACCATTGTCAGGGCACTCAGCAAGTTCACAGGTCAGCATTATTTTTAGCATGTCACACTCATCACTCTAGCAGCTAGAATGCTTCTGCAGCATTCTGTGGAAAAAACACAAACATGCCTTTTTCCCCATATTAAATAACTGATCAGGATCATGCCATATGACAATAAGTTGATCCTTTCATCTCACCTAGGCATGAGTATGTCTAGTTGTTGGATGCTATACACTCAGCAAAGAGTTCCTTGGCATCCAAATTTTTAAAATTTTCTTAAAAATATAAAGTATAATTTAAACAATATGCACAGGGATACAATTTCTCTCCTTTTTTGTTTTTTATTTAGAAGATATTGTTTAAAAGTTACACAATATCTAGTCCTTGAGGATTATATCACATTAAATTGTTAAAATCACCTCAAATATTTGATGACTGCAATAAATATCTAGTTCCATTATTTGTTTTAATCTTTAAACACTAAGAATAGACAATAATATAGGCAATGACTATGTAAGCATAGAAAATAAATGTAGCATCTTTAGTTGCTTTTCCTGTTAAAAGGATAAAATTATTCTCAGGCCATTACCATTTTGATGATGTTTGAATCTTTTGAAGCAACAACTACTTAAAAAAAATTTTTAAAGACCCATTGCTAAGAACAAGGGCCTGTAATAAAATTTTATGAATAATATACACTGAAAGATTCAAAGTCTTAGCTTTTTGTATTAAAGCAGAGACAAAACATTTTTTTCCACATAAAATAAGGCTAGCACCATTTCTTAACTCTTTAGAAGTAAATGCTTTTACAATTATCTGGATCCGCAAAGCAAAAATAACCTTTTAAATCTATAATAATTTTGTAGGCCAAATTTTAATGCCTTCTTAATTTCTACATAGCCTCATTGATCTTTCATAGATCTTAAATTTGAACTGTATTTTAAACCACTCCTGGATAAATCTCCAGTGTAAATACCTTTTAATCTGAGCCTATTGTCTAAAGCCAGGCCTACACCCGCCTGTGTAGGACCGTAGCCTGCAGCCAGCCAATATGGTAATTTGAGGGCTCCCGTAAAGACTTTACTAAAATCTCACTGAAATCTCTTTAATCTTGAAAAAAATTTTACCTTTACAACTGTATCTAATAAACTTGTAAAAAAGTAGCAACAGGCCTATACTGGCCACAGCTGTTTTTAAACTTTATCACTCTAGAAATTATCTTTGAGAATCATGAGCCTTTAATTAGACTGAAAACTGCAGTTTTTAAACATAATTTTTAACTTTCTCTTGTAATATTAGAAAATACCTACAACTTTGAAAAGTAAAGCCCTATTTTAAACCATCTATTCCCTTTAAAATCAATGGTAAACACATTACTTGTACACTTTATGCCAGCTCTCATGTTTGAATGCATGACAGTGTAATTTATCTCATTAAGAAAACATTATTTTAAATCTTATCTCTTATAAGACTAATCTCTTTAGGATCAGATCCACATAAAAAATTATGTCAATCTGGACGTATCTTAGAGGCCTGTGTTTCCTGGGTTGGGTCATGCCACGTGTTGCTTAAGATGGCTCCAACCCTGAATTACCAGTTTTAAACTAATTTTTTGTTACTGATATTACATCCTTTATAAAACTTATGAGCCAATATTCTATAGTCAAAACATTTAAACATACTTATATCTTTAACATCAATTAGAAACAAGAATAAAGCAACTACACAAGTCTTATAAATTTAAATCAAGCACATTTTTTCTTTTCTCTAGCTGTAATTTTAAGAGAAAAAGCACTTTGGACCCAATAACCACAATTATATAGCTTTTTCTAGGATAAATAACCATAAACTGAGACTGCATTAAGAGATGGACCACCAGCAGATGAAGTTTTTACCATTTTTTCTTTTCAACATGAAACATAGAATAGCCATTCAAACAACAAGAAACAAATTGACATGTGGACATATTGGTGCACCAAGGACGAACAAAGGACATACACCAAGGACATGTAAATCGAGGGAAGCGTGCTTTTTATTTCTCCTTGTGCCTAGGAGAATTTTAAAATCCATTTTCCTTCTGTCTTTCTCATGTTTCTAAAATCTGCTTTTCTCTCCTTTTTTTTGTTTTTTGTTTTTTGTTTGTTTTTTACTCTTTTTATTTTATTTTATTTTATGCCCTAATTTTCTCTCGCCTGGAGTTCAGTTCTAGACCACGGCCAACTTGCCTGACAAAATTCCCAGTTTCACATCACTGTCACCCCTAGTTGATCTCAGCGTCAGGCTACGCTGATTCACCTAGTTTTGTCGTATCCCTTCTTTCTGCCCCTTGCAACTATAGCCTTTAAAACTTGACATTTTTAGTGCTAAAATTAATACTCTATGTTGCTTACTGGGCCCTGGATACTTAACCTTTATTCCTTTTCCGTGGAGCTCTATCAACAGACAGTGTTCCTCAGTAGTTCTCTCCTTTTCCATGCCCCACGTTCGAGGCGCCATCTGAAGCTTCCTGGGAATTGCTCACGAGCGGGTTCTACATGGAGGAAGAGCTAAAGAATGAAACGACGGGGGTCGAGAGAAAAGAACACACAGAGACATTAGTGCATAGCTATACAAAATCTTTCTTTTTACTTTGGGGATAAGAGTGACAATATATGTGCTGTGGGCATGACCCTCCCTCCCAAAGCTGCGAGTCTTGTAAGCAGGTCTCCACCAGGCTGAGAGATGTTTCCAAAACAGCTCTCAGGAAGATGTTATTTCCACAGGGTCTGCTACTCTGTAGGAGATGGCGGCTGACCCCCTTTCACAGGAAACTGCAGCTCCTTCGAAGACAAAGGCTTGTTCCCAGAGCTCTGCCAGCTCCGCCAGGTGGGGGGAGGTGTGGCTGGAATTCCTCAGCTTGGTGTAGGTGAAGGCAGGCAGCTGAATTTGACTATCCGGTTATATGGCATTGCATTACAATGACTCTCTACAAACAAGTGTTCAGAGGGCAGCTGATTTGGTTTAGAGAACCCACATCCAATGGCTATAGGATGTTGAAAGCTTCCTCTCTTGAAACCTTCTAGCAACTGGGTTTGCACTCCTTAGAGCCCAGGTCCCCACCTTATGCTCTGTCTGCCACAGCCTCAACTTCACTGCAGTCTTTTGCCTTCTCAGTCCTCAGAGTGTCCTCACTTCTGGTGCATTCTTCCCTGCCCTGTCTTGAAAGTCTTTAGTGTCAAGTCTATCAGTTGGCAGAATGTCATGCAGGAGAACCATGAGGAGGACCTCCTTTTGTTAGCCTGGGATTTTGTGGTACTTAATGGGTGGGAATAAAAGCTGCGGGGGAAGAGGGGACATACAAAGGACAGAAGCCAAACTTGAATGAGACTTAAAAGCACTCTGCTTCTGAAGATGGAGATGGGGTACAGCCCAAGGTATGGGGACTGTACTCTCATCACTCAGAGAATGGGCTCTAGTTCCACCCATCACAGGCGGGCTAGAAGGACTCACATTAGGACACTCATTTCCTGTCAATCAGAGACTCTTTGCTGAGTCACTAGGGAGGTGGCTTTCCTGACTTGTCCCTGTCCTTGGGTCCCTCTGGCTGCTGCCATCAGAATCACCTGGAAGTGCCAAGATTTACACCACTGACATGAAGGATTTGGCTTTGTTTGAGGTGAGCTGAAGCCACCTTGACTAGACCAAGGGCTTCAGACTCAGAAGCTGAGACTTCAGTAGGAGCCCTGCTCGAAGTGTTTCCACCTTCCTCTGGGCATCTGCTCCCTGGAACGTTCAAGCAGCCACATCTGCCGTGAGGAGTGGCCAGAAGTTGCCAGGGGGAACTTTCAGTAGTTAATAGGATAAGAGAAGGTCTGGTGTACTCGAAGACTTGAGTCAACCCAACCCTCAGCAGTTAAGCTTAGTTGGAGATAAAATAAACATTAGAGGGAACTTACAATTAAAGTCCATTATTTGAATTATTAACAGTTATTGGGCTGCTGAATAATCTTGGAGACAGCCAGGTCCCTCTGATGTGCCTCATACTCTTGAAGCCAGCCAACACATCACAATGACTTCTGGCTGATTTCTCCTTAATTAAATTCTACTTATTTGTAGGAAAAATACATACAAATAAACAGGGCTAGTAGAGGCCTAATTTTAGTTTTTTTTTCTATGAGCTACCATGCTTCATAATATGCAGAACTGGGGATTGAACCCTGGGCTCTGTGCATGCTAAGTAAGTGGTCCCTCATTGGAGCTACATCTCCAGCTTCTAAATTAAACTTTCCAGATGTATCTGTAGTTAAAGGAAGCTTTTTTTTTTATTATTTTCTAAGTTTTTTTTATTTACATTCCAAATGATTTACCCTTTCCCGTTTCCTCCCTCCCCGAAAGTCCCATAAGCCCCCTTCCCTCCCTCTGTTCCCCATTCAACCCCCTCTCACTTCTCTGTCCTGGTATTCCCCTACATCCAGTCTTTCCAGGACCAGGGGTCTCTCCTTCCATCTTCTTGGACATCTATTGATATGTGAATTGTGTCTTAGGTATTCCGAGATTCTGGGTTAATATCCCCTTATCAGTGATTGCATACCATGTGTGTTCTTTTGTGATTGGGTTACCTCACTAAGGATGATATTTTCCAGTTCTGACCATTTGCCTAGGAATTTCTTGAATTCATTGTTTTTAATTGCAGAGTAGTATTCCATTGTGTAAATATACCACATCTTCTGAATCCAGTCCTCCGTTGAGGGACATCTGGGTTCTTTTCAGCTTCTGGTTATTATAAATAAGGCTGCTATGAACATAGTGGAGCATGTGTCCTTATTGCATGCAGGGGAAGCCTCTGGGTATATGCCCAGGAGTGGTATAACAGGATCCTCCGGGAGTGTCGGGCCAAGTTTTCTGAGGAACCACCAGACTGCTTTCCAGAGTGGTTGTACCAGCTTGCAATCCCACCAGCAGTGGAGGAGTGTTCCTCTTTCTCCACATTCTCGCCAACAACTGCTGTCTCCTGTGTTTTTGATCTTAGCCATTCTGACTGGTGTGAGGTGGAATCTCAGGGTTGTTTTGATTTGCATTTCCCTAATGACTAAGGATGTTTTACAATAAATGGTTGATATACTACATGCATTTGAGCTGGTCCATAGGTCTTTCTTAATTCCATCATTTGATGAGTTTGTCAAATGTGTATACAGCCTTTTCTCATGTGTCCCTGGTAACATGCAAATGCCCTTCACAGCCCCAGCCACTTCCTTTGTGAGTCAGTTTCCCCAGTCAACAATGCCCACAGTCACTCTTGCTCAAACTGTCTTTGAACTTCTGGGATCAAATATTCCTAGACTTTCAGTTTCCCACTGCTGGGTTTACAAGTGCACAGCATGAATTCTGTTTTCATGACCTTTTTTTCCTTTTCAAGATTATCACATGCCAGAGAGACACCACAATATCTATTATCTCAGTCCTTTGAATGTTGATACTTTATTATTATATGGCCCACCTTGGTGATCACATAGACTTAAGAATGCATTCCTAAATTGTGTTTGTGTGTGTGTGGGGGGGGATGTTTTCTCTATTGGCTGAAAAATTGATCACTAATTCAATATTGTAGCTCTGCACTGAACATTATTGTCTTTTTCTATCTTGTGTTTCTATCCTTACGTTTCTGATCGGAAACATACAAAAAAAAAAGAGGGGAAAAAGATTGCTAAATATTCATCTACATATCTCTTTAACTTTCATGGTTTTTTTTCTTTAAAGAACTCCACCAGAGAACTCCTACAGCTGATAAACGACTTCAGCAAAGTGGCCGGATATAAAATCAACTCAAGCAAGTCAGAAGCCTTCCTATACTCAAAGGATAAGCAGGCTGAGAAAGAAGTAAGAGAAATAATACCCTTTACGATAGCCACAAACCATATTAAGTATCTTGGCGTGACGCTAACCAAACAAGTGAAAGATCTGTATGACAAGAACTTCAAGTCTCTGAAGAAAGAAATTGAAGAAGACCTCGGAAGATGGAAAAATCTGCCATGCTCATGGATTGGCAGGATTAATATAGTAAAAATGAGCATCTTACCAAAAGTAATACACAGATTCAATGCAATCCCCATCAAAATCCCAACTCAATTCTTCATAGAGTTAGAAAGAGCAATTCAAAAATTCATCTGGAATAACAGAAAACCCAGAATAGCTAAAACTATTCTCAAGAGTAAAAGAACCTCTGGGGGAATCAGTATCCCGGACCTCAAGCTGTACTACAGAGCAATAGTGTTAAAAACTGCATGGTATTGGTACAGTAACAGACATGTAGATCAATGGAACAGAATTGAAGACCCAGAAATGAATCCACACTCCTATGGTCACTTGATCTTTGACAAAGGAGCTAAAACCATCCAGTGGAAAAAAGATAGCCTTTTCAACAAATGGTGCTGGCTCAGCTGGAGGTCAACATGCAGAAGAATGCAAATTGACCCATCCTTATCTCCTTGCACTAAGCTCAATTCTAAGTGGATCAAAGATCTCCACATAAAACCAGACACACTGAAACTAATAGAAGGGAAACTAGGGAAGAACCTTGAACATATGGGCACAGGGGAGAATTTCCTGAACAGAACTCCAATAGCTTATACTCTAAGATCAAGAATAGACAAATGGGACCTCATTAAATTACAAAGTTTTTGCAAGGCAAAAGACACCGTCAAAAAGACAAAGCGGCAACCAACTAACTGGGAAATGATCTTTACCAACCTTACATCTGACAGAGGGCTAATATCCAAGATATACAAAGAACTCAAGAAGTTAAACTCCAGAGAGGCAAGTAACCCTATTAAAAAATGGGGTACAGAGCTCCACAAAGAGTTCTCACCTGAAGAATATCTAATGGCTGAGAAGCACCTAAAGAGATGTTCATCATCCTTAGTCATTAGGGAAATGCAAATCAAAACAACCCTGAGATTCCATCTCACACCAGTCAGGATGGCTAAGATCAAAAACACAGGAGACAGCAGTTGTTGGCGAGGATGTGGAGAAAGAGGAACACTCCTCCACTGCTGGTGGAATTGCAGGCTGGTACAACCACTCTGGAAAGCAGTCTGGCGGCTCCTCAGAAAACTGGGCATGACACTTCCGGAGGATCCGGCTATACCACTCCTGGGCATATACCCAGAGACTTTACCTGCATGCAATAAGGACACATGCTCCACTATATTCATAGCAGCCTTATTTATAATAGCCAGAAGCTGGAAAGAACCCAGATGTCCCTCAACGGAGGAATGGATTCAGAAGATGTGGTATATTTACACAATGGAATACTACTCTGCAATTAAAAACAATGAATTCACGAAATTCCTAGGCAAATGGTCAGAACTTGAAAATATCATCCTTAGTGAGGTAACCCAATCACAAAAGATCACACATGGTATGAAGTCACTGATAAGGGGATATTGACCCAGAATCTCAGAATACCCTAGACACAATCAGCATATCAATAGATTTCTAAAAAGATGGAAGGAGAGACCCCTGGTCCTGGAAAGACTGGATGTAGGGGAACGCCAGGACAGAGTAATGAGAGGGGGTTGAACGGAGAAAAGAGGGAGGGAAGGGGGCTTATGGGACTTTCGGGGAGGGAGGAAACGGGAAAGGGGAAGTGATTTGGAATGTAAATTAAAAAAAATAAAATTAAATTAAATTAAAAAAAAAAAAGTCTGATAATTTGGCCTACACATAGACAAGACTGACCTGTCTTTTTTGATATATCAATGGCTGGAATCATCCTCTTACAGTTACAAACCAGCCTTTCTTGTTCATTCATGATCGAGTTATAATTCGTTGAATAATTTAGTTTATCCACTCTTATTGGATTGTGCATCCATATGGTGCAAAATACGTGCAAGTATGTTTATATTAAACCTAACAACAATATATTTGAATAATTATTATTATAAATTAAATGTTTTGCATGCTTGTAAGTTTCTTTGGTTTAATTTTTTTCTTTCCTACCTGGGCTACAAATCCTTTGCACTTTGCACAAGCTACTTAGTCATTCCATATTTAGTATAGCTGTTAACTACGTTACCTAATCTGTACAAGAAGATTCATTCTGGTGTCATTTCCTATCTTCTATCCTACATTATTTAGTTATATTTTTAATAATTGTCTAAGAGATAATTGCATCTTTTATTTATTGCAATAATATTTTCCAATTGTTACCTGCCTATAACTCCCTTTCAGCAGATAATTTTATTGATGTGTCTTTAAATTACACCTAAAATCACAAAAAGCATGCTATATTGCTGTTTTAAGCAATTGATGAACATATATACACACACACCTATGTATGCGTATATGCATTTATAGATGTAGATACACACACACAAACATATCAAACCTGCATCTTAATGGAACCATAGGTAAGAAAGTTCCACACGCATTTGGCAAATCCATAAAGCAACAGACTTAAATCTGCACCTTGAACAGTATACCTTAGAACTTCAAAAACGAATAACAATTAAGTAAATAAATGTAAAACTTTCTTCATCAATACCTAATATTTTTATTAAGACAATTTACTCAAGCAGAATCAAAGGTGTATGTGTGCACACACATGTGTGTGGTTGTATGTGTGTGTGTGAACCTGTGCATGTACGTGTGTATGTATTTCTTAGCATCACTGGGGTCATTTTTCTGGAAAACGCTTTCCTTGGAACAATTTTCTTGCTCTGTGAAGAACCATATTATCATCATTTGCAATATATCCATCTTCAGAGAAAATTTCTAAATATCTGTCTAAAATTACTTTAAATTTCATTTATCAAAATATTTATTTCTAAATTTCTTTGAATTTTATTGTTTTATACTTTATATTTCTGGATAACGTTTTACCATCTCATGGTTTTATGGCCTTTTTTGGTTTATATTCTGTATGTGTGTGTGCGTGTGTGTGTATCTGTATTTGTTGTGTATGTATCTGTGTGTGTGTGTGTGTGTGTGTGTGTAGGTCTGTTAGTGCCTGTATTTTTCTGTCTGTGTATGTCTATTTGTGTACATATTTGTGTGTGTCCCTGTGTTTCCCTTTCTGTCTCTGAATGTGTGTGTGAGTGCATGTGTGAGTGTGTGGTGTCTGTGTGTATCTTCAGCTTTCACATCACTCTGGTTTTTGCTTGCTTGTTTATACTGCTAAGTACTCACTGTATTCAGAGGTACGTGTTGTGGTTTTCTTGACATTTGGAAGTTATTTCTCACATATTCTTTTCTGCTCTAGTCTCTTCTCTAATTACAAATGTATTAGATAGTCGATTTTGCTCTCAACACCTTAAATGCTCAGCCTTTTGCTGTTGCTTGGTTGGTTTGGGTGTTTTTTTTTTAACCCCTGCTGTATTTTACAGATGATTCTTCCTACCAACCAGCCACTGCTCTACCTCCTGGGCAGTGTCTCCTCTGACACAGAGACTTTGTGGCCATCATTTTCAGTAAGACCTCTTGACTATATTACATCACTCAATTTAAACTTCCCACCTTCCCACACAGTGTGTCTATATTTCCTTACTTTAACTAATGTGCCATGGTTATTTGAAAGGCCTTTTCAAAGCTTTTTTTTTTTAGTGGTAAACTAAGCATAGCTTAAGCTCTAATGATAGTGTGGTCCTCTTAGTGGCCTGGGCTCTGGTTCCAGGATGCTTAAGGACCTTACATAAAGTGGGGCAGCACTGTGCCTGTAATCTGCCACAACCACCTGCAGTTAGCTGTCAATCATCTCTCCTTAGTTAGAATAGCTAATGCAGCCTAGAGGCTGTACAAACAGATTTGATTCTGTACTTTTAGAGGATAATGACCAGGAAAATGCGATGCAAATGTTCAGAACAGAGTCATTTAAGAACACATTCTGAATCCACGCTTGGCTGAACCTGCAGATACAGAGACGTGAAGGGCCAACTGTCAATCACTGTCCAGAAGCTGTCAGCGCTAATGTTCGCTTGCATGGTTCCCTTCTTGTCCCCTTTAACTCCTGCATTTAGAACAGGGTGTTGTGCAGCCTGGGTTTGCCTTGAACTCACAATAGAACCAAGGCTAGCCTTAAACTCCTGACCCTCCATCTCCCAAATTCTGGGGTTGAAGATGCGTACCATCCTGCTGAGCCCAATATTTTTTAAATATTATTGAATGTTTGTTCCATATTTCTGGGTAGAGAACAGATGGCATTGGATACCACGGCCTGTCTTTCTGTGAGCACGCTTGTTTGACTCTAAACGGTAATGCATGTATCCTCAGTGTGCAGAACAAACTTGTGCAAGTTCAAAGACGCTCTACTGACATGAGCTTCTTCTGTCTTAAACTGAATTATAAGTCATAGCTATTTACAAGATATTAGACTTCCTTTTCATTCTTGTTTGCATTTTTATCTGTTTTACTGTTATATCTCCTGCACACAACGCTCACTGTGTTATTCGTACGGGGAGCTGGTGTCTTATATTATGAATACTCCTCACTGTTGACTTTTAGATCACAGCCATTCTCTTCTTTACCTGTGTGGCAGTGCTCACAGGTGGATTTATAAAACAGTCCTTTATTTTTAGAAGGCAGTTTTCAGCTAGGGTTTATTTTAATGTTCTTTTTTTTTCTTTTGGTCACAATTCCCTGTCTGCAGCATCTAATCTCTTGACACATTGGGGCATTCACGTTACAGACCTTTCTGTTTGGAGATAAATGTTGGGAAATTATGTAAAAGCTGTACGGGCCTTTATAGAGGTGTTCTTCCTACAGCCCTAGATTGCTTGTGTGCACCATGCTGTCACAGTCAGGGTGTGGTTGCACAACCCACTGACTCCATTCAGAGTTCCCCAGAGTGTGTATGAATGCTCCAGCTGCCTAGGCATTGGTCATCACCTCCACAATCAAAACACAGTTTCAGCAAAGACCTCTCTCTGCCTTTCCCCTTCATCCCCCCCTGCCACACACACACACACACACACACACACTCACACAACACACACAGATTCAACTTTCTCCCGCTCAGAGGCACAGAGACAATCTTCTCCTCCTTTCTCTAGCCGGATCTGGGCCATCATCTAGTCTGACCTTTTTGTTACTAAAATCAAACTGTTTTCCCCATCAGAATGTCACTCTAGAACAAAGGCAGCGCTAAGAGCACTGAGTAACACTGGAGGATATTGATCTCCAGTCTTGTCAGCTAGTTGGAGTTAGGCAAATGGTTGTGTGTGCTGTGTGTGTTGAGTGACATGTTTATATGTGTGGTGGTGGTATATGTGTGTGTATGTGTGTGTGTGTGTTTGTGTAGTGTGTATGTGTACGGTGTGTGTGTAGTGTGTGTGTGGTGTGTATGTGTACGATATGTATGTGTGTGGTGTGTATGTGTGTATGGTGTGTGTGTGTGTATGGTGTGTATGTGTGTGATATGTATGTGTTTAGTGTGTATGTGTGTGGTGTGTGTATTGTATGTATATGTAATGTGTATGGCATGTGTTTTTGTATGTGGTATAGTGTGTGTGTATTGTGTGGTATGTGGTGTGTATGGTGTGTATATGTAATGTGTATGGTGTATGTTTTTGTATGTGGTATAGTATGTGTGTATATCGTGTGGTATGTGGTGTATGTTTTGTGTGTGGTGTGTATGTGTATATGTTTGTGATATGTTTTGTGTGTGTGTGTGTGACGTGGGACAGAGAGGGGGAGAAACAGGCTGGGAGGCTGTAAATATGGGAGTTCACTGTGTTTCTGCCTGAATTCTTCACTCTCCCAATGAAATTATTGCTGCGGCTGCCGGAGCAGAGACCATTGGCTTACTTCCACTCAAACAACCTGTTTCCATTTCCAATTTCTTTCAACTAGGTGTTTTCCTCATTTATATTTTTTCTGTAGCCATAGTCCAATGAATTGTTATAAAACCATTTTTTTTGTACCCTATCCAGTTTTTGTGGTAAATAGCACGTGTTTATTTTAAAATATTTTCACTTAGTCACTGAAAAGTTCACATATATGGACCGTGTATTTTAACATATCAGTCCAAATCCTCTTTCCTAGTGTCCTCAGAACGAACTCAACGTAACCCCCAACTTTACCTCTTCTTTTAAAATTGTGTTTCGTTTACATTATTAATGCGCTCAGCTCAGCGCACTCAGCGCTACCCGCCTGCGCATGCGCATGAGTAAGGCGTCCAGGACTGGTTCATGGCCAACCTCGAATCCCCAACCAAATAGAAGCGACTCTTCCTGCTTTAGCAGCCATTACTCCTCAGCCAGGGGCGCATCTCCGTAAACTCCTCACTCTCTGCTACAAGGTTGAATCATCTTGTTCTTATGCAGGTCTCATGTAGGTAACCACAGCTTCTGCGAGTTCATGTGGGCGCAAGCCAAGTCATGTCCAAAACAGCACTTCACAGCCCTCCACCTTGTCCTTGGGTTCCTACATTCTCCCTGCCCCTTCGTCAGTGAGGTTCCACAGGGATCAGCTGATTTTCAACATGTGTAGTCTACTGCAGTGTACGCATTAAGGCTATGGAGACATTTGAGGCTACAGCCTATTTATCTATGATCTGACCCACTTTCCTATTATCTATTGCTTTCTATCTTTTGAAATCATTACACACACCCCTTACCGTTATCCAGCAGAGTTTTAGCCTGTTGCCATTCCTTGAACGATGCATCTAAGTTTTATTGTTCATTGTTATACTTATGAAATCCTAAAATTTATACTTGTATTTACTTTATTCCTAAAACGTAGGTGGATGCATGTTTTCTTGCAGTTACTACTCAGAGTTAAATGTTACTATTATCCATGATAGCATTATAATTTGATTCTATATATCAGAGATTACCATGGTCTGCAAGTTAACACTTAGATTTATTCATGATTTATATTTTATAGATTATATAAATTATATATTATTTAAACACATAACATACAATTAATTTATATGACATAAAATATTCACGATTATATTTATTCATTTTCACATTCTCATACTCGTATTCCATCATTGAAAGCCAGAATGCAGAAAATAATTTCAATTCTTGCCTGTGATTTACCCTTTTTTGCAAAGATTTATTTTCTTGAACAAAAATGTTTAGATCAATGGTATTCTTTCAGGGTCACTGGGGCCACCAGCCTCTGTCTTGACCTTCTGTAGTGGGTGTAGAGAACACAACAGTTAGTCAATTGTCTCTCTTGCTGAGTCCATGTGGCTTTCTTCTTGGCAGCTTTTATGGTTTTTCATTGTATTTGATGTTCTGTAATTTGACTGAGACAGTCTTGCATGAATATTTAGAACATTATGGTTGAGACTCAGTGGATTCCCTCGGTACGTTGTTATTGTTCAACAAATCTGTTCCCTTGTGGATGACACCCCCTCAGTTATCCTCACCACTCCCTGTTCTCCATTCCTCTTGGGGGTTCTGATGCAAGTGGGCTGGTTCTTCCAGGGCACCGTGCCTCTCCTCGCACTTCTACAGCGAGCACCCGGCTGTCTACTCAGAGCCTACCTGTGCAATTTCCTCACACCGTCTATGCCTCGCAGTCCTGGCAGCAATTCACACTCTATTCTTCTTACCTTGGCATTTAGCCATTTAATATCTATCATAATTTTTACTTCTAGAGTCTGTGTTAGATCCAATATTTGGATTTACTAGGATGTATTCTGAAATCTTGTTCCTTGATGTTTATACCATTTTAATTTTATGAAGTACATCAGGTGAATTTATTCGATATATTGTGCATAAAAGTTACAATAACCTGTGTGCTTTTTTTCAAGTTTCATAAATTTAATATCTCAAAATAATTGTGGCAGCATTTATTTCATAATTCGGAGATTTGGTTTGTAGAGATTTCTTTTTAAAAAAAAAAGTCTTAAGACTAAGAACTAGACAAACTAGATACAAAGTATTTCTTCTGAGTTTCTTCTCTCCCTCATGCACACACACATACATGCACACACACATGCGCACACATACACACATGTGTACATGTGCACACACACACTCTTGCTGTTCAGTTGCTTTGTATTTCAAGTTGATGTGCAGCCGAGGTATTTCCTGTTATATACTGGATATGCTCCCTGTCAGAGGGAGAGGGCTCTCTTCAAGGATGGCGTCCTTTCTCTGGATCTTCAGATTGCGCAGGAACTTGTATCTGCCTCTTCTCTTTTGTATGTTTCAGCAACCATGAGAAAGTCATACTCCTGGGTAAGCACTATCCTCCAAGCTTCCTCTGCCCAAAGACTCAGGGATGAATAAGTGAGTCTTGTTTATGGACAAGATGTTATACAAGAACCTTTAAGCCTTTCCGGATGTCTTAACTCTCTAGAGATTGATGTAATTCTCCATTCTTAACATCTAACATTTTAGCTATTTTTATGGATCAGAAAACAGATGTGTAAGAGTATATGTAATAAAATAACTTTTATATTTCATATAAATATTTAAAGTTCACTACTCTAGCATGGGAATTCTATATTAACATTAGTAGTTACCAGATATTTCATAAAGACTAAGTATTTCAAATATTGAAATGAGGCATGTGTATTGTAAATTTTATTACCATACTCCTGGGCTTAGTGACATAGGGTATAACTAATAAACTGTACAAATATGAATATTTATATGCACACAGTCATACATATTTAAATGTGGTGCTTCTGATTGTCGTAGGGAATGACAATGCCATCCCATAATGAGAATTCTTGGCTTTTTATAGAGCTGGCAGTAGAATTCTTTACCCTACTTGTGAAAACACTCGAGAGAGGCCCTTTGTGTCAAGGGTTTCATATTCACTCTAGTAACACAGACGCCGTGTTCAACCTACATTATTTCTTTGGAGCAGCCTTGGAGAAGGTACCCGTGGGAAACACAAAAGCCAGGGGACAAAGTTTAAAGGACTGCTTGAAAAGTTGTAGAAACAAAGGCTTTGTTCAGCTACCACTTGCTGAGATGAAAACTCTCCGGGGTAGTCCTTCCTAAGAGAGCAGAGGCGGAGCTTGCTCAAGTTTGAGTGAAATCTAGCTGCTAGTCTAGACTGAGGGAGAACGCAACAGCAGACTTCAGATGTGGAAACATGGAAGCAGCTCCAGATGCCATCTGAGCAGTGAGCTGTGTCTGTCCTGATGACGTCAGCACAGCGCAACCCTCACCACCCAGCCCCTGCTCTTCGGACTCAGCCGCCCCTCAGCAGGCAAGATAGCCACACCACTACAGGAGCAAATTCCCAGTGGTTGTTAGTCAGCAAATCGGACAGAGGGAAAGGGGAAAACACAGCCACTTGCAGAGGATGTGGACGTCAACCTTGTGATGGAAAAAGTGAGAGAGAGAGCGAGGTGCTACGGGTTTTTGAGACGGCTCGAAGAGTCCTGATCTTCCATAGGAGGCATTGGATCGATTTTACTACATCATGGAGGGTTGTTTGCATGTTCTAGATCTGGTCAGCCTTAGGTTTTTCCTTTCTGATGAGTAAGGTCCTAGTGTAAGAAGTAGAGTCTCTCTCCTTCTCTGGAAACTAAATCTGTGAGTCATCTTCCCCACAACCCCACATGCAAGGCAGGGAGCGAAACCTGGATTATCAGCCCCAGATCACATCGACATACTGTGAACCGTCACCCTCTGACCCGAGGCCCTGGGAAAAGAGGCCACCTTGGCCTTATGGAGATGGTGTCCATGAATGTCCTCCCTTTGTGTTCCAGAGGTGATTGCACGATTGGATCTCAAATGCCAATAGCAGAAAGACGATGGACAGCACGTAGAACTAGCATGGCTGGGGATGAACCGAGCATCGCTGTCTAACCACACACCGTGCCACCTCATGGGCTGGCCAGAAAGTGCTATTTCTGCTTATGCAGTTTCTGCGTCATCCTCTCTGGATTCCTAGAAGTTGTGCGAGCTAATAGGTATCCTCTAAAATTCATTTGTCATGTTTAATTATTCATGCTTTATTTCTGTTGCCGTCAATTAAGTGCATAATATACAGTGGTGGGCATCATTTCGCTGTCTGCTATCGGCGTTTGAGGACATCAGAACACAGCATCTTAACGATGGACAACGCGGGCATGGAGTGTGACTATAATTTTAGCTAACTTAGTCTGAGACAAACTACAAGCTAAATATTTATGCTAAGGGCTTTATGGATGGGGCTTTATATGATATTCAAAGAGGTCATAATGACCTTTTTTTAATGTAGGAATCTGTGTGAAGACAGGCTTGACAATTTGACCAGAACTGCAGTCCTGGACTACAGTATGATTTCCTCACTGTCCATAATCATAACCTCACACACCCTGGTCAGATAAAGAGAGAACTTACACAGATAAACCATGGTGACGCTATGTAGAAATGCTGCCTTACCACACAAGGTAGCCTCAACATGTTGATATATACCAAGTGCTCTGATTACCATTAAAAATACTAAATATAGTAAATTATATTCCTGTAATTTATTCATCCCTGAGGCTAAAATTAATGCTATTTAGTAACTCTTATGAAGTTTCTGATGATCTGAGATAGCAAATATAATCTGAGATAAAAGAAACAAGTTCTCTGTTCTGAGGCCAAGAGAAGCTGTAAGGCAGGGGAAACCGGAACCAGTCCTAAGGCACATGCCATGCATGATCTGGGTCAATCTGTTAATGTGGTCTAGAACATGAAAGTGTGAGACCAGACCCTGCCCATCCCTACAATCTGCGCAATTGCATGGTGCTGTGTATAACACACAAGTGAGAAAGCGCCTTGCTTCTCCCCATGTGCTGTTGGGAATTAAACACTTTGTCTTCAGTGATTAATGTCTGAAGATGAAAACCCATGATATCAGTTTTGTGATATCTTGATGCTATATTTAGAAAAAAAAAGGATAAGCTTGTGCTAGGCACTGTTGAGGTGACTGGTAGATACTTTAATTACATGAATAATTAAATACTATCTTTCAGTACGAGAGAAAGAAATTTTATTGATAGAAATCATATCTCCCCACCTAGTGAAATGGGCTCATGAATAAGGGAGTCACTGCAAAGTGAGTCCCTATGTCACCAGCATGTTTTAGATTAAAACTTGTAGTGAAGACAGATCGGTAGACCCTGATCCATTTCCTGTGGCTAATAAAACCAACATTACAAACTTAGTACACTAAAGAGAGACCAAGTTATTATCCACCAGCTCTAGATGCCTAACCTGGATTTCAAATGCAAAGGCTGTAGCAGATCTTCCTGCTTTTGGAAGATTCTCAGAGAAGTTACCTGGATTAGTCCAGCTTCTAGAGCAGGGGCTCTCAATCTGGGGGTCACAAGCCCTTTAGGGAGCCACATACCATATATTTACATAACGTTTCATAACAGTAACTATGTTACAGTTATGAAATTGCAGTGAAATAATTTTATGACTGGGGATTGCCACCAAGTGAAGAACTGTAGTACGGGTCACAGCATCAGGAAGGTTGAGAACCACTGATCTAGAGTAAGCCTTCATCCTTGGCTCCCAGCATTCCATATTCCAAGTCAGTTAACATCATTCCTTTGCCTTTGGCTTTGTGCCCTGT
The DNA here is from genome assembly GCA_036184795.1 of Tokudaia tokunoshimensis. Classification (NCBI taxonomy): domain Eukaryota; kingdom Metazoa; phylum Chordata; class Mammalia; order Rodentia; family Muridae; genus Tokudaia; species Tokudaia tokunoshimensis. The sequence continues at coordinate 84,312,399 of BTHU01000006.1, forward strand.
TTCCCAATACCCTGGCCTTCTGTGACAGGAGTCCTACCTGCCCACTTCATCTGTTACGCTGTCGCACATACCCTGGGGTTTCTGGTACCCGATCACTGGGTATTCCATATTTGTTTACTTCCCATGCTAGCCTTAAACCCAACTAAGACAGCATGTGCTTGTCTCCAAAATCACCCTCCAATTTAGGATATAGGAGCACACAGGGGAACCAGAGATGTGCTAAGATATTTGCTGACTTCATTTCTTCCTCCTGAACTCTAATGTTTTGCTTCTCTTTTGTGGATACAAGAGAGGAGCCAGGTTATAGTAATTGGTGTAACTTTTGGAGATTGAAGAAAGAATGAGCAGCAAACTATAAAATCCACTGTGTGTATGGTCCAATGACTCTCAATAATGTTACCATATTATGCTTCTTTAATTCCAGTCTAGTTTTAGAACAACTCTGTCTCTTCAAAATATTCTCATTTAACTACTTCCTAAACATCCACAATGCCACTCCAAACTCCCCCTCCGCTTTACATTCTTATAATTTCGTATCTAGAGAACTTTCTATGTCACTTCTTCCCTAGAGCCTTTTATTTAGAATGCCATCTCTGACATTCAACTGTTTTTGACACAGTGATATCTTCCTGGTGAGTCATATACCATTGTACGGCTATAGCAAAACAGGTTTCCCCATTCACCGGCTGACAGCTCTCAAATTCCTTATTTTGACAAAGCTCTCAGATTACCGAGAGAACCATCCTTTAAAAAAAATATATAACTTTTCTGTGGGTGTTCACAAAAATTGAAATCATTTTTCCCATTGAAAGACTGTTGTAAAAAATGCAATGGAAGATTACAGAATTTAGGATAACACATGGAAAGTTACATATCTGAACCATTCTGTCAGGTAGAAGGCACTTTTGAAATGTAAACTAATAATCAACAGCCGTGGACTGAAGGGTGCTTAACCCAGCCAAGAAGATGTACTAGACATGAATATCAGGCCATGAAGCACCATCATCATCATCAATCATGGAAATGAAATCACAAGAGGATGCCAGTTTATGCATAAAAGATACCAGGAAAATTTTGTGCTGAAAATTTCAAATTTTGCTGATGGGGATGGGGTCAATCCAAGACCATTGAAATCATCCATCTTTAAAACCACTGATGACTCAAACAGCCCGATGGACAACTATCATCCAGAAATGACACTTCAACTATTTAGGATTAAGAAATAGGAACATCCATATACAATAGCCTAGAGCAGAATGCCCAGCACATGGGTACATGTGGCAAACACGGAATCAGTGATCAATTAGGTAACAGTTGATCATGCAAAAACCTGAACGCTCTTGTTCATAGCAGAATTTGTCCTAATAATGAAAAATAACCCAACTTTTCACCAAATGATTAATGGGTCAGTAAAGTAGCTCACCCCTGCGATGGAATATTACTCAGCAATCAACGGAAATAACATTATGAGATATGTTAATGTAGATGGACTCAAACAACATTGTGTTAAATGAAAAACTGATTTTGTTCATGTGAAGGAAAGGCCTGGAAGGGAGGAATCCACAGTGCTGGGAACTGGATTCATGATAATCTTGAACTTAATAGATTTTGAGAATGAGGTAATGAGACAGTAAAGTATCTCTTTTTGGAGGAAGAAAAAAATCTTCTACCATTAGATGGTGTTGATAGTTGCACAATTCTGTGACTACTTTAATATCTATTGAGTCATATGTTCTTAACAGATCAAGTTAATTGCAAGCAAACCTTACCTCAGAAATGCCCTAAAAGAGTTTATAAAAATTATTAAATATTGATGAAATTCTTCAAATGAGGACATTGTAATGGTGGGAAAAAATTTACGTTCAACAAAGTTTGAGATCAAGAGCATGGTGTGCAATATTCCTCATTGGAGACAGGCAACTTGCAGTGTCTGGATAGATCAATTATTACCTCATCTAGAATCAAAGGTCCAGGCTGCGGTTTGGTGATGTGCTTGAGTAAGATGTACCCAAGGGAAACTGGGTGAATGCTAAGGTGGATTGCCACGATTTTGGCAACGGCTTCTGGGTTTAAACTGTTTCAAATTAAAAAAAAAAAAGAATTCAAAGCATCTGACTGTCAAAAGGGTGAGTTTTATTCTTGAGAAGCCAGCCTTCTGATAACAAGGCTGCCTGCCTCCCTTCAAGGAAGCACTGCTTGCACCCTGTGGTCTCTGCCTGTCACACTTACGGCAGGTTGGTTCAGCTATGTCCACACATTGATCTGTTTGAGCTTTAAAGTGTTCAACTTCAGAGGGCATCACTTCAACATTTAAAGAAACGTTCAGCCAGAAATACTGTGGGCTCAGAAACAGGCAGGAATCATTCAGTCTCCTGAGACAGACACACAGAGAGACACAGAGGGTGAGGTAGATAGATAAACAGGCAGATGGGTAACACAGAAAGAGGAGGAGGGAAGGGGGAAGGAGAAGAGGAAGAGAGAGGGAGAGATGGGTTAGGAAGGGAGTGAGCCCAATTAAACGAAGGGTGCCTGAGCATGAGTGACTTGGGTCTGACTTTCTTTCTCTCTTCTATGAACCATCTCTAGGTCATATTGTTTTAAACAGAACGAGTTAATACACTCTGGTATTTCACTCATTAGAAGCTTAGGCTGATTTATTGGTCAGTCCTTTGCTTTATCTTCAATCACATGAGATTGCAAAAGAAGAGAGAGAAACTCAAGCACATCACCCGCCGGGCCTGCCAATGGAACAGTATCTTTGACAGTTACACGACAGAACACGCATTGTATCAGGACAGCCGTGACAGGCCAAGCGAGCATATTGACAGGACACCATGGCAGCATCTGGCAGGTTGTTCCAGATGAGTGCCATCCTAGCCTTGTCAATGTGATGGCGCGAGACACATTTCACAGACTGGCTCCTCACAGCTCCTCTAAGGGGAAGGTGTCCTGTGCAGAGCCATCCCAGGCTTTTTGCTAGCTGCTGTCCACACGCACTATATGTGGCATTGGACACTGATAAGAGGACGTTCGAATTTTACCCCAAATTGTTGGTCAAACGAAGTTGTCATTACTTTGTAGTGTGAGCAAGTCACGTGGGACGTTTGCTGAGGCACGGGTCTCTCAAGGTGTATACTGCTTGAACGTTAAGCCTGATTTTTGTAGGAGGATTCTTGTGAATAAATTTTACTCCTGCAGCAAAGAGAGAGATTGTTTTAAAACTTTGCAGTTTCCAAGTGTTAGTGAGGAGTCAGCCCATCACTGCCCCAGGACAGCCTTAAGATGTCCTATTATATTTTATTTATTAGTGCTATTCTATAACATTAATAAATATCTGATAGACACTTCACTGTATGGCATTAATTATATTTTATTTATTAATACTATTCTATAATATTAATAAATATCTGATAACTACTCTATAAATTTATAGAGTATAAGTCTGTCAAAATGCTTGGGTAATACATAAATAAGAATCAGTCAATAGGAGCCTAGTTATGAAGATTGTGGTATATCCACAGAACTACTCCCATAAAAACCAGTTGGACATGCCCATATTGATATGGAAAATTTGCAAATGATTGATTGAATACGCATATTTTTCCAAGCTTTTTAGAAAACAGTCATGAGAAATGGAAACATCAGTTATGCCTAGGATCCAAATATTTGCTAGCCTGAGGGCCAATGCCTTCATTTCCGTCCTGTTCCTTCTGAGATGTTTCAAAGAGGTTAGCTCTACATGACTTGTACACTCTTAGACCTACTGAGCTTTCTTAGAAGCAAGGACAGCTGTTTATTCCAATGAGTGTATTATCTCACTTGAAAACCTCCAACTGAAAGAAGTAGCAACACACCCACACATCCACACCAACCATGGGTTTGGTTTTTTGTTTTTGTTTTTTTTTGTTGTTGTTGTTTTTTTTTTTTTTTTTTTTTTTTTGCCTGTATCCTTTATAGCAGGCAGATGTCTGGCACACAGTAGGATAAGTGACTTTTCAGTATGGGAACAGCAAAGATTTGTCAATGTATTTGAATGCAGCATGGAAGTTGAAAGAATAAAGCCACCTATATATAATAGACATGTTGATGTTTTCCTCAAGACCAGTCGGCTCCAGCATGCTTTCTCTGTCTGATGAGAAATTGTGATGTATGTTTTATTAAACACTACTTGTGCCCAAGTCAAAAATGAGAGTGCAAACCACAAGCCACACATTTCCCCATACATTGACTACTTACTAACTGCTCTGGTGGGTGAGGCTTATAGACATAAGCATCCAAATATTTAAGCTTTCACTTATCACATGAGTGTAATTATCAGGAGGAACAGGCGTAGAGTGATAACGTAATTGAACTTGGATACTTGGATGGCCACACTGAGACACTCCCTGTGAAAATGTATGAGAGAACAGGCTACAATGGGCAAACAGAAACAGCTAGTTCAGCTGGAGAAAACCAGGACACATGAAGAGCTCCCTTTGTTCACTGTACCAGAGGCAGTAGGACTGGAACCTGATATGACCTGATTTGACTTTGGCTCTCACCAGTTCCCTTTGTTAGGCAATAGATGTCTGCTGCTGTCTGAATATCTGAAAATGAGTTTTTACTATGTTGTTTGACATCTTGTATCATACCTTTAGTATGATTCTAAATATATGGACAGGTTCTAAATATGTGTTATCGCCCTTTCAATCCTGGTGATAGTCTTTACACATTTTATGACAGCAAAGCCCTCTCCGTAGGGTCAAATAACCCATATCATACCAAATGCCTCAGGTGGATGAGTGGGTTGGCTTTTGCACACAACCTAGACACAAGGTAGAGTCATCTGAAAAGACGGAACCACGATGGAGAGGATGCCCCCCGCATCAGATTGGCAATCCTGGAAGGCATCTTCTTCATTGATGATTGATGTGGAAGAGCCCAGCCCATTGGTGCCACCTCTATACAGGTGGTTATGGGTGTCTCATAAAGCAAAGTGAGCATATCAGGGGAGCAAGCTGGTAAGCAGGGTTCCTCAGTGGACCCTGTTCCAGGTTCCTGCCCCGACTTCCCTACATAAAGCGCTTGTAAGCTGCAAAGTAAAAATAAATCCTTTCCTCCTCTTGTTGTTTCTGCTCATGGCATCTTGGTAACAACAACAACAACAAAAATTAAAACATTTGTTTATTCAGTTTTTTTGAGGAATCAGAGGAATCCTTTTAAGAGTCCATGTATGAGGTATTATCTCTCCATTATCCTAATGGAGCAAGGATATATGTCTCTCCCCTGGTATGCTGTTGATAGCAAGGCTGGAAACATGGCCAGCTGTGGCTGAAACTGTGGAGATTTACGAATCATAGAGAGACCACAGTTCAGTGAATCCCACACTTAGGTTAAATCATGTTTCATCACACTAAACAAAATGGCGGCATGTAAGACCCTGGGCCTCCTGAGTTTGCAGATTAAGAACACATTCTTTCAGTCTCTGCTCTATACTTTGCCTCTGTATCTCCTCCCATGAGTATTTTTGTTCCCCCTTCTAAGAAGGACTGAAGCATCCACACTTTTGGTCTTCCTTCTTCTTGAACTTCATGTGGCCTGTGAATTGTATCCTGGGTATTCTGAGCTTTAAAGCTAATATCTACATATCAGTGAGTGCATACCATGTTCTTTTTTTACATCACTCAGGATATTTTCTAGTTCCATCCGTTTACCTAAGAATTTCATGACGTCATTGTTTTAATAGATGAGTAGTATTCCATTGTGTAAATGTACCCTATTTTCTGTATCCATTCCTCTGTTGAAGGACATCTGGATTCTTTTGAATTTCTGGCTATTTTAAATAAGGCTGCTATGAACATAGTGGAGCAGGTATCCTTGTTAGATGTTTGAGCATCTTTTGGTTATATGCCTAGGAGTGGTATAGTTGGGTCCTCATATAATACTATGTCCAAATTCTGAGGAACCGCCTGAAGGAAAGGCCATCCAGAGACTGCCCCACCTGGGGGTCCATCCTATGTACAGACACCAAACCCAGACACTATTGTGGATGCCAACAAGTGCTTGCTGACAGGAGCCTGATATATCTGTCTCCTGAGAGGCTCTGCTAGAGCCTGACAAATACAGAGGCAAATGCTCACAGCCAACTATTGGACTGAGCATGGGGTCCCCAGTGGAGGAGTTAGGGATAGGACTGAAGGAGCTGAATGGGTTTTCAACTCATAGGAAGGCCAACAATATCAACCAAACAGACCCCCCCTCCCTAGAGCTCCCAGGGACTAAGCCACCAACCAAACAGTACACATGGAGAGATGTAGCAGAAAATAGCCTTGTTGGACATCAGCAGGAGGGGAAGCCCTTGGCCCTGGGAAGGCTCAGTGCCTCAGTGTAGGGGAATATGAGGTCAGGGAGACAGGAGTGGGTGGGTGGGTGTGGGAACACCCTCATAGAAGCAGGGGGAAGGAGGATGGCATAGAGGGTTTCTGGAGGGGAAACTGGGAAACGGGATAACATTTGAAATGTAAGTACATAAAATATCCAATTTAAAAAAAAAGAACTCAGCTGGGCAGTGGTGGCGCACGCCTTTAATCCCAGCACTTGGGAGGCAGAGGCAGGAGGATTTCTGAGTTCGAGGCCTGCCTGGTCTACAAAGTGAGTTCCAGGACAGCCAGGGCTACACAGAGAAACCCTGTCTTGAAAAACAAACAAACAAACAAACAAATAAACAACAAAAAAGAACTCATTCTTTGTCAGGTAAGCAAGGGAATGCTTAGAGACTCCATTGCTCTCCAACTTTGAATAAAGAAAGATAGATAAATAAGTAAACATAGTTCTGCCATACCTGGAGCTCAGTTGAGCCAGAAGACTGACCGTGGAAGCAGCTGAGACGGTTGTTGACAGGGAATTCCCCACCCCTGAACTCATTCTTCTTCCTAACACAGATGAAGGAGTGTGATCATTTCCAACTCACAGCAATAAAATCTTCATTATACCCCACAGGGCCACATGCTGTATTCATTTTTTTGAGTACATTTAATAAACACTTCTTGTTTGTGGAAAAAAAATTCCAACTTAACTTGTCCCTTCCAAGGACCTCAGCAACACAGCCAGAGCATGAGGAGACTGTGCCCTCTCTATTAAAGGGGTCCTAGGGTTTGGGTGATATTCAGAAATGAACATTAGGAACTTAGGACACAGAGTTTCCCATCTGTGATGAGACATTGGGTCTTAATGTCCTCTAATGCATGAGGCAATGGCCCTGCTTCTGCTTCACAGGCCACACTGTTCCAAACACATGGAGAATCCCATACTTTGTCACCTTAAGTCACCATAGCACCTCATCTGACTTCCTGGTAAAGTTTGGAGGGAAAGCAGGCCAAAACAGCTGTCCCTTTCATCCAGTAGCCCCATGTGCTGTTGGAAACAGATGTATTAGATAAAAAATAAAAATATATATTATTTATGCCAAGGGAGAAATACTCATAGATGCTACCAAGAGTTAAAAGACATTATTTTTTTCCTTTAAGAGAGGTTTGCCCTGTAGCACAGGATGACATGGAACTTACTATGTAGCATAGGATTATCTTGAATTCATGGGAATAAACTGGCCCAGCCTTCCAAATACTGAGATTCCAGGCATGCACCCCTACACCTGGTTCTAATGACAAATTCTTGATAAAAAAGAACAAATATTCTTCTAACTCCATCTGTATACCTGTGCTATGCAAGAGAGATGGAAGTACTTATTATGTAGTACAAATACATGACTTGGACTTTTTTTTTTTCTAAACATCAAGGGATAAAGAGAAGTAGGTTTTATGTAAAAGAAAAAAAAATGTGTCATTGAAGATTTTTAAGCAACTGAGTGTAAAGTATACACTACCAGATGTGTTGATGCGCCCTTGTAACCCCAGTGCTCAGCAGTCTGAGGATGTAAGATCCTAGGTTTTGGGCCAGCTTGTGCCACATCATCAGAGTGGCACAAAACAAAAACAAAAAAATACAGTTAAGTAAAGCTATATAGATAGATAATAGGTGATAGATAGATAGATAGATGAGATAGAAAAATGATATAGATAGATAGATAGATGATATAGATAGATGATAGATAAGTCATAAATATATGATAGATAGCTAGAAAAATGATAAATAGATAAAAGAAATGATTAATCAATATACAACAGGTGATAGAGTATAGATATATGTAATAAGTAGATGATAGGTTATTAATAAATAGTTACATGAATTATAAATAAAAAGATAGAAATGATTGATAGGTAGATATATAGATGACAGACAATTGATAGTAGGATGAGTAGATAGATGGTGGATAGCAGCTAGCTAGATGATCAATAGGTAACACTTTTGTTGAAAGCAGGGAGGGACATAAAGATGGGACAGCAAAGGCCATTCTTCCCTGGCTCTTTCATGGTCAGTTAGAGCCTATACTGTAGTATCCAGAAACAGAATGGAATGAGTGGATGCTCCAAGGCCATCCTGCAAGGCCAACTGTTACTCTCAAAGAAATTCTTCTTGCTCTAGGAAATGCACAGAATTCACATATTTTTTTTTTCGAACATCTACTTGTAGGCTCAAAAGTGTGTTTTTTTAGATGTATTATTATTGTAATATTATTTTTATTATTTTGGTATTCGAGGACATACTATGTAGCCTTGGCTGGTCAAGAAGTCACTATGTAAGTATCATTGAATTCATAGAGATCAGGGATTAATATCTTGTCAAACATGTTCACTCCTTCCCTAAACAGTGGGTGTCTAGGGAAGATAAGAGACCTAACTAATGGCTTTGCTGGGAACAGAACAAATTGACTGCAGCTAGCTTAGTCCTGTGGCTATATATTCAACCAGTTCAAGCAAAAGCACCTACTGGGGGTTGAGCAGGCTTGCAGCAGCTTCATCCATGATGAATGTGTCTAAGAGGAACGGCAGGGCCACCTCTACGCAAATGCCAGGGGCTGTGCAGCTGCAAAGGCATCTCCTGCAGGAGGACCTAATTGAAGACTGCCTGAGAGACCAAGGATTGTGGATGTAGACAATGCCAGTCAATCAGGACCTGCTGTTTAGAAGAGATGCTTTCTTAGGACCAATGGGGTGGAGGGTATTAAAGGAGCTTGCAACAGCATTCAGGTGAGCTTGCTGCAGTGTTTATCACCTGCTCCCAGAGTCTGGGTCATTGACTCAGCTCCAAGGGCAGGTAGGGTCAGGCAGCAAGTAGTCTAGGTCACAGGCAGCAGACATGTATGGACTTTTGTGTGTGTGTTTACTTAATAGAATAGTAATTTATATAAAAATATTCTGCTCATTCAGGAAGATATAGATAAGTAACTTAGGATTTGTAGAATTCAAATCCTGTGATGTGCAACTACCCATTTCATATAAAGAACCGAAGCCATCAAGGTTTGGTTATCTGCCAGGGGACAGAGTCTTAGACTGAGGTATGGTTTTAATTGACTTATTACCTCTATCCCATGCCCTTCTCATTAGCCATATTGAGAAGCAGTAAATTTCAGTGGTTAGCACTCTATCATAAGCAAAGTGTATTCACACCATGGCTTGTGCCGTTCTTGCTGTAGGGTTCTGGAGTGAGAATTAGTTATTTTCACTGCTATCTCCCCACACACTGATAGCAATTTAAGTCAGATCCTCATTGTCTTCTGCATCTTATATGTCACTGAAGAAACCAGTGTCTGGAACTACGAAGACTGGGAGGACTGCCTGATGACACTGATTAAGCTTTGTCCCTTGGACAAGGAACTGAAAAAAAGCGGTGTTGTCAAGGAGTATCCAGAAACACTCGTGAGATTTCAAATAAGCAACTACCAGCAGCACTGAAAACTATCCAAAGGATCAAGCAGGGTTTGACAGCCTAGAAAGCAGACTGAGTATCCCCAGCCAAAAAAAAAAAATTCTAAATAATAAATTTACCTGCAGAAGTGGGGAGATGGGGTGACTGTGAAAAACAAAACAGAAAACGAATACTTTCACATTATTCTGCAGTTACTTGTGTTTACACAGACTCATCTCTGAAGGCTGTGGACAGAGTACATTGTGAGTTTCAAAAGGACGCCAAATGGTTGAAGGGGATGGGACCTATGGGTAAGCCTGGCTGTTAGGGAATGTCAGAGGATCCCAAGAGCAAGGCAGCTATACTAGCCAAATACATGAGGTCTGTGCTCAAAGGAGAGGCCCTGCCTAAATAGACAAGGTAGAGAGCAATCAAGGAAAATATTCAGCATCAACCTTTGACTTCTATACACGTGAATACACACATGCCCAAACACAAGAGCACACACACAAAGACAGACAGACAGACACACACACACACACACACACACACACAAACACTTCCATGACACAGAGTCCGTCATCAGTATGTTTTTCAATATTCAAAGCAATTAAATTTGTATTTGATTTAATGAAACTTAAGTTCATTTAAGTACATACACATCACTTCAAGACTATATGTGTATGTTCTCTACGTAAGGACACAGTTATGCCTAGGTTCATTTCCCCAGTAGGGATGCTGAATTCTATTGTGTCACCTGGATTTCTGTCACATATCACTTTTATAACACTAATGAACACCAGCAACACAGAAAGTTACAAGTGCAGGTGTCCACTGTGCCCAAGTGTTTCATTTATTCTTCTAAATGAGAAATGAACTGAAGTGTGCAGGGATCAACACCATTCACTCTCATAATCACCTCACAGATGTTGAGGCTAACTGACCCAGACAACGAGGATTGCAGGAGATACCTGCTGAGCTACTGTTATGATGAGTGAATTTTTAGTTGAGGTTCCTATTGCAATGAAACAAAACATGACCCAAAGCAACTTACAGAGGAAAGGGTTTCTATCTGCTTACATGTCCCTATCATAGTCTTTTATGAAGGAAAATCAGAGCAAGAACTGGAGAAAAGCCCATTAAAGAATGCTGCTTACTGGTTTGCCCATTCGTGACTTTCCCAGTCTACTTCCTTATGCTCTCCAAGACCACCTTCCCAGGAATGGCTCCGCTCACAGTGAGCTGAACCCTCCCATGTCAATTATCAATCAAAACCATGTCCTACCGACTCGTCTACAGGTCAATCCTATGGAGGAATTTTCTCAATGAAGACTCCTTTTTCCCAGATGGCACTGAGTTGTATAAACTTGACATAAATCTAACCAGCACAAGTGATATTCAGACTACGATACAATACCTTGTGAAAAATCACACAGTAACAAGCATAGCTGTCTATCCCAGTGGTACCAATTTATAGCCAAAGCTAATGCAATAGTTTCTTCTTACCCAGAGGCCAAATACTGCTGAGCTACATCATTCAGAGACAAAATAAACACAGGACATATGTAACAAGAATGCAGTGAGCCTCAGACTGAAACAGGCTTGTCTGCAGAATTTCAGGCTCTCTTTCTACCCCTGCATTTCAGAGTAGTAGATAAAGAGTTGTTATGCTGGAAGCTCTGCTGCGTTATTAAAAATTATTTAATATAGGTAAATACAAATTATATATAAAATTATATGCAATAATAAAGACTGTGATAGCCACTCTCCTTCTCTCAGATACTGATACCAAAGATTAACATCTTAACTTCAGAAATAGAAAGCAGATCCCTATCATACCAAACATATAGAGGGGTGGCTTATGTTATCAAAAGAAAACAAAGAAGCTTACATGTGAATACAGTATAACGTGTAGAGAGAAAGATAAGGGTAAACATTGGATATGAGGAAGAGCTAAAGGCTGGTAATGAACACACAAGTCAGGAAAGAGGATGTAAAGCCAATTGTCTTCCTGGTTTTAACTCTGTCATAGATTTTTGTATATGAGTGTTTATGTGTGGTAGTTAATAATGGCATAAAAATATTTAATAGTGAAAATGTAAAATCCAATGAGAAGTTCCATGGTTTCAGACTAGCTATTCATTAAGATATATAGACTTTGGTTCTGGCTAATGTTGCTATGTGATGATTTTCACTTGCAAGTTATTTACAGTGAAAATTCAATTATAAAAATTAAAAGAGAAATCACTTTTTTTATGTTTAAGATAGCATCGCTTCTTTGGCACTTTTCTGATCCGTATGAATTTTAGACTTGCTTCTAGAAAAAAATAATGACAATTGGTTTAAATCTATGGGTTATTTTATATAATGTAGTCATTTCACACTCTTATTCTTTCAATACACCCTTTGTGTGACAGTAATTCATCTTGTGCAATGAATCAGCAAGCAGGAAGTCACCTTCACCTCTACCTAAGTCTTTGAAGGTAGTAGAAGAAGCAGCTTTTTTATTGGATATTTTATTTATTTACATTTCAAACGTTATACCCCTTCCCAGTTTCCAATCCACAACCCCCCTATCCCATTCCCTGTCCCTCACAGCTTCTATGAGGGTGCTTCCCCACCCATCCACCCACTCCCACCTCACCTGCCCTAGCATTCCTCTACATTGGATCATTGATCCTCCACAGAACCAAAGGACTCCCCTCCCATTGATGCCAGATAAGGCCATCCTCTGCTACATGTGCGGCTGGAGCCGTGGGTCCCTCCATGTGTACTCTTTGGTTGGTGGTTTAGTCCCTGGGAGCTTTGGGAAGTCTGGTTAGTTGATATTCTTGTTCTTCCTGTGGGACTGCAAACCACTTTAGCTCCTTTCAGTACTTCCCCTAACTCCTCCATTGGGGTCCCCGTGCTCAGTCCAATGGTTTGTTGCATGCATCCACATCTGTATTGGTCAGGCTCTGGCACATTTCCCAGGGAGGCTTATTAAGACTAAGCTACTTTTACAACATGATAACAAGGGCTAATCACATAGTCATAAAGAGATTAGCCTGTCATAACCACAGAGAGTAAGACATTTATGTAGAAATTCTTTGATGCAGGAAGGGGAATCAAGGACATGCTGAGAAATTTAGAGAATAAATGCCTTAGACTGAATAATTAAAAGTACAGTGTTTGGTAGACCATACTCTATAGGCAAGACATAGCCACATCATAGCCTTAGGATAACTGATGAATCAGATAGTCATGACGCTGAAGCCAACTGGTGGCCCAAACTCTGGAGCCATCTACATATCACATAGTCTGTTATAGGCAGAATTGAGAATTCTCAAGTTCCCAGCAATCACCTGAATTCTGCAGTACAGTTGTTTTGATTATTTAATGCTGAGAAGACTTGAACTACATGGTACCGAACTATACAGGACATCAGGATTCTGCTTCCATCTCAGTAATGTCATGTACCACTTCACTTGAATATTGGATGCCTACAGGTGCATGAACTGGGGAGTTACTGAAATATGGGCCTGTGACAGAGCCACAGGTCACTAGGTTAAGTGGGGCTAGGAGGCTATGCATTAACACCAATCTCAGAAGAGAAGATCACTCTCACAGTTACCTGATGCTGGATTAGTTTGAGCTACACTTGCTTTGTTTGTACCCTCTAGTGATTCAGGGTTAAACCGTTACATTTAGCCTCCCAAGAAGACCCTGAAATTCAACTGGAGGACACATCCTTCCAAACCGACAGGCATGTTCATCTCAGCAGAGAAATCAAACTGAGAAACATGAGCAATCATGAGAACCTAACTTCCCTGACTATTGCCACATCCCAGACCTTGAAGTCAAAAGTAAAGAAAAGGGGTCAATTCCTAAATAATGGGTTCATGTATATTTCTAAAAATGATCAGTGATTTCATTTAGGATAAAAATCAATTTACTACATACACAGGGAGCAAGAATTTAGCAATATGAATTGAGAAATTTAGCAGTAAAAATGAGCTATTGGGAAATAAGTTGAATAGAAAAAGTAATCATTTAAAAATGAGGGGGACTTACAAGATGGTTTAGAGAGTCAAAGTTCTTTATGCATAAGCTTATTCCTCTGAATTTCTTTCACCCAAATCTATATAAAGTTGGAAGAAGAGAAGCAATTCCACAAGGTTGTCCTCAGGTCTCCAAACATAAACCATGGCAGGTATACTCCCTTTTACCAACAGAAAGAATACTAGGAATGGGGCTGGAGAGATGGCTCAGCAGTTAAGAGCATTGACTGTTCTTCCAGAGGTCCTGAGTTTAATTCCCAGCAACCACATGGTGGCTCACAGCCATCTGTAATGGAATCTGATGCCCTCTTGTAGTGTGTCTGAAGAGTGACAGTGTACTCACATACATGAAATAAACAAATCTTAGGAAAAAAAAGAATACTAGGAATGGAAAACAAGGTTGAAGAAATATCATATTGGAATTCATTAGTTTCAAAACATAAATAAGCATGGTAGTGCTTATATGAACTCTAGGACATAAATTAAGGAAATGAAAATGAACATACATGAGGCAGAAGAAGAAGCTGAAAGTGATGGATAGTCTTGACTGTCAAGTCAATGGGATTTAGAGCCACCATATAACAAATCTCTGTTATGTCTGAAGAATCATCTAGATTAGGTTAATTTTAAGGTGAGAAGATACATCTTAAATACAAGCAGGATCATTCTGTGAGGTAGAGTCTCAGACTGCACAACACACAGAATGGGATCTGAGCATGCGCATTCATCTTTCTCTGAATCTTGACTGCAGGTACAGTGTCACCAGATGACTTCCCATTGTGGTGAATTGTACCCTTGAAACATAGGCAAAAAAGTCTTTCTTAATCTCCTTTTCTCTCTTATATTTTGTCATTGTAATGAGTAACTAAAAATCATAAAATATCCAGTAAATAAAATTTATAACAGAAATATCCTCAAATCTGGAGAAAGAAGCATATATATGAAATGAGAGGCATTTGGAATCCCAAATAAATATGGCCAGAAAATACTATGACATGTCATAGTCAGAATGCTCAGAATTCAAAAGAAACAATGTTAAAAGCTACAAGAGAAAAATACGAACTCATTTACAAGTGCAAACTCTTCAGATTAATAGAAGATCTGCTGTTGAAATGCTACAGTCAAGAAAAGCACCGGATTATGTGTTTCAAAGTCAATAGCTGCCAGCCAAAACTACCATGTATGACAAAGATATCTTTTTCAATATATAAATAAAAGCAAATCTCAAGATAAACATAAACTAATACAATTCATGACCATTGAGTGTGTATAGCGTAAGACACTGTGAAGGATCCAGAGTCAGAGGAAGACAGAAGATGATTTCAAACACAAACATAGAGGGATTACAACAAGTGAGAGGAATTTAAACATTACTCAAATAACCAAAACAACCAAAAAAAAAAACTTACAGGAATAATTAAGCCCTCATTTTAAACTATCTCAATGTAATTGGTCTAGTCTGAATAGATTATATATATATATATATATATGGATATGGACTGGAAAAGATTACCTAAGAATTGCTAACCCTGATGACATAAATTCATCCCCTGAATCCACATGATAGAAGGAAACAACAGACTATTGCAAGTTGTGCATGACCCTAAATAATAATCGTACAAGTATAAAATATAATAATTATGAGAAAAGAAGACCCAATCATTTCTTTTCAACAGGAAACACACTTCACTGGCAAAGACATGTGGACTCCAAGTAATAGGATGGAAGTCAATACTCCAAGAAAATAGGTCAATTTAAACAGAAGTATTCATAAGTATTTCATAAAATAGACATCAAGCTAAAATTTATCAAAAATAGAGAAATGTGCTATTTCATAAATAAAGACTCATCAATTACAATTCTAAACATATAGTACCTCCAACATAGAGGGACCCATTTAAAAAACTTACTTACTTGGGAAAAGGTATATATAGATCCAGGTACAACTTTAACACTTCCCTCACATTAATAGATATATTATGCAAACAACAAAATGGCTTCAGAGGTAAACTATATCCTAGATTAAATGTTCTTAATACTATCTGTAAAGTATTCCATCTTATAATAAAGAAATATAAATTCCCTCTTAGCAGTCTATGGAACTGTCTCTAAAGTAGATCAAATTTTAGGCCATCAAACAATCCTTCACAAATGCAAAGAGTCACCAAAAATCTTCCCAGTATCTTACCAGATTATAGGAAGCAACAAGAGAATGCTCAACATTTGGAAATTTCATGAGACATGGAAAAGTATCTTTTATTCACCTGATGTAATTGTTATCTTGGAGGCTTACTGCCTCAATCTGCTAACCTAGGCCTAGTCCTGGAAGTTTCTAGTCTCCATACAATCTTATCTAGGCCTGAATGTTTTCAGCCTCTGAGACATGTTGCTGAATAAGCTCACCCATTCTAGTTCTTTCTGAACTCTGACTGACTGGTCAACTCAGCTGCTCTGGCTCAAAACTCCTCTCCAAGCTGACTGATTCAAACTGGCTTCTTTCAGCTTCTGACTGAATTGCTATGCTTAGCCTCATATTAATTTTGGCAATATGTTCTAACCTTCTGGCTCCTTCTCATTCTCTGCTTCGTTCTGTGTCTAGCTTGTTCTCTCTCTGCAAGCTACCTCTGTACAACTGTCCAAGTAAAACCGCCACCTCTCTTCCTTTTCTCCTTCTTCACTTCTCTGTTCTCTCTTTTTATTTCTTTTTTTTTATTTTCTAAGTTTTTTTTATTTACATTCCAAATCATTTCCCCCTTCCCGTTTCCTCCCTCCCCGAAAGTCCCATAAGCCCCCTTCCCTCCCTCTTTTCTCCATTCAAGCCCCTCTCGTTTCTCTGTCCTGGCGTTCCCCTACATCCAGTCTTTCCAGGACCAGGGGTCTCTCCTTCCATCTTCTTAGAAATCTATTGATATGCGAATTGTGTTTAGGGTATTCCGAGATTCTGGGTTAATATCCCCTTATCAGTGACTGCATACCTTGTGTGTTCTTTTGTGATTGGGTTACCTCACTAAGGATGATATTTTCAAGTTCTGACCATTTGCCTAGGAATTTCGTGAATTCATTGTTTTTAATTGCAGAGTAGTATTCCATTGTGTAGATATACCACATCTTCTGAATCCATTCCTCCGTTGAGGGACATCTGGGTTCTCTGAAGGAGCCTCTCTTTTCTCTCTGTCCTCATGGGACTTAGGCCTATCCTATTCTGTCAAAATATTATCTGATTCCTCACTTTGTCTGCCACTCAATTAGATATCATTTTCAAACATGGGTGCTTCTTCTACAAACTAACTTTACCTTCATTATTTGGGATTAAAGGTGTGCACTAAGGGTGTGTGTATATTCCAGTCAGAGGGATTAAAGGTATTGCTAAGGGTGTATCTGTATTCTAGCTAGAGTAGCCAAATTGCTGGATTAAAATCTCCCTATAGAGACACTGTTGAATGAACAAATCATTAAAGAAATTAAGATGGAACCTAAAACTTACTAGCATTAAGTGAAAATCAAAGCTCAACCTCTCAGAACTTTTGGGACACAACAGATACGATTCTAAGAGGTATATGTGTAGCTCTGAGTGCTTACATTTGAAGAAAAAAAGAGACCTTTCACATAACCTAATGCTCTACCTCATGGAAAAGCAAGAATGAGCTAAATCCAAAATTAGTAGATAAAAACAAACAGTAAATATCAAGGGAAACATTAAGAGACCAAGAGAAAATTATAAACAACCAATGAAGCAAAGATGTGATTGTTTGGACACATAGGAGGCAAATGTTCATAGTCAAACTAACCAAAAGAATAAAGAAAAAAAGATGTAGATTAATGAAATAAGAGGTTAAAAGTGAGTCCTTACAGCAGATTACCAATGAAATCCAGATCATTAGAGAATGCTTCAAAAGCCTTCCAAAATGCTGGAATACTATAATATTGAAATTGGATACATTTCTAGTCAGATAGTATGGCAAGAAACAATTAAAATTCAATCCAAACCTATCTAGAAAGGCAAAGAAGACTGAAGAGATAATAAAATTACTAACAGAGAAAAGCCTGAGACAAGACAGACCTTCTGCCCAATCCTTCCAGACATAAATGCTCTTCCAACTCCCTCTAAGCAGAAAGGGAAGGAATATTCTATATTGGTCATTTTGCTCATTGCTACAAGAGACCTGGCAAAAGCCACTTAAGGAAGATTTATTCTGGCTCAAGTTTCATGGTGGGAAGTGATGTCAGCAGGAGCTTGAACCAGATGGTCACATTGCATTTACATTTAGAAAGCAGCAAGAGATAAGTGCTTATGTTCAGCTACCTTTCTTCTTCTTATGCTGTCTGTGACTCCAGGTCACAGAATGATGCCACCCATGTTTATAGTTTGTCTTCCCTCCTCAATTAACTTAATCTAGATAATCCTTCACAGGCATGCCCAGAGGCTGGTTTCCATGGTGAACCTAAATGCTGTCAAATTGATAGTTCATATTAGCCATCATGGCTATCAAATTCACTCTATGAAGCCAATAATACTCTAATAATAAAGCCAGATGAGGACAAAATAAAATATAGACCAATTCTCTCAATGATCATAGACACAGGCATTCTCAGTTAAATTTCTGTGAACTTAATAACACATTATCTGAGCCATACGCAATGGACAAATCAATTTTACTTCAGGAGGGCAGAGATAGTTCAGTGTATGCAAATCAATGGCTGTATGTCATTATGTATAATACATAAGTAGGCAAAGAGACTGAAATCACATAGTTTCAAAAACAAAAAAGGCTTTGACAAAGTTCAACATCCCTTCTTGATAAAAATGCAAAAGAAGCTAAGAACTGAAGTCACAGAACATCACAAGGCTACATTTGACAATCTATTGCCAACATTGCACTCACTTCGGAAAAAGCAAGCACACTTATCTCAAAGTTAGGAATATGGAAAGGTATCTTCTTTCTTCACTCTTGCTTCATATGTAGCCTTAACTCTTAGCCATAGCAATAAGGAAAGAGAAAGGAATAAGAAAGATACAGTAGGAACGAATTAAAGCGCATTACCATCACACAACAACTATCCTTCAGGAAGTTGATACAATCCTATACTTGAAAGACCCTAAATATTGCACCAGAAAAATTCTGACCTCTGAGGAACACGTCCAGAAAAGCAGCAGGAAACATTTCAATCATTGCAACATTTTCAACAAGAGAGTGGACAGTGACAAGACTTCCCTGGAGATGAGACTTGGGAGAAATGTAGCCATGTCCTGTAGATAGGTTCACCAGTTTCTTTTACCATTTTCGCTTGGTTAACCTTCTGGATGAAGCCTCTGTTGAAACCCCAGAATTGTAAACTGCAGATGGAGTGGAGTGCTACCCACTGCTTTTAGACATTTCTGCTTCTCTTAACTTTTTGGCTACTGTATCAACACCTTTGAGATTTATGATGTCTTTCCAATCTTTCTACCTTTTGAATAGATTATATCCTTCATGCTCACCTCACTTCTCTCTTAACAGCCCATCACATTACATCTTATCTCAGGAATTGACACAAACTCAATTATTTTAAAGATGCTGTTCAACTCCAAGTTGCAGACCAGCTCTAAAAGTACACCATGAGTAGACAAGATAAGCATACTCTAGAAATTTTGATGATAAATTAACTTGGATGAATTACACTAGTGTGCTTAAGAGTTACTCTAAAGATAATCAAAACAATTGGATTTTGCCAAGGCAACAGAACAGAGTCCAGAATGAGACTACATTTATACAGTTCCTTCCAGCTGGACAAAGGAACTAGAAAATCTAATGTGAAAAAGTAGATGTTGAATAAATAATGCTGAAATATTATCATATGGTGGGTACTCTTGTCAAAAAATAATTGAAATTTGTGGGGCAGAAGGGAGGGTTCAGTTGCGATGTGCTTGTTGTCCTATCTGATGACCTGAGTTTGATTCCTGGGATCCACATGATAGAATAAAGCCCGTTTCCCCATGTTATGCTCTTGCCTTCATATGCACACCATGAATCCATGCACATGTGTATACAATACATACTAAATACAATTTAAAAACTGAAACTTGGTCAGGTGTGGTAGCTGATGCCCATCATCCCAGCCAGCATTGAGGCAGGAGAATTACACTAATGACCCATTTGCTTATCTTTCAGCATCCTGTGTATGCTTGATGACATGAGACATCTATAAAGGCAACCATACTAGCAAAACCTGTCAGGATATAGGGAATGTTGTCTTGCTACTTCAATTGTGATTTCTGTCATCTAAGTTCACACATTTGACATAGGCTTTTTTTTACAAGCCATTTCCTCTGTGTATCTATCTCCACTTGCATTTTCAAATGCAAATATCATCTTCTGGGGTTAAAAAAATCACTGAAGTGACATTTGGCAAGATGGCCATTGGGTAAGGGTTCTGGCCACCAATCTGGATGACCTAAATTCAGCACCCAGATGCTAAAAGGAAAGAACTAACTTCCACAAGTTGCCTTTTAACACGCATACCCAAACACATAGAAACACACAGAGAGACACGTGTCAACACACATATGTAGACAGACACACACAAACACAGACACACAGATAAATACATAAACAAAGACACACATGCATACACACAAACACACAGAGAGACACATACCCCCACACATATACAGACACATACATACATACATACACAAAAACATACATACATACATACACAAAAACACACAGAGAGACATATACCCATACCCATACACACACACAGATATATACACATACAAATACACACAGAAACATACACACACACACACACATACAGACACATACCCACACATAGACATACACATACAAAGACACACACACAGGTACACACACATACAAAGATACACACACATACAAAGATACACACACACACACACACACAAAAACACACATACAGAGAGACACATACCCACACACATACACAGACACAAACACATACAAAGACACATACACACACAAACACACATACAGAGAGACACATACCCACATACATACACACACACACACATATACAAAGACACACACACAAACACACATACAGAGAGACACATACCCACATACATATACAGACACACACACAGGTACAAGCACATACAAAGACACACACAAACACAAACACATACAGAGAGACACATATCCACAAACATACACAGACACACACACAGGTACAAACACATTCAAGGACACACACACATACATATACACAAACACAGATACAGAAAGACACATACCCACATATATACACAGTCACACACACACACGTACACACACATACAAAGAAATACACACAGGTACACATACACAAAGATACACACACAGGTACAAACACATACAAAGACACACACACACAAACACATACAGAGAGACACATACCCACATATATACACAGACACACACACACGTACACACACATACAAAGACACATGCATGCACATACATATGCACATACCCACATACACACACAGACATACCAACACTAATATCCCACATCATTTCCAGTAGCTACATGATGTCATCCCTACCCAGGTCCCTGCTAGTTCCACAGCCCCTCTGAAGAACAACTCACATGCTCACATTCCACTGCAGGTCTCCCCTACTGCATTGTTGATGGCCTTTTTGCCTTCCAGAAACAGCTTAGAATTTAGGGCCCACTAGCCACACTTTTATTTCCACTCATGTTTGGGTTTATCCTTCTCAAAGTGCCTTCCCCCTAAATCCAGACATTGTGCAAGGTAGAAACTTACAGATTCATGAGCTCTCTTGACCACCCTGATCATCCACATACTATATTTTATGAAAAAACGTTAATTGTACCCCATCATTTAAAATGTTACAACCTAGATAATATTTTTTTTGTAATCTATTTTCCTCTAGCAATAAACTCATTCAGATATCAAACGCACTGGGAAAGTTTTCACTTTAAAAAAAGGCCAAGTCTTTTAAATATGAAAGAAAGAAGTCAAATTATATTCTGGAAAAGGGCAGACTTTTGGTGCCTAAGTTTGTTGGTGCCTAAGTTTGTTGGTGCCTAAGTAAGTCCCGTGGACTTAATAAAAGACAATTTAACCTAAGATAAAGCCAGACTGGCCAGCCTGTCCCATGTGCTGATCTTGAGAGAGCATTCATTGGTTGTGCCCTAATTCTTTTCCTAAATGTCATCATTAATTCATGAGTCATTTATCTTGAACTTGTTGTCTCTGCCTTAAATCAATATTAATCACAAAAGAATGTTAATTACATTCATCTCTCTAATTAATTATAATATCTCCCTATTTGCATCTGGGGGAAAATAGACCATGAGTGTATTAAACATATGAGGGGGAGCTGGGGGCTCCCATAGTAGCTCGGATTGCTGTGGAGCAGATAGTCACTGCCCACTCCCCACCTGACCCCAGAGAGTCTGAACTCTAGAGTTTGGGCCGGCCACTTTCTTCATCTGATGGGCTGTTAGTTGGTGCGATATGAGCAGAGGCTGTCAGTACATTGCACGGTATAGCTTATCTCTCTCTCTCTCTCTCTCTCTCTCGCTCTCTCTCTCTCTCTCTCTCTCTCTCTCTCTCTCTCTCTCTCTCTCTCTCTCTTTTGTTTTGTTTTGTTTTGTTTTGTTTTTCAAGACAAGGTTTCTCTATATAGCCCTGGCTGTCCTGGAACCCACTCTGTAGACCAGGCTGGCCTCAAACTCAGAAATCCGCCTGCCTCTGCCTCCTTTATCATGGTCTACCGTGAGTAAGTCAGACACAGAAAGCTGATGCGCGTCCATTCATGTGCAGAAACAAACACAGGGCACACAAACTGGGACATCACAGCTAGTGAGCTCATTTTGATCGTGTCATGTGCTTTCGATGCATACACGCATTGCATAGCACAGGTCTTTAAAGGGCCTGCGTCTGAGAGACATAAGTAGTATTTTTAATTCCTTTTAACAAAAGAAACAGAGAGTAGTGTATAACTTATGTTTGGCTTTTAATCTATGAGATACCTGCAAAGGAAGGGGAGACTCAAAAGCAAAGAGCGAGAAAACCAGAGAGAGCGGTAGAGAGCAAGACAGTGAGAGCCAGGAAGAGTGTGCGAGACAGCAAGCAGAATGAAAGAGGAGAGAGTGAGAGAGAGGGAGCGAGAGTGAGAGGGGGCGAGAGTGAGAGGGGGCGAGAGTGAGAGGGGGCAAGAGTGAGAGAGAGCAAGAGTGAGAGAAATTTTTCTGGAGCTGAAGATAGGTATCCACTCAGATGTGACCCTATGTGATCAATGTCATCTACTTCCATGTCAATCAAACACACCCACCTTTTCTTGTTTGGTGTTGATGGGCAGAAGAGAGGCAGCATCCTTCACCCAGGCAGACATCAGTACTAAAGAAGTCTATAGGAGCCATGTCTATATGTCCATGAGGCAGGGATAAAGGATACCCCCTTAAAGTAGTGGTTATGGTCTAACTTACATTGCCCAGCACAAAAAGAGACAGGAGGCCATTGATAACCTTCAACTTGATAGTTCATAGTGAATAAAGCCCTTAACTGCATAACGTTACATTTTGTCTACAGTAGAACCTCTCTTCCATAACAATGGATCTTGAAGCATTCATTAAAATCTTTAGAAGAAAGGTTAAGGAAGACTATATGTGAACTGATGATATACTTCAGATGATCTCAGACACATCTAGGTTGCAAAACCAACATTAATTATGAAATGTAAGTACTCTGAAGTGGTTGTTTTCCAACATAGGGTGAATTTTATTGGTTTTTGTCTTTGTTTTGCTTTTTATTAATCATTCTATTTCTATTTGTTTACATCTCAGATGATATCCCACTTCCTGGTTACCCCTGCATTAACCCCCTATCCCACATCTGCCCTCCCCTTTGCCTGTATGAGAGTGCTCCCCCACCAACCCACACTTTCCCACCCCACTGCTCCAGCATCCCCCTACACTGGGGCATCAAACCTTTCCAGGACCAAGGGCCTCCCCTCCTATTGCTGTCAGGCAAGGGTATCCTCTGCTACATATGTATCTGGAGCCATGGATCCCTCCAGGTACACTCCTTGGTTGGTGATCTAGTCTTTGGGAGAACTGAATGGTCAGGCCAGCCTATGCTGTTCTTCCAATGGGATTGTAATCCCCTCCTCTGCTCCTCCAGTCCTTCCGCCAGCTCCCCCATCAGGTTCCCTGAGCTCAGTCTGATAGTTGGCTCCAAGTATCCAATAAAAAGGAGATTTCAAAAGTCTGTAAGAAAGTAGTCTCAAGGTTCCAGCTGCCAGAACCCACTAAGCACAGAGCACAGGCTTTTCTGCATCCTCCACAAGGCAGTCAGCATAGGGCACCACAATCTGCCTTACAGTGGACCTGCACACAAGATGATCTCCAACAACAGGGGAGTCCAGTTGTAAATCCATAACAGAAAGACCAAGTATAGCATCTACATGCACTGGGTGATCAAACACACACTTCTAAATAATTCCAGAAGGCAAAGAAAGCCACACACAACAGAAGGAGAACAAAACCATTTATGAATGAAAATTTTAAGTTCACTTTAGAGCAGTGGCTCTCAACCTTCCTAGTGCTGCAACCCCTTAATACAGCTCCTCATGTCCCCAACCATAAAGTTATTTTCATTGCTACTCCATAACTGTAATTTTGCTACTGTTATGAATCATAATATAAATATCCAACGCACAATATCTGATATGCAACCCACAGAAGGGCCATGGCCCACAGATTGAGAACCATAGCTTAGATGGCTGATATCATCTGAGATGTAAATGAATAGAATGATTCATTTACAAAAAAGCAAAACAAAGACAAAAAAAATATTCACCTAATATTGGAAAAAACCCACAAATCTTCTACCAGGAGGTCATAATCAAATTAACTTGATCTGATCATTATATACTAATTAACTATATGCTTTGTTCAGACCATTGCACTGGAATTTCCCTCTACCTTTCCTTGTAATTGCTTTATTATTCTTGTCTTCTTCCTATTTTGATCTTTGACTAACCTTTCTTTTTCTCTCCCTCTCTCTCACACACACAAACACATACATATGTGTATATACATATACATATATATGTAAAGATATACATATATGTATACAACCATACATATATATGCAAACCAGGACATACCCAGCCACTCAGGAATATTTTACTATTATCTGTCCATGCTTGAAAAGCTAAAAGTTGACAATATTGTCACATCTATATTTTCAGCAATTATTTGTATTAATTTCAGATTTTGGAGTGATGTCCTTGCTTTTGTCTTTGATACAAATTTTAACCACACATGATACACGGTGGTGCTATGGATAGCTTCACTGGAGTAGATTGAAAAAAAAAATTCTTACCCAGCTACTGTAGTACCAGAGAGGACGGAGTCTGAGTCAGTAATTTTCAAAAGTCAGAGGAAGGAATAAAGTCCAGAAGCATGGGTTAAGTACTAGAATGCAATTTGTAGGTAATTTTGTGTAATAATATAGCTAAAACCCTCATTTGTCCCAAAATGAACTGAGTAAATGATAATAAATTGAATACCTTAAGTCATTGTCAACTTGCTTTTTGCAGGGCAGATGTCATGATTTTAGAATAGTTTTGATTGTTGCTGAATTCTTGCTTCAGTTCATGAATCTAATCCCCATCTCAGTCTTGCCCCTTCCACTCAGTGTTTCTCTCATCTGCCTTCCCGAAAGCAGGGGGAAATTCTAAGACACGCTACTCTAGGATTGTCTCCATGATTTATAGATTACTTTATAGATTTTTATAATTGCATGTTTTTTTTTTTACTGGGCATTATTTCAAAAATGTTATTCCTTTTATTTTTTTCTTCCCAGTCCCTCTCCCCACCTCTCATCCATTCCTCTTTCTGTTTCAGAGATGAAAAGGATCCCCAGGGATATCAACCAAGTTGCAGTAAGATGCAGTACATTCTTCTATTAGGGCTAGACTAGGCAACCCAGTAGGAAGAGATGGCCACCTCGGGTTCTGTGCCCCGCATTTCTAGCATCTTAGCTAAAGTTACCTTCAAGACACAGGTGCATTTTATGTTGTTGGCTGCATGTGTCTTGGGGAAAGACATGTTTGTGAGCTGCTGCTTTCACTGTAGGAAGCTGAAAGAAGGATCCTTCTGTCAGTCAGAGGGAGGGTGTCTACCCCCTCTTCACTCCTGAGTTAGCAGCATGAATGAAGTTACCTGAAAATGCTACATCAGAGTAAAGATTATGAGGGCTGACCAGAGCTTAAATTGTAGAGTTTGGTGCTATAAGGAAGGGGGGGGGCGAGTGAGGGAGAGGGAGAGAGAGAAGAGGAGACAAAAGAAGAGAAGGGGAGGGGAGGGGAGAGAAGAAAGGGGAAGAGAAGAAAGAGGAGGGGAAGAGAAGAAAGGGAGGGGAAAAGAGAAGGAAGGGGAAGAGAAGGAAGGGAAGAGGAAGAGAAGAAAGGGGAAGGGGAAGAGAAGGAAGGGGAAGGAGAAGAGAAGGAAGGGAAGGGGAAGAGAAGGAAAGGAAGGGGAAGAGAAGGAAGGGGAAGGGGAAGAGAAGGAAGGGGAAGAGAAGAGAAGAGAAGAGAAGAGAAGAGAAGAGAAGAGAAGAGAAGAGAAGAGGAGAGGAGAGGAGAGGAGAGGAGGGGAGGGGAGGGGAGGGGAGGGGAGGGGAGGGGAGGGGAGGGAAGGGGGAAGGGGAAGGGGGAAGGGGAAGGGAAGGGAAGGGAAGAGTAATAGATAAATAAACAAAATTTTCTTGGCCTATCTTTAATTCCCTGCATAGCTATTCATTACTGACCTCTGCCTCTGACTGATATCTTTGTGACAATTCAATAAAGGTTTAGGATGTATGAACCTAGCAGACAACTGTGGTTTACTACCCCAAAACTAACATGTCCCAGATACCCTACAGGAAAGGTCTTCATGCCATGCCACAGGGTGCCTACCTGATGTTCCCACAGATGAATTTGGTAACCACATGGTCTCTAGATTTTGTTTTCCTCTGTTAGTCTGAGATTCCATGCAATCTCTTCCCATGGAATAAGCCATTCAGACAACACTGGTGCACATGTTCACGCCATAAGCGCGATATTTTGCTCATACTGAAGTCTTTTTCTCTTTGAAAGAAAAGCCATGCTTCGTGTGGATGGCCAGATTCTCCGTCTCCTCTCCTTTTCTCCCTCTGGCTGCCTCTTAACTTCATAGGGCCTAAGCACATTAAAAAAAGAATATAAAACAAATTGCCACCTGTTTTAACTGAAGGTTTTAGAAATTTTTACTTCTCCCGTCACTCCTCAGAAAGAATGCCAGTGCTTTCCTTCCCTCAGATCTGTATGAGTTCCTTTGCAGACCCTCCTGATGCTGGTGATAACGTCCATACTTGAAAGGATCCTCAGTGCTGACTTCAGATACGAAGCACATCGGCTCTAAAGTCTAAACAGGCAGAGTGGAGAGTGAACTATACCTTGAGCAGACTCCGGGATCAGCAATGGCTAAGAACCATGGTGGCCCCAAGGGGCCATATTTGCGGTTAAGGAAAAAAAAAGTGTGCAGCGTTCAGAACGATTCTGCGGGAGACGCAGCAAATGGTCCCTCTCTTAATAATTCTATGCACACAACTTCGGAAGGTCCCCACGGTAAACACGCTGGGTAGCTCGTGGAGAAACGCTGAGCGTGATGAACTAATTACATAATTATCAGAAAATATTAAAGCAAACAGCAAATCTGAGGGGGGCGAGCTATTCACAGGAGTGAGTTCTGACAGGGTGCACCCCGCCCCCCGCCCCCCACCTCCTCCGAACAATAAAGGAGAGCCTGCTATGCTACAGCAGGGAACTAAATATTTCATGTCTCATTGCCAAGTTCATTTAAATGCACTCCTCTGAATAATTTTAAAGCTCCTGGAGTTTTAACTGTGATATTTCATTTCAACCTGCAAGATTTTAAAGCATAAACACGAGAAGTCTATTTCTCTATGCCTCATAATCTCAGGTTCAAAATGTGCAGGTAGAACCCAGGGGCCGCTAAGGTTGGTATGTGAGAAGCCCGTGTTTCTGTCCTGAGCCTAGACCCCACTGTATTGTCCTCCCTCTGAATGAGACGAGCGGGTTGTTAACATTAAAAATCTCACGCACAAGTGGACCGCTGTCCTGTTTTTATTAAATCGCTGCCTCTCAGCAGGAACCCAGACTCACTGGAAGCCTGCTTTGGTTCTGTGCGACTTTCTGTAGGAAGCCTCCAAAACAGGGTGTGGGATGATGAGTACGCCTTTTGGAAGAGATGTGAAGGCTCCCATTGTGTGAGACAAGAAAAGAGGCCAATGTTTGAGAGTGGGCTGCTAATGTTTTTCCAAATTATGGGAGCAAACTGCACCGGGCCAACATGAAAGCCCAGCTGTGTCTCCTAAGCTCCGCGCCTGCACAGAGCTGAGCCAAGTTTCTATAGCTTTGAGGGAAATCGCAGCCCTCCAATGTTTGGGATTAAAATTACTTACAGTTTTATAAAATATGTATCGTGGTAATATGTAAATCACCCTGAGCCCGGCCACTCTCTGCCAAAGACTCCAATGGAAGAAACCTTTCACTGATTAGAAATGACGATGTCTGACAACATTTGGACATATCCATGGTTACCCACTGCTACTTCCTCACGAGCCCACCACATTCTGTAAGCCAATTGTGCATCCACTACACAACCAACCCAGACCGCTGCCTTGTTGAGGTGAGTCTCTGCTTGGATCATCAGATGGCAAATATCAAACATCACATTCAGGAATGACAGACAGCTCAGTTTCCTGGTACTCCTTATCATCTCTCCCTCCCCAACCCCCACACCCGGATTCAGGAAAAGCTTATGTTACAAGGCTTCATTGTTCCCTGACACATGGGGATATAGCTGCTTGGCCGCTCCTACCAAGTTCAGCCCCATCCTGGTCTCTGCACATAAACATGGCCTCTAGTTACTCAAACTCGCTGCCCTGTTCACAAGGAATCAAGGCCCCCACTCTGATATTTGGCAGTTGTACAGTTCTACAAGTCATGTTCATTATGTCCAGTTAGAAGTTATAGACTCTTACTTAGCTATAAGACCAACAGGAGACATATCAATGGCTAAAGTTCTTTTTCTATGGGCAGTAGCTCAAATATTAGAATTGAATATATTCATAAATTCCTGCTATGTCTGTGGTCTGTCCTTTCAACTGATTGATTACCATTGGTGGGGTGAACGATATTTTCGACTCCACGGCCTTTATAGTTTGACAGAAGCACACATCACTGTGGATTGTAGACACTTAACATACAGTGTATGAACAATAAAAAAGAATGTGTTCAGACAATTCCAGGATCGGCCATCAGTAATATCTCTGCTGAGAACATACACCGTTGGAAGACACTATTTCCTGAACTTCTTAGGACATAACCAGCAACTTTCAGCAAACCTAGGACCCTTCCAAACTATGAGCTCTAGTCTTTACCTAGAAGAACTGAGGGAGATATGGAGAAACAAGACT
Organism: Tokudaia tokunoshimensis; assembly: GCA_036184795.1. Classification (NCBI taxonomy): domain Eukaryota; kingdom Metazoa; phylum Chordata; class Mammalia; order Rodentia; family Muridae; genus Tokudaia; species Tokudaia tokunoshimensis. The sequence continues at coordinate 84,341,718 of BTHU01000006.1, forward strand.
ACTAACAGAAATTTAGACAACAGGAAAGTAATTTTCTGGTATCTCCTTGTAAGACTGATGTTCTGTGTGGTTATTGATGTGGTTAAATAATTTCACTCTGACTAGCAGCCATGAAAAATCATGAAGATAAGGTGCCAGATTGAAAGAAGTCTAATGAGGATAGAGAAACTCAAGTCTTCAGCCCCCAAGATGTAAAGATTTGTTCAAGTAGAGCCCAGTGACCACCAATACTGTCTATAGGTTGAGGGCAGTGTAAACTTGGTAATTTCCTATGTGTCTTTAAAATAAAAATGGTCTTAGAAGTAATGTATAACTGTGGCCAAATGCATAGTCATTGCTGAAACCCTTGGGGACAGTAGGTCCCCTGGATGCATTTATTAAAACATACAATAATAGAAACAATATTTTATTTAGCCCTCTTTTTCTATCTTCACTTCAAAGAATTCATTGCACACTGTAACTTTTTACATGGGTCAACTCTGGGGCTGGCGGATGGCTTAGTGAGCAAGATCACTTACTGCACAGCATGAGGACCTGAGATCAAATTCCCCACAACCAGGTAAAATGCTGCGTATGGCCACATATGCCTCTAATGCCAGGAAGCATTGCACTGGGGGACAGAGATGGATGACAAACACTGTGAGCCCTCTGGCCACACAACTTAGCAGAAACAGTGAGCTTCTGTTTAGGTGACAGACCCTGCCTCAAGGCAATAAAGCAGAGAGCAAGAGAGAGGACACCAGTGGTCTCTTCTGACCTCTGCATGCACATTCATGGGAGCATAGACACACACACACACACACACACACACACACACACACACAATCTCCCAAACTTGCACTAACAGTTTAAGGTTCAATCTCCCTTCCATGGGATATCAGCAGGGCTCTCAGAACTGACAGCAAGGGTCTACACTCCACCTGCAGTTTCCCCTTCACTAGGTATGGAAATGTCTTTTAAACCTCATGGTTAGCAATCTCCCACAAAATCAAGGGCTCCCACATTCTTTTTGTTGAAAGCAGCTTGAGCAAGCATTAGAGAGTAAGTCACCAAGCAGCATTGCCCCATGGTCTCTGCTTCAGGTCCTGCCTTTAGATTCCTGCCTGTCTTCCTTTCATAATACACTATAAGCTGGAAGCCCAATGAACTATTTCTTCCAAAGTTCCTTTTGATCACTGTCTTTGTCATAGAAAGCACACTAGGACAGTCACAGCATCCACATATGCTTAGATTAGTCTCACACTGCACTGAGGTCAACCACTTAGTCACACATGAGCAAATAACACACCACCATTTGCATGTGGTGTGGTACTTTTTTATCCATGCAGTCTCAAATAATCTGAATTATTATAATTGATAAATGAAGTAATCAAATCTGTTGCATAATTAATATGTAAATATTAAGTACATTTCTTTAAAATACCAAAATATTAAATTCCTAAGAAAAATTAAGAATCATTTCAATACCTCTATAAAGACATTAAAACATAATTGTAAATTTCTTATTGGGAGATATTAAAAATAAACTTGATATATGTTCTAGACATTATAAAATTCAATATTGTAAAAATATCTGCTCTTTAGCTAATCGTTTTTGATCCCCAGTTGAATTTCAATAAGTTCTTTTTTAAAAAAAATAAAAATTGATGAGCTCATTCTAAAATCATATGGAAATTGTCCCTAAAGAACCATGATGATATTAGGCTAGAACAAAAATTAACGCAAGAGTAAGGTTTATTATAAGACAATAGAAATTATGAAAATATAGCTTTGCTACAAGAATAAAGAGCCTAGAACCAGACGCAAACACACATACACAGTTGCCAGGTTTGTTATAAAAATAAGAGTGTGCTGTAGTTTGGAGAGATGATCATTTCAATAGACTTTGCCAGGTTTATTGGATGTTTACAGATATTGCACCAGACCCCTATTTCATGTCTTAAGCCAACAAATTAACCTCAAATTTCTCATACATCCTAATAGAAACCAAAACAATACAGGTTATAAGAAAATATATATTAAAACAAACCAAAACTGCTTAACCAGTATTCCAAAAACAAGGTAGCAGTTTGAGAAATTACTCCATAGACACCATTGAAGGACCCTGCTCCAAAATAGAAGGGACATGGCTGCCAAGGGGTAGCATTTGAGATCTGGGGTTGTTCTCTAGCCTCCATAGACATACATGCACACATGTGAGCAATGCACACACACACACGTATGCATATACACACAAATGTACATGCACACGAATACTAATGTACAAATAAGAACAGCACTAATCAGAGATTATTTTCTCCAGTTCTTCAGGCTGAAGGCTGAGTCAGAATCTACATGACAGGACCCCGCTGTGGCTGCTCTTTCTGGCTTGCAAACACCCACATCCTTGCAGGATTTGGCGTGGCGTAGAGATGGAGAGGGGACAATCTGATGCTGCTCTTGTTAAGGCAGCCCAGATTTAGTTCAAAGTCTCAGGACCCCATCCAACCCGAACCACCTCCTACTCCTGGGCTTAGGGTTTCAGTTGGTGGACCTGAGGGACAGGTGCCCGACCCACAGCAATGCACCAACCATAAAAGTCAACTGAGCTTTGGCCATTGATCTACCAATAAGTGGGTCAAATAGCAGCCTACAACTGGAAGATGATATCTTCAAAAGATGTATTTGATAAATAAACTAATATCCAAGATGAATAAATAACCCTCCCCATATTTGAAATATAGAAACCATTCATTCATGTGGAAACATAGATCGAAATTGAAGTGTACACCTGATGAGATGCTTAAGAGGTTTTTGGGGGACACAGCATGGTTGTTGGACATATGAACTCACAACAATTTTAACAGCATGCACAAGACCCATGCAAAATTGTCCTGGCTGGTTTTATGTCAACTTGACACAAGCTAGAATCATCAGAGGGAAAGAACCCTCAACTGAAAAAAAAAATACCTCCAAATGGTCAGGCCATCGACAAACGTGTAGGGCATTTTCTTAAGTAGTAATTGGCATGGGAGGGCTCAGTCCATTGTGGGTGGTGCCATTCCTAGGGGTGGTCTTGGGTTCTATAAGAAAGGAGGCCAAGGAAGGCATGGGAAGCAAGCCAATAAGCATCACCCATCCATGACCTCTGCATCAGCTCCTGCTTCCAAGTTACTGACCTGTTAGAGTTTCTATTCTGGCTTCCATCAATGATGATAGTGATGTGGAGGCCTAGGTCAAATAAACCCTTTCCTCCCCAACTTGCATTTGGTCATGGGGTTCTATCACAACAGTGATAACCCTAAGACAAAGACCAAGCAGGAGAGTCTATTTTCTTCAAGGAAAAGGTACCTGAGTGGTGGCCCATGCTCCAGGAGGTGATTCTACTCTCCTGCATATAAGTGGGCTCAGTGAGGAAAAACAGAAACGCAGGAAGTTTGGAGAGAACAGGGGCAGATGAATAAAGAATGGAGGGAATGGGGCAGACTTGATCAAAATACACTGTGTACATGTTGAATTTCTCAAATAGTTTTTAAACATGACAACTAAAGATAAGAGATCTGGTATAATTTGGACATTAAATGTCCCCAAAACCCATATGTTTAAGGCTTGGTCCCCAGCCTGTGACACTATTAGGAACTGGTGGGACATTAAGAGGTGGAGTCTAGTGGAAGATGTTAAGGTCACCGGGAGGACATCCTTGAAGGACATTCTGGCATCTCAGCACTGTCTGTCGTCTTTTCTCTCTTTATTCCTCACTGCTGTAAGGCAAATGGCCTTAACCCTGATGTGAGTGCCATCTTCCAGACATACAATGCCACCACAACTGATCTGTTATCATTTACATGAGATAGTACAAGGTTGGGCCCTTAGCACTCCCTTGTGGCTCCCAAGATGCAGAAGGTACTGCCTAAGAGTCTCTAGAGTGTTCATGAGGTAGTTCACAAGACCCTGTCACTCGTGAGGATATGCCAAGTGTCTAATTATTGTTGAGGGAAAGGAGGCTTTTCTAAAGTGGAATAACAACCTGCAAACTGCCCCTTTCCTGTATCTAGATAACCCTTTATCAGTCAGTGGTTCTCTGAGTAATCCCAATAAAACTCAGTGGTTCACCAAGCTAGACCTGGTAGCAAAGTAGTTACTTTTCTGTTGCTGTGAAAAAGCCCATGACAAAAAGCAACTTGAGGAGGGAAGAGTTTATTGGCCTTATACTTCCACATGATGGTCCATCATCTAAAGAAGCCAGGGCAGGAATCAAAGCAGAGGCCACAGTAAACACTGCTTACTGGTTTGCTCCAGGTACCTTACTCAACCTACTTTCTAATACAATCCAGGACCACTCGACCTGGGTTGGCACCATCCCCAGTGATCTGGGTCCATCAACATCTATCAGAAATCAAACAAACAATCCACAGAGTGGACTACAGGCCGATTTTACAGTAGCATTTTCTCAATTAAGATTCCATTTTCCCAGGTATATCTGAGTTTGTGTCAAGTTGACAAAACCAACCAGCATAAGACCTTAGGGTTCTAGGGCAATAAGAGTCCATCATGACAGGAAACCATGGCAGCAAGGTGGCATGGCAGCAGAAGCAGGAAGCTGAGAGATCTCATCACAACCCGCAACAGAGGTCAACAGGAAGTGGGACACAGCTACATACTCTTAAAGCTTACCCTCAGAGTCATAGTTCCACCAGTAAAGCCACACCTTCTAAACCTTCTGAACCGCTAAGGACAGAATTTCAGATGTCTGAGCCTATGGATGGCATTTCCATTTTAACCAACAGAGCTGGATTTCTTAGTCATTTATACCCTATCTGGAGTAAACCAGTATTTTTTCCTGTCTCTCCAGGTAAAATCAATGCAACATCTCTACCATGACCTCCCTTTCCTGAAGCACCGCCCTATCTTGGGCCCAAGGGGAGAAGGGAATAAGTAGTAGCCAAGGACTGAATGTCTTGCAACTGTAAGCCAAAGTCAACTGTTTCTCTTTGCAAACTGTTTAACAGACAGGTGCACCTCTGTCCAGGATATTGACTGGCCCCTTCCATCTTTACTGTCCCTTCCGAGTCAGTGTATCTTGTCACTCCCTGCATCTGTTACTCCTGCCATCTTGTTGCTCTTTAAATTCTGAGATTCTATTACCACCATAATGTCACAAAAAATGTATGCCCATTGGTCAGGTAGTAACAGATGGCGCTAAGCCCTCACTCCACAAGAGGCAGGCATTACAGAATGTCAGGGGTTCCTCTCTATGGAGGGTCTTTTTCTGGAGAGGAAGGTGGGGGCACTACTTTCAGTATGCTCACCTTTTTTGTATGTGAAGAATACAATGCCTTCTGAAGCCACACTCTATGACAGCTTCCATTCTGTGCAAACTGTAGGTTGAAATCACTTCCAAAGCTACACTGAAGAGCTGAACCCTGCTGGAATGCCCTATCCTTGAACTCTCTTTGCTTAGACCTCTCCATATTCTTCAGTGCTATCTGACAGAATACATTTAATTTACTATATTTTCTTCCTGTGGGAATGGAAGCTTCAGGAAGGTTGTGCTTGTGTCATTCAATGCTATAACTTCAAAGTTAGAAACATACTGTTTCAACCAAGTATTCTGTGGGTATTTGTAACAGGCCCAGTCCGTTGTGGCAGAGTCCTCTAGAAGAGCAGGATCAGGAGGACTCATTCACTGTAAACCATTATGTAAGTTCATGAGCTCTTCACACAGCCATCTACAGTGTCCAGGGCTTCTGACTTCTTACCAGTCAGCATGGCATATACTGACCACATACCTAAGCTAACTATTGAAACACTAGCAGCACCTCAAAACAATATTTTAAATAGAAAAATTGCACATTATAAAAGTTCTCCTTTCCAGAAGTATTTTTTTTTTTACTGTGCTCACACTCTGTGTTGGGTACTATTACATGCATTTAGGAAAACAGAGTTCCGTTCTCTAAAACCAGCAGAACGCTGGAACCGAAAAGTGGGAGCAAGGCCATCTGGGCCAGTGTAAAGTGGGGCAATGGAGACAGAGCGACAGAGCATATGGAAGGATGGACAGTGCTTCTGGGAGACAGTAAGAGGAGAGGGGTGGTATCAGGAGCAGGTTTTCACAGAAACTCAGTGGGCAGCAGGCCATGTTGCTCTTTAGAAGAAACTGTCTGATCCTGAATCCCAGAGCCTACTGAGCCCTAAACTCTCTACTCGGATTCAAGTCCTTGTAGCAGAAGGGTACCCTGCTCTTCCTTGGCTTCCCACTCCATCTTCCCTGAACCCACACAGCGAGATGCCATGCATCCTTTTAATTCCCTTTTACCCTTTAACATGCACCCAGGTGCCATCTACTAGACATCTCCAGGACTAGGGCTTATTTAGTATAAATAGTCCTTATCAGACCAGAAGTGACTTTTCCCCCAAGATGTTACTCTCCGGACACAGCAGCAAAGGATTTTTGAAATTGGAAAGTCATTTCACATTGGAAATGAGCTGCTAAAGTTAGGAAGGAGGAATTATTTAGGGCCAGAGGAAACTGCTTAGCACTCCTAAAATTATACAAAGAAGCAGCTGCTTTCTGTGCCTCTGGAGAAGGTTGGTGCCATGTATCTGGGTGACACTTAGGTACAGGAAATCTCTGACCTACCCATTCCAGGTACACAAGGGTAACTTCATGGGAGTCTGAAAATGTCACCAAAGGTCAACGGTGACCCTTGACCTGGCAGCCTCAGAATGTGCTAGGTTTATTTTAGGACAAAAGTTTCCCCATGGGAGATGGGAATGAGCTAAGAAAAAAACTAATTTCTCTCTCCTCTCTAATTGATAACACATGGCCTCAATTATAGACACTCCTGAGTGCTCTTTTAAAATTCACAAAGCTTTCTGCAGGAAAACGAATGGCCCATTGAGTCAGGAGATCTGTGCATGGCGGTAGCTGGTGCCAGATGTCATGGAAGAAAGCAAAAGAGCCCTTTGATGCCCCTAACCATAAAACCTTCGCATGGGGAAAAATCCTTTCTGACCCCGGGTGGACACCAATCACAAATCTAAGAGCAAAAGGGCCATTATTGCTGGCAAAATTTCATCCAAGTCGGTGAAGCTCCAAATACTATGGTTCCTAACAAATTAAGCTAAGTGCCTTATGAACAGTTGGTGACTATTAACAGTTACTACACTTTTCGACAGTCTTTAGCAATTTCCCCAACTCTTCCTATGTTAATGATGTGTTAATCACTGCCTAAACAAGGCAGATAATGAGACATCTCTGTGTGCCACCGTAGACAGAGAAATGGGAATATTCAAAATATAGTGACAAAAACAAGCTAAAAAGAGACGTTTCCTTAGACATTGCAATACTGAGATTCTCAAGTCGCCCAGGGGAAAGTTGTAATAAGCACGGGATGTGGAAGAGCTCTGTGTGGGAATGAATCCGTGTCCACACATTAACCCGTGCACAGCTAGAAGGGAGTGATAAGTTAGTTTTCCACCGATGTGGAAGAGCTCGGTGTGGGAATGAATCCGTGTCCACACATTAACCCGTGCACAGCTAGAAGGGAGTGATAAGTTAGTTTTCCACCGATGAAATGAGCCAATTTGAGCCAGGTTAGAGTATATTAAATGCAGGTTTATTGGGAAGCTGTTCTGGGCTGGTGAGTTCACTGGCTCTAAGGAAGGAGGCAAGGGAAGTCACTATGAGAAGGAAGAGGAGAAGAGAAGAGAAGAGAGGAGAGGAGAGGAGAGGAGAGGAGAAGAGAGGAGAGGAGAGGAGAGGGGGAAGAAAGACAATGAGAGAGCCCCAGTCCTTGTGCTGAGAGAGGACAGAAAGGGAGAAACTAAAATGTCTGGATTACATAGGGAAGAGCCTCTGGGGGAAGGGCTGCCCAGCCTCTAGGCTGGAAATTTTAGGGTTGGAGAGCAGAGTATGCCAGGTAGGGACTGAGGGATGCTGGGAGAACCTGGAGGTCAGGTCTGCTCTAGTATGCAAAATATGCACCCCAATCCCTTGTCCTGGGGTCCAAAATCAAACAGTAAGGATGAGGATGGATTAGCAAAAGGTACAGCAATCTTAAGGTTCAGTCCTCTACATCCATGCAAATGAATATTAATAAATATATGTAGAATAAAATGGTTTCCAAAATGTGGAAGCAGACCAAGTCTAGATTAACAGTTTGTCTAGCTTCACAAACCTGTACAAACAGCCATCTATACAAGGCCCTTGAGGAATGTTACTATGTTAACAAAGATTCTCTTGGAATGAAGGTTTACCTGTTATGTTTGCCTTTTTTTGGGGGGGGGGAGCTGGTTTTCCTTGCTTACAAAGGATGAAATAATTTGTAGTCTGGAAAACTCAAATTCTTTTCCAAAAATAAAATACCAAAGCTACATTGCCTAAAACAAAAAGCTACTATCTAGACAGGGTCCTTCCTTAACAGTTCCCTCTGTTAGCTGAGACAGGCTAGAATTTCCCAAGAGCTCTTTAACACATTCAGAAAGAGACACAATAAAGAAGAAATGGCAAAGAAAATACAGGGAACATGAAAACAACCAGGCTTTCAAAGTACAGGTTCCAGGTCCTCTAATAAGCACCTTCGAGCTTCCAGACTCTTTCAGTCATCGTCCCGCCTGTGCGACCCTGAGGCTGATACAACCTCTCCAGCACCAGGCTGGGATCTGTGCTCTGTCCGTTGCAAAGATTCTGTCTTATTTCAAACACAGGAAAATTGTGTTTGGGTCACCCTGGTTTACCTCTTTATTCAAAACACAAGCACCAAGTTCAGATTAGGGCTGTTTGTTCTTCCAGGTTTTGTCTTGAGTGATTCTGTTTGCAGCTAGCTAAGAAGCCATTTGAAACTGAGAAACCAGAGGACTTCACCACGCCAGCAAAGCATACTGGATTTTGTTGTTGATTTTGTTTTGCTTTTTCCTAATCTCAACTTTTTCAGCACTGCTAATACTGCAGGTTACGGAATGATCCAGCCAAGTTCAATGTCACCTTCTCATCTTGGACTCAGATTTTTAATTTCAAAGTATTTCTCAGGCAGGATGAACTCATACAAAAATATCAGAGGGCGTTCTCTTAAGCCCCTCTCTCTTCTCCCTCATCTCTCCCCTATCTCTCCTTCCCATTCCCCTCCCCCTCTTTCCCTCCCTCCCTCCCCACTCTGGTATGTGTGTGAGTGTGCATGTGTGTATATATATGTATCTGTGTGTGTGCATGAGTGTGTATGTGAGTATGTGTGAGTGTGCATGTGTATGTATATGTATGTGTGAGAGTGTATGTGTGGTGTGTGTGTGATTATGTGGTGTGTGTTTGTGTCTGTGTGTGGTATGTGTGTGTGTATGAGTGTGTGTTTGTATGTGTGTGTGTGAGAGTATGTGTATGTGTGAGTGTGTACGAATGTGCATGTCAGTGTGTGCTGTGTATGTGTATGAGTGTGTGTATGAGGGTACATGTGTATGTGTGTGTATATGAGTATGTGTGTATGAGTGAGTGTGTGTGTCTATTGAGTGTGTATGAGTGTGTATGTGTGTGTATGAGTGTGCATGTATATGAGTGTGTGTGTATGAGTGTGTGTGTATGAGTGTGTTTGTATGAGTGTGTGTGTGTGTGTGTGTGTGTATGTGTGTGTTACTGAGAACTGAACTCAGGCTCACATTCTAGGCTCACTTGGACACCAGTGATGCCTGTCCAATTTTGAGTATTTCTAGCTCAAACTTTTCTTTTACCTCACTTTTCTATTGCACATGTGATTTGTTGTGTCCCTTAGATCCCTTAGCACACAACATTCAAATTAGGATTTGGAGTCTTGACTTTCTAGCCTCTAATCTTCTTTTGTTAGCTCCGTGGACCTCCATGACTCACATAATTGTTCTTATTCTCTGCTCTCTTGTCTGAAACATGTGAGTAATAGTCCTTCATTTATGGACTCTTGGGGTAACATCCTCAGCTGATAATAAAGGTTCCTAATTGCTTCCCACTGTGACCAGCCGTGACTCACACCACGGTATTTAAAGCAGGCAGAGTTCATGGGACTTCTGTTGTTGAAACTTTTCAAAGATGGTGGATGCCTTCAGGAGTGGTGGCGCCAACAGCATGTCATAGGAGCTGCTGCTGAGGATAAGGGGTGAAGATTCCTCCTTCTGGGCAAACACCGAGAAAGGAGACTGCGTGTGGGCAGTACGGACTCCTGACCATGCTTCCTGAAGCAGGCAGCTGACTTTAGATTTTTGGCTGCACAGACTGATTCAAGGAACAAGCAACTGATTCTGGGAAAACAGACTGGGAAGCTGATCTTTTAGAAGAAGTCCTCAAAAAACCAAATCTGTCCTCACCACGGTGTTAGGTGAGGATAAGCGTAGGTTGTTATTTCTCCTGCTACCTTCATCTTCTCCCTCTATAAGCAGTTTGGGGAGTTTCCCAGGTCCTATCTATGTGCCTTTCCAAACCCACAGAGGCTGAAGAAAAAGGAGGGATGTGAAGATAAACCTGGTTTGTTAGCATGGACAGGATTCTTTTTTCTCCTATATGGTGGAGTTTTCTGTGTTAAACTGCCTGTTAACTTTGCCTGCCTCATTCCCCTGTCCCTCTCCGTCCCTCTCTGTCCCTGCCTGTCCCTGTCTCTGTCTCTCTGTCTCGTCTCTGTCTGTCTGTCTCTCTGTGTCTCTGTGTCTCTCTGTCTCTCTCTCTGTCTGTCTGTCTCTCTCTCTCTACACACACACACACACAAATCTGACATGTCTCATTTGCATCCAGAGACCTGAGTGCCTGCTGCAGAGGACACATCTGTCCTCAATGCCTGCCACAGCCAACACTAAGAGGAGGATTTGTCCCTGACACTCAGATTCCTTTGTTGCAGGGTAAAGCAGTGCTTTGCAGTGGCTGCTCCCATTTTCCTCCTCTCCAGATGTTGCCTCAGTACCACGTGATAAAACCGATGCCCGGGTTAGCTGAGCTGGAAGGGGAGAGGCAGTATGTCATCCCCATGTTCTGTGAAATTCTATTTTAGATCAGGAGGAGGAGGAGGCCTGGTTAGTGAGAGAGACAGAGTGTTCTTGTTGGTAATGGGGAGGCAGAAAGGCTCAGCTAACTGTAAAATCCCCCTAGTGCATCTGCCTGAGCATGGGAACACGACCGTTCTTCTCAGGTCAGCAGAGGGGCTGGACTCACACAAGGGTGATCACAGCAGGAGAAGCACAATCAAAGCATGCTCTGAATTAGTGATGTGTGTTTCTTTGTGTGTGTTTGAGTTAAGTGCTATGACAGATTGATTATTGACTCCCCCTCCCCTGACCCCAAAGAAATGGCAAACCCACAAACCCAGGTGCTGAGGATGAATGAGACCTTATCTGGAAATAAGACCCCTGCAGAGGCCATGGAGTCAAGCCAAGGTCACAGGTGAGACTTCATCAATTATATGGGGAAATATCTGAAAAAAGGAAGGAAGGGTTTGTTTTGGACCAACACTACATGGAAAAATATAGTGTCAGAGGCGTGTTATTGTACATCATCCCTTAGAAACATGCAGGTGCTCCAGGGGATGTAAACAGGATGTGATACTATTTCCTTGAATGAAAAGGGGCTTCCAGCTCATGAATGCCAGAACAAGGCTTGACAGCTGTTGAAAAGAAAAAACTGGGCTGGAGAAGTGGCTCTGGAGTTAAGAGCACTTACCCACAGAGGACCTGGGTTTGATTTGGGCAACCACACTGCACCTCACCATTGCCTGTAACTCCACTTCTGGAGAAATCTGACACCCTCTTCTGGCCTTCACAGGTATTACACACACAGGGTGCGCATTACGTAGCTGAAGCCAAATGGTCATACACACAAAATAAAAAGATGTGGCATTTAAATTTTAAAACGAAGAAGGAAGATCAGAGCTGCACTCCAGAGGGTTTGGGGGGATGCTTCTATTCTACCCTTACAGGTTTGGCAGCATCGAAACATTTGGCTGTTTTGGTTTTGCCAATACTGAGGATTGAACCTATGACCTCACACATGCAAGGCAAGGAGGCAGCCGTTCTGCTGCTGAGAAATGTTTCCTTCTGGGATCGCAGTCTTTTTGACATGGGGAAAGGTCAATAGGCTGTCTACAGGGCTAGAGAATGGAGTTGGGGTGCTGACAGGTGGCTTGTTCTCTACCCGTCTGCATCCCGCATCCCTGACTCCCCAGGAGAACAATGCCCCTGTGACCAGTTCTATAAACACAGGTGATCACTTTTGCAGCAGGGCCATTTTAACAGAGATCATTTAACAAGGTAAGGCACATGCTGGCCTGAGTCTGGGAGAACTGCCGTTTCTTAAGTATGAGTGGGAATCACTGATTAGTCAGTCTGCTGTACCCTACACAATCAGAATGCAAATTTGCCCTCAGCAGCCTTGCTCACTGAGACAAGAATTTGTACTGTTAGGAGCAGAACATGACCCTGATAGATTTAAGTGTGTGTGTGTGTGTGTGTGTGTGTGTGTGTGTGTATGTATGTATATGTGTATATATGTATGTATATACATATATGCATGGTTTCTTCAAAGGTCACGTATTGGCAAGTTTTCAAATCCTAAGAAGGATGGGGTCAAGGTATAATAGGGAAAACACTGTCCCTAAACACACATTGAGTAATGCCCAGCCTTGCACTGAAGATTGGCAAGATGGTTTGGACCACTGTGACTGCTCATCCTAACCTCCCCTCTGCAGTCCTCTTGCTATTATCCTGAAGACCAGACACTACACTTACCAACTTTTCTGCAGCCAGGATGAGTCTGGCCAGTTGTGTAGCCTTCACTCAGAAACATAGTCTATGAGGAATATATTCAGAGCTGAGCCTGAACAAGCAGAACCTGTGTCCTCCTCAAGCCAACAAAGGGATAGAATATGGTCCAGATTGTCCAGAGGAAAGAGAGGAAACCATGCTATGGTATATATACCCTGCCATACTTTTCGTGAGAGAATTAGAAGTTAGCCACCATGAGCTCACTCTGAGTCAAAGACCAGATGCCTGTGTCACAATGTCACATAAAACTTCATCCCAAAATTAATTTTAAAACCCAAGGGACCTGTGCAGTCAGCCAAGGCTGTGTGACAGAAAAGTACTGGAGGGGCAGAGTGACCCATTCAAGGTCAGGGACCTCATTAGTGCTACTCAAAGACAGCTCAGAGTTCCTCCCTGCTTCCCAGCACCATCCAGTCACCCTGCCTGTGCTGAGGTGCCAGAATGGGACATACATTCAGGAAGATGCCCACACATCCATTCACTTGCTTGCACTCATTCATGTGCATGTGCATATATACATACATGTATATATATATATTGATTGCATGGCTTTAATAGTCATTTCTCTACTTAAACACCACAATTTTCTTCTATCCAACGCGTACTTGAGTTGACAGAGAAAACTCCTCATAAGGCAAGAAACCTAAGAAAGGACAGAACTAGTTGTTAGAGGAACTTTCCTGTAACATTACATCAGGGTAGAGAGGAACTGTGATTGGACAAGGAAAAAGGGGGCGGAGCTAGGAGTTGCCGCGGAAGGGCGTGCAGGTGTGGGGGCGGGGAGAGGTTGTGGCACGGGTTGATGAACGATGGCTTGTGAAGTTTTTCTGTGTGTTTCACAAGGTTAGAAATATTGGGATAAGACTTTTATCATTGTAAGTTGGCATCTTGTAATTGTGAGTTTAATACACATAAATCTAATTGGCTAACTAATTAAACATGAAGAGTCATGTTCTAGCGGGTAATTCTGGTATTGAGAGGTAGCGGCCGGTTGGGTGTGGGGAATTTGCGTGGAAGCGGGAAGATCTCGAGGGACCCTGCTGGGGCAATGCTGTTTTTACCACCAGTACCAATACCAGAGCGGGACCTTGGACTGCCAGGGCAGGAGAATTGCCAGGAGTGGCCGAGGCTGCTCGAGAGTCTGTACTAATTAAAAATACCCTACAGGTTTGTCTACAGCCTGACATAAGGGATACATTTGCATAATTGAGGTTCCCTTTTCTCTGATGAGTCTAACTTGTGTCTAGTTAATATCAAACTTGCAGCACAGCTGACCCTTGGTCAACTTGACACGTAAACACTTCCCTGTTGGGGGCCCCAACGTTTCCATTCTTGCTCATCCCCAAGATTACACATTAACACAAACATCACGCTATAAAACAGTTGACAAACTTATAAATGTCCTACAGCCTAACAAATTCAAACACTTTAAAGGCGTCTTTTAAAATCAGAAGTCTCTTAACTGTGGACTCCAATAAAATAAAAAGTAAGTTAAATAGTTTCGTGGTTCAAGAGGGTAGAACCAGGGCTCTCTTGGTCGTAATCAGATCAAAGTAAACCCAAACTCCCAACAGGGTAAATCACTCAAGGCCCAATATTCAGGATTCACTCACCATCTTCTGGGCTCCTTCAAAGGGCCTGGGTCACTTCCTAGATTCTGTCCTCTGTAGTAATCACAGCTTGTCTTCTAGGTCCTAGACAGGGTCCATCCTGTGGCTATTCTTGGCAGTCTTCCCATGGTACTGGCATCTCCAAAGATTGGGGTCTTCTACTGCAACCGGATGGAACTTTCACCAGTGGCCTCTCCTGGCCTCTTCTGTTGCCTAGCCTCACCTGCTCTCTCTGACCACTTCCTGCCTTCAAAACTAACACCACCTGGGTGACTCTTACACGTAACCAAGTTCAGCTGCCACACAAGGCAGAACCTTGGCCACCTGTAAAACCCAGATTCTACGTGCTGATCCTGAGGAGTCCCTTTGCTGAAGATTTCACCTCTGTGACGCTGGTCTCTTCTTAATAACCACTAATTTTTAAGCTCCAGATACCCAGCATTGATAGTTCCAGTAAAGAAATTGTTTCACTTCGTGGGTGGTGGTCTCTTATTAGTCACGGCTGGTTCTTCAGCCCCAGCCCACCAGAACCACAGAGTCTTCATTTAAAAATAACAAAGGGCCTCAATGGAGTCTTTAAACTTCTCTCTGAACTTCAGAAGCCAGGCCTCCAGCACCCGCACAGTTCTTGGCATTATCTTCCAAGGTCCCACAGACCAGCTAGCCAAACTAGCCAAACACTCGATGGCTTTTCTAGCACAAAGTTCCAAAGTCCTCCCACAATCCTCCCCAAAGCAACATGGCCAGGTGTGTCACAGCAAAACCTCACAATTCTGGTACCAATTTCTGTCTTAGGGTTATTATTTCAGTGATAAAACGCCATGACCAAAAGCTACCTGGGAAGGAAAGGATTTATTTGACTTATACCTCCACATCAGAGTCTATCACTGAAGGAAGTTAGGATGGGAATTCAAGCAGGGCAGGAACCTGGAGTCAGGAGCTGATGTGGAGGCCATGGAGAAGTGCTGCTTACTGTCTTGCTCCCCGTGGCTCAGCTGGTGTACTTTTTGATAGAATCCAAGATCACCAGCCCAGAGGTGGCCCAACCTACAATGGGCTGGGTCCTCTCACATCAATCACTAATTAAGAAGATGCTCTACAGGCTTGCCTACAGCCCAGACTTATGGAGGCTTTATCTCAGTGGAGACTCCCTCCTCTCTGGTGACTCTAGCTTGTGACAAACCAATGACAACAACAACAGCCAGGACACCCTGTGTTCTAGTTTGCTTTCTGTTGCTGTAATAAACATTACTAAAAGCAACTTAAGGAAGATAGGGTTTATTTGGCTTATACTCCCAGGTCACAGTCCATCACCCAGAGAAATCAGGACAGTAACTCAAGCAGAAACCACGGAGCAGCAGCGTGCTTTGATGGCTTGTCTCCACAGCTTGTATTCAGTCTACTTTCTCATATCCCAGAATCCTTTGCATAGGAATGGTATCACCCACAGTATGTTGGCCCACCAATGTCAATCAGGAAATTACCTCACTGGTATACCCCTGGGCCAGTCTGATGCAGGTAATCCTCCAATGTATCAAAATGACAGCAGCTGAACCTGACTTAAGAGATTATGTTTAGGGAAATCTCTTAAAAACACAAGGTTAGAAGTTATCAGCGCTATAGGTAATATGTAATAGTGCAGGAAATGAGACTCTGTAATGTTTCAAAATATTTCCATAACTTCTTAAGCTAAAAGCTAGTAATCATTATTTCTCCCCAGGTGCAGAGTTAAATGATTCAGCATAGAATAACCACCTGCTCTAAAGAACAAGCTGGATTTCAAAATAAAGTCAAAAGCATCGAGATATTTAATTACTGCTCTTCTTCCAATGTGGTTATGAATCTCTGCAGGCTGGCAATGTTTCTAGCCTTCCTTTAGCATCTCAAGGGCACAGAGACGGTACCCTGTGAGCAGTCTTAGAGCATTCTGACCCCGAGGTCCCACAGGATACAGTGGGAGTTGACAAAATTGCAGGGGAGACTCCGTTCTGCTGGCCTCATGGCCTCACATTGCTTTGCTGATAAGTAGCCCCCTGCCTCAGCTCCTTTCACTTCTCCTGCAGGATGCCACATGAAGGGAGTGTCCAATGTAGCTTCTGCCTGGGAACATGTTTGGGAACCTCACCACATGCAACACATCCTGGTTGACAGATATTTATTCAGAAAAAAAAATCACTACTTTTGTATCTGTCCAGACCATTTGGGGGCATGCTCTGTGAAACAGCCTTCAAATGAACTCACCCTGGCCTCCAAGCACCATAACCAGCTCTTCCTCTGGGCCGGCCAACCAGGAGAGTAAAGAAGGTTGAGAGGAGCCTGAAGACAATTTAAATCCTGTTATTGTAAACATGTCTGTGTGCTTTGTAAGTAAATGAACAATGACATTTTAAAGTCTATCAAGGGGACCCTCCCTCAGGGTCTACTAGCAGTTAGCTGTTGCTAGGGGAGAGGGTGTCATTTTCTTCAATGGTCATTGCTCAGTATCCAGGAAATAACCTCCACCCATGCTACTGTAAGCAACTGTAATAGAACTCTAATTAAACACACACAAAGAACACATAAAAGTCACATGATCTTGTTGGGAATGAGGTGCATTTCAGTAGGTAGAGGGGATAAGAAAGAGGAAATGGGAATAAAAATGATTAAAATTCCTTATATACATGTGTAAAACTGTTGTGGGAGAGAAAAAAAAAGTGTGTCAAGAATAGTAGCATTTGGGGCTTGGCGTGTTGGTCTCACTTTAAAACCCTTCCCTGAGTCCTTCTATAGATTAGCTCACTCTTACAGAACTTCACCCTTACAACCCGGAATCTTGCTGCCTCTCCAAATGTCAGAGGACAACAAAAGAAAATACTCACTGGGGCCTGGAGAGATGGTTCAGCACTTAAGGCCTTCCTCTCCCTTCAGAAGACCCAGGCTCCATTCCCAGCACCCACATGGTGGTTCACAACCATCATAATTCCGGTTCCAGGGCATCAGACATCTTCTTCTCCCCTTCTGGGGAAGCAAGCATTTATGAAGTACATGTAAAACCAGAAAAAAAATTCATACACAGAAAACAAAAATAAGTAAAATCTTAAGAAAATACAAATGCCCCCCCCAAAAAAATCCCCACAGGAAATATATAAAAGCCAGTGTCATATTTTTAATAATGGTATCATTTTAAACTGTGAAGAAAACATAACAAATACAAAATTCTGTATGAGAAACAAGATTAAAGATAACGTGGGATTTAGTACTGCTGGAATTCCCCTCCCTGCACCAGCTGCAGAATGAGCTCAGAACATAAATCTGCCCAAACCGATCTGAAAATACCAAGCTCTCTGGTGAGGATGTTACTTATAAGCAGGCTTCAGGATTAGAATAGTAAAAGGGTATGTGTAACCCTCAGCTGAGGAGATGAATGTCTGCTTCTTCAGCCAGATGATCAACTATGATGCCATCCACCCAAGACTCACCCACTCTGATGGATAGTTTGCTATGGTAACATGTGGACCAAGTTCATCAAAATAGCTACATTTATGGTAGAAATCATCCACCAGGGACACATTTTTGCCTTCCCTCGCTATTCTGATGTATATTTTTTCTCCCGCCCCTTTAGATAATAACGCAACTCAAAGAAGATCCAGAGACAGGGGCAGAAAATGGGCTAAGAACTGTGTGAGTCTCTGAAGCCAAGAAAAATGGCTCCATCGTCCACAATGCCTATGACACAGCCTGAAGATAAATCACCAGACAGCGAAATCTTACTGTCTCTTGTTCAGTATCCTACGGCTACAAATGTGCAGTGCGTCTGATGGATATATTCAGGGGGACTTTTTGGGATAAAGAGAATGGTCTAAGTTAGCACTTCCCTGGCAGAAATATGATCAAGGGTGTGCGTGCCTGCATCCTTTTGTCTCCGAGCATAGCTCATGCCCACATCCCTGGAGGGCTCACACAGCCCTGTGGGTTTTGCTTCTGGGTCCTCGGTGCTCTTGAGGAGTTACTTTAGAATGACAAATGGCTAATTCTCACCAGCCAAATGCTGCACATTTCATGATTAAAGACAAGCTTCTCCGGACCAGGCTTCATTTATTTCTGCTGCAGTAAAATATGTGTGGGTTTATATTTTTTTTTCTTCCCTTCATAAATAGGAGCGGTTTGTGAAAATGCTGCGGGAATCATCAGTGTTAAATCGCCCCCACAATGATGGAAGGGCTCTCCCTGTTGTTGTTTCTTTCTTTAAAGAAAAGAAATAAAGCACAAGCCACCACCGTCTAATGATTTCGTGACAAAGTCTATTCAATTGTGCTGTTTAAAATGTGAAATAAGTAGAATTTAGCACATCCGCTCAATCCAGCTGGAGTAAAATTCATGGTTACTGAAAGGTAACACAGGAAACACATGCATT
Organism: Tokudaia tokunoshimensis; assembly: GCA_036184795.1. Taxonomy (NCBI): domain Eukaryota; kingdom Metazoa; phylum Chordata; class Mammalia; order Rodentia; family Muridae; genus Tokudaia; species Tokudaia tokunoshimensis. The sequence continues at coordinate 84,360,465 of BTHU01000006.1, forward strand.
ATTAATCATCTCACAGTGCTCAGGCTGAATTCAGGTGGCTTGCAGCCAGTGTCCAAGCTGTAGCTGTTCCAACTCAAGTAAATCTACTATGCATTGTAGAGCTTATTGGATACCTCATCTTTCTCGACCATTTCGCCAGTGTCTACCATTGGTGTGTAACAGCCAGGAGCCAGAAATACAGTAGGAAGGGGCAGGAGACCCCAGTGCCAGAAATGGCTATGACAGCAGCCACCACAATAGACACACTCTTGGCTGGTCCCCTTTAGCAGAATACACACAGAAGGTCTTTCTTGTCACTTAAAATTTGACAGCAATTAAGAGGCCTTAAGGGATGGTGCTTTCGAGAGTCAGTTACGACAGTGTTGGGGCTTCTTGGGCATCCACCTTACTCCCTCCCTCACTTGTCTCTGGTAAAATGCCTTCCACATTGTTGAGTGGACTGTTGTCTGAGGCCCACTGGGAGGAACCAATGCCTTAGCAGAGAGGTATCAGGACTTTCAGGCAAGACTCAAGAGCCCCCAGGTCAGAGGAAGTGCATACAACCTGGGCCCACCTCTTCATCATAGCCTGTTAGAGACTCGCAACCAGAGGCTCTCGGGAAACCTCAGATCCCTCCCCGATCCATCCCTGGGCAGGGTCTCTGTGGAGCAGTTGGGTGAAGAGCAAAATGTGTCACATACTTCTGCACTGAGAAAAGGATCAGGTAGTGGACAAACACACACACACACACACACACACACACACACACCCTGCATGAGATGGTGTATGTAATGGTCAGCCTCCTGCTTGCCAGGAAGAGCTTCTTCACCAGATGATGAAGCCTCTAGAACCTTCAAAGGAGACTTCCCAGCCTCCAGACCAGGGGAAATGAATGCCTGTAGACGCCAGAGTCTGCGATATTTTGCTATGGTAGCCAAGCAAGGACAACTCCTTCCCCCCACTTCTGTGACAAAGCCTCCAGAGGACCTTGTTCCAGCCACGGACAGGGAACACAGTTCTGCACAGTAAAGACACCAACATGCTGAAACAGGGGGCAATTCTCAAGCAGCACTGACCTGTGAGGGCAACACTAACAAGCGCAGAGTCTTCATGTCAGGCACTCTAGTACACACACACACACACACACACACACACACACACACACACACTCAAACACACACACAGCATACCTACTCCTATAGATCATATATACACCACACACACACACACACACACACACACACACTCAAACACACTACACCTACCACTCACACACATATACCACACACACACAAACATACACACACACACACTCAAACACACACACAGCATACCTACTCCTATAGATCATATATACACCACACACACACACACACACATACACACTCAAACACACTACACCTACCACTCACACACATATACCACACACACACAAACCTACACACACACACACACACACACACACTCAAACATACACACAGCATACCTACTCCTATAGATCATATATACACCACACACACACACACACACACTCAAACACACTACACCTACCACTCACACACATATACCACACACACACAAACATACACACATACACACACACACACACACACACAAACTACACCTGGGCCAGAAATTCTTGGCTTTTGTTGAAAGCATCAGTTAGACATTTGGCTAGGGAATTTCTAAGCAAAGTATGGAAGGGACATCATGGGTCCCTTACCCCAAATGTCCCCAAATGTAAGAGGAGAGAAGTGAACTGAAGGAATTAATCAAAACATAACCAGAACTTGAAGATTAAGATAATTATCAGCTTATTCATATATGTGTGTGAATACATATACATACACATACACATATACTTGTGTACATATAATGTTATATATATTTTTATATTATGTATGTATGTATATATATACTTCAATATAAATACATGTTTAAATAGTATAGGCTGAGAGGTTTTTTAGCTCTTGTCATAAACGGAAGCAAGAAACGCATATATCATGTGAGAGATTTCACTAACAATTTTCCAGTTAATGGTTCCTCACAATGGTGACCGATTCTTCAGTCATGTGAGGAGTTGGCATGGCGACTCAGCTTTCTCCTTTAAATATCTGTTGTTTTAACAAGTTACTCAATTATCAACACACATTCAATTTATTCCCCTGTCACCATAATGAGTTTGAAGATTAGAAGGGGACATGACATATTGACAGCTACTGATTGTGTTTCCTTAGCTTTATATAGATTTCTGCATCGAACCCAGAGGGGGGAAAAATGTCCTCTGGCTTTAGGGTGGATGCCGTAGGAGAAGGTTGGGTGCCTTATAAAAGTATTCTTTTGAGATGTTTGCTGCTCCTATTTGTAGACAGAAAGAGAAAAACACATTAAATATATGCAGCACGAAACATCTCTTTGTCTCTGTCTTCAAATAGATTTTTTTTTCTCCTGAAGAATAACAAATCCCAAAGCCTCCCACCACCATAGGTGGCCTACAGCTTCATTGTGGCCGTTTACAGATCTAGCCCACTGCCAGGAAACAGCAGGAGAACCACCAGAGTCACTTCAAAGGATTTAGGTAATCCCCATGTTTTTCTTCCTCTAGCCTCAAAGGGCAACTATACTACTTAATCTGATCAGGACATTTTTAAAAGAGAGTAGGAGTTAAATGGTTGGCTCCTAACACGAGGCGCCAGACACTCCCACTGCATGGTGTTGAAGGGGTAGCTGAGGCTTGGTATCAACTGGGAAGATGAGAGTGGTTGATGGGAGTCAGTCCCCTGCCTCAGTGACTTCAGCAGTAAATTCCTGAACAGCAAAAGCCTTCCTAGTGTTTGATTAGAAGATGAACATGGGAAGGAAGCCTCCGGGGGCAGCATTCAAGACCTAGATGTCTTAATTAGACCCAGGCTCATTCTAGCTTCACCCCACCCCGTGAGGATAGCTCCCATCACCCTCAGAGACTCAGGCAATCCATGGAGCCCTGCATTGATTCATTTCACAAGCAGTTCTGAACCGCTTATAACAGAGCAAAGTCTGCCTTACTGCTGAGGGTCAGTGGATTGTCCCTCAAAGTGCACAATCATTTGTCACTGGAAAAAAAATTTTCTCCTGTTAAGTAAATGAGCTATGGGAAGCTACTGTGCTTCAGGGAAGGCCCCGTGGCCCTGTTGACCTAATGTCCCAGCCACGCTTCATGGTAGTTCTGGTATGTTCATATTGATTGCAGGGATGGCTCTCTGTAAAGTCCCTGTCACTGCAAAGCTGCTCTGACACAGGCACTCACTCTGAGAGATTTCTAGAAGGTGGCTTGGAGAAGCAGAATCCAGGTCCATGTTGTCTGTGACTCCCTGGGGAATGGGGTGGGTATGGGAACAGGGCCATAGAAAGTTGCAAGACAAAGCTAGCTGAGTCACTAGCATGTCTGTGTGAGCAACGGTATTGTCTGTGGCTGGGAAAGTCACCCAGACCTTAGTGGCTTATAAAATCACCATTCCTAATGATCTGACTTAGCCTGATGCCATGGCTGCCCCAGCTGGCTGTGACAGTGGGCGTGTCATTGAGGAGGCCACACATGGCTGGTTACGGAGGGTAACCTCTCCTCCTGCCCCTTCTCCACTCTCACACTCTCTTCTCCCACCTCATTCTCCTGTGCCCCTTTTCCTCCATCCATCTCCGGTTCCTTTTGTATCAACTCTGCCATGTCCTTTATTGAAGGAATCACATCTGATGGGTCCTGATGCAGATTCTTCCCTTAATAGACTTGGATAAATATGAAGGCCATTTTTATCTGACATTGTGCATATTTAATATACAGTGCATAATGTATTTAATCCATTACATAGTTATGTATAAAATATTAAGTGCATTATACAAAATATATTTATAAATTATTAATTAATATGTTTATTTTAGTAATATCAATTAATATAAATATGTGGTGATTGATGTCAATATACTAAATGTGTGCATAAAACTATATAAAATAAATATAATATTAAATCAATGTATTAATCCATTATATACATGTATGTAATATATATATGTATATATGTATATAGAATAACCTCCACTGATCAAGAGATAACTGTAAAATATGTCACTAAAATGATAGAAGTGTAGAGGATGGAATTAAGGTCTATGTATGTCTTGAAAATAATTTAAAACGTAAAGATAAGCTGCAAAAATGGTGCCTGGAACTTACTCTTGGGCTGGAGAGATGGCTTGAAATTAATAGTACTTTCCTGCAGACCTGACCTAGGTTCCCAATACCCAAGTCAAGTGCCCGCAAACACCTTTAACTACAGCTCCAGGAAGACTGTACTCTTGTACACGTACTCACACATAAACACGCATACACTTAATTAAAAATAAAAGAGCTTCCTCTTGCCATTAATTTAGTCACCTTGACTATGAACATTTCACCACATTTGTCTCATCCTTAGGAGAAGGAAGAGGAGACCAGTAAATGGTAGTAGACGAAGGAGTCTTGGGGCACTCCGCAGAATCTAATCATAATAACCAACTCTACGACATCCTAAGACACTAAATTCTACAATTGCCAGGAATACAATCACAGTTCATAAAACTGTCTGAGAACTATGGTCCATGAGCATGAGGTAAACAACTTTCATTACTGAGGAAATTACACTGAAGGTTGTAGGCGTCTCTTTGTCCCGGGGATCTGTTGAAAATGTCACAGAAACTGAACCCGGACAAATGAGGGTATGTCTTTGAGTCCAGACATCAGCTGAATTCACAATACTTCAGAGGGACAAGGGGTTTGGAAGTTAGAGGAAATCTGGATGCTAGCCATCACCCCATAGGCATGCAGACGGCAGAAAATGGATAGGAAAGACCCAACGGCCAGGCTGTAGCCCTCGGAGCTTTGGCTGCATAGGTGTGAACACATAAGGGACAGCAAAGTCAGATAGCAACAGAGTGGGCCAGGTTTGATTTGGTGTGATGGGTACTACACACAGCACAGAGGTAGATGTGCAAGGGTGAGCAGAAAAACAGAGACATTGAACCTTAGCAGGAAAGGAAAGCAAGGGGCACGAGGTCACTGAGCGGTGCTCCATAAAAGTCTCGTGCTCTGTCAGCCAGCATTTCTCAGGTGAAACTGTATTGCTTCATTAGAAATGTGCCAACATTTGCATTCTTATATCAAGTGAGGTTAACTTTTCTTATATCCCAAAAATTATTAGTACCAATAACCTTAGCACCTGTACAATAATTGTCATCTTTTGGGAGCTTTTAAGTAAATTTCAAATAGCTTCTTCATTGCTACCACAACTGCACATATATTTACATATTACATGACTGAAATGGTAAGAAATGGAAATGAATTATGGGTAGTTTCTGGAGTGCATGAGTGTGTTAGAATAGTTTTCCCCTCCCTGCGGAGACCAGGAGAGATCCTACTCCAAGGAGAAATGGTTATATTCACAGAAAAACAAACTCAGTCGCTTCCATATGAGTACACAGTTCCTTTCTGAAGAACCTCAGGGTTGCCCTGGCATTCAAACCAAGGAAGTTGCCAGTGCAACCGCTGAATTTTTAATTAAAAGGTTATCATCCAAAGCTCATCCTTTTCCTTTGCAAGTATATCAAACATGGGAAAAATGAATTATGAACTTCTCAATGAGTATTTCGAAAGAGCATCTTTGTATTGCATGGTGGAATTCCTTTTCTTCCACAGCTTGTGTTCCCCCCTCCCCTTCCCCTCCAGCCATCTTCCTCACTCCTTCTCCTCTTGTTAAGTTTCCCCGATACATCTTTCTGTGCCACTAACACAAGAAGCTCTGTCTTCGACTATGCCATTGAGTCAGGCTGCTTCGACCCTCATTACACAGAGAACATCAAAGCAAACAATTACAGCTCAATTTTAATATCATCTTTTTGGCTTCATCCAATTATAAAACGCATTCGATTGCTGCTTTAAAATTAAACTGAAAAATCTTATATGACATCTCTAGCATTCATTGAATAATTGAGAGGAACTTGTGGGTTGGGTTATAAGAGCGAAGATGTCAAAAAAAAGTTTCAGTTTATAAATGAAATCTATTTTCAAATTAGGGAAAGCAGGGCAGAAAAATGATAGACTGGAAGAAGCAGGGGGAGGGGGATGGAGAATTGGGAATCGCTGGTGAAGGCCTGCAGCAAAGGAATATCACAACAACGAGCGCAGAGCCAATGTTTATGACTCAAACTTGCAAAGAATACTCAACACTGGGTGGGGCAATCAGGGATCACAAGGACCCTCCAGACAGGACAAAAATATGGCATTCAGGATGGGCTGGGCCTTGTTGTGCAAAATACATGGCTTTGTTTTATACACATTGCACATAAGAATTCTTATTTTTCCCCTAATAACTGAGGCAGGTTGACTCCTAATATTAATAAACACTTGACACACAGCAACTCTAAAAGCAGTTCCCTTAACAAGGACTCGGTAAGGTTAAATATGAAATAAACTAATAAATTCATTACATTTAGGAAAATGGTATATTTACTTTATAAAATGTAACAAATTATTGTGTTCCTAGTGTTTCTTTTAAGATGAGCTATCAAGGGACTGGAAGGATGGTTCAGCAGTTAAGAGCCCTTGCTGTTCTTACAGAGGACTTAGGATCAGTTCCCAGATCACAGTATCTGGACATCTGGCACCTCCTGCTGACCTCTATAGGACAAGTATGTGGTTCACTGACACACATGCAGGAGAAAGACTCACATACATACAATTACATAAATATAAAATAATTAAGTTTAGATATCAACATATTTATTGTTCATTTCTAGCAAATGAAGTGTCTTTCCTCCTCTTCCTTCTCCTCTTTCTCTTCTTCCTCTTCCTTTTTCTCCTCTTCTTCCTCCTCATCTTCCTCTTCTTCTTCCTCCTCCTCCTCTTCTTCCTCTTCCTCCTCCTCTTCCTCCTCTTCCTCCTCGTCTTCCTCCTTTTCCTCCTCTTCCTCTTCCTCTTCCTCCTCCTCCTCATCCTCACCAACTTCTCATTTCATCTTCACAGTGATCCAGCCAGTAGACCCTTGTCCAGCATCACAGGGAAAGGGAAAAGAGTGAGAGAGGAGTCTTTCTTTCCCTGTTACTCATCACAGAGTGGTCAATCTGGGCTCACAGTTCACATCTGGAGTTCATCCTTATGTCTTAACCTGTCTCTATACAAGTCCTTTTCTGATCTCTGGGAGACACCACTGCAATTCACTTAGGAATTTTTGTTTCTGTATACACCACTAGGTGGGCCATATGAGATAAAATATCTTGAGACTATTACAACATGCTCAGTAGGAATGCCTTTGATGTACAGGTCTTTACACCTCAACTTCCAAACCTCCCCCTTCTGAGGCCAGGAACTGGTGGAGTCATCTCACAGCACACCAACTCTCCACTACACTGTGGGGTATGTCAACTACTCTATATGTGCAGTGTTGCTGTGCTGTGGAGAGTGTGGGCCCTTCCTGCCTGTGTCTCATTCTGCTTTAGGTTTTATCAACTGGCTGACATTGTTGTGGCCCATATAGGAGTTAATCTACCCTTCCATGCCCCATGTCTGATGCCTCCCTACACTTTTATGAATTCTGTTCTAGCCTTCATCTTCCTGATGAGCTCAGTTTCAGCATAACTGATATCTTCTGGGGAGAGTAGCCATTTCTCTCAAACTCCCCTTCAATGCTGCTAGAAAAGTATCAATAGCTCTTCATTAGCAGCCTCTCCCATAACTTTCTAAATATTTTTTCTGTCCCTCAGATTGGTGTCTTAGTTAAGGTTTTACTGCTGTGAACAGACACCATGACCAAGGCAACTCTTATCAGGACAACATTTAATTGGGGCTGGTTTACAGGTTCAGAGATTCAGTCCATTATCATCAAATCTGGAGCATGGGAGCATCCAGGCAGGCATGGTGCAGGAGTTGCTGAGAGTTCCACATCTTCATCTGAAGGCTGCTAGGAGAAGACTGGCTTCCAGGCAGCTAGGATGAGGATCTTAAAGCCCACACCCACAGTGACACACCTACTCCAACAAGGCCACACCTACTCCAACAAGGCCACATCTTCAAATAGTGCCACTCCCTGGGCCAAGTATATACAAACCATCACAGATGGTTTCTACACAAACTTCGGTCTTTATCTTGTAGAGCTTTCATTAATTGAGTATATCTTATGATACAGCACAATCTATTTTTTTATTGTAATCATATCAATGGTCAAATTGGGGGAAACCAGAATATATAAAGGAGAAGAAATTAAAAACACCAACTGAGAAACAACTTACTTAAATGTTTAACTTTCTTTTAATCAGATTTCCTCTCTAGTTACCAAGTTTTGGAAAAGCAGAGTAAAATCTTGCATGTCCAGAAGTCACAATGTTGTGGATAGTCCTGGTGTTGCTTGTATTTTGATGCTAATTCCACTCTCCTGGGAGGGGCTGCAAACAAGGGATGAGTCACTTACTCAGGTGACTTCATGCAAACCATCCCCTAATGAATAAAGGAGCCAGTCACTGGGCAAGTAGGCAGGACTTCCAGGTTGGAAAGGGGAAGAGAAAAAGGAGGAGAGAGAGAGGGTCTTTTTGGAGGGGGAATAGCATGAAGGCAAGATGTAATTACTAGTGTCTCCTGGATTCAATGGTGGATCTGTCAGGATTTACCATGGGAGGATTTAGATTTAATAAGGCTTACAAGAGAAAAAGGAATGGTGGCAAAGCATGGGTTTGCCAGATGTACACCACAAAGGCCGTGGGGGATTTGAAGCATGGGGCTGGTGTGGTAGTGATCCACCAGTGGGAACCTAGCCACAAATGTACAGCTTCACCTGGAGGTAAGATCCTCAGTTGCTTCTTCGAATCCATGAATGGATGTTGTGGATGAGCCTGATGCTGTTCTTGTGAACCAGTCCCCTAATGAATAAAGGAGCCAATCACTGGGAAAGTAGGCGGGGCTTCTAGGTTGGACAGAGGAAGAGAGGAAGCAGGAGAGAGTTAGTTCCTCTTGGAACAAGGACAGTAGAGGGATAAGATGTAGCTGCTAGAGTTTACCAGTATCATGGCGGATCCGCAAGGATTTGCCACCAGAGGGATCAGATTTTAATAAGGCTTACAAGATTAGGTTTTAGTTGCTGTGCCCAGAGATTGAGTTACCATTGTTTCTGAACTAAGTTTGTGTTGCATTTTCCTTCATGCATCTGCTCATCTGGGTCAAGAGACAAAGGTAAAGTGGCAAAGTGTGGGTTTGCCAGATGTGCACAACAAAGGCCGTGGGGGATTCGAACGAAGCACATGGTTGGCGTGGTAGTGACCCACCAGTGTGAACCTAGCAATCTGGGGAGAGACTGTGGAGTTCAGAGTCAGAATCTCCATGAGACAAAAAGAGGTCGGCCATTGCCTGCCAGTGCATGGCCGGCCAGGTCACCGGGGTAGAGGTGCAAGCACGGTAATGTGACGGTTTTATTTTCTTTTTAATATTTCCTCCCACAAGTGGGAAACTATTAGGAGCAGATTTGTCTCAACAAGTGAATAAATAACATTAAATGTCACATTCTGTGGATTTCTGATGTTTCTGAAAAACTATCTATATAAAGTAATCTGGATTGTTCTCCATTAACTACTCTCAGCCATTTCAAATTAAAATAATTGAAAACACCCTAGCAATAAACTCAGAACCATGAATTTGCTATTTGGCCCTTACCTCACACATCATCAGTCACAGTTAGTGACAGTCACTCTTGATTATCAGTTCAATGGATGATAGAATCACAATGAAAATAAATCCATGGACATCCCTTGGAGGGATTAAGCTATATTAGGTTTACTGCAGTATGCAGCTCCAATCTTAACATGGATGGCACCATTCCAGAGACTGTGGTCCAAGACTGAATGAAAAGATGAAGGAATTAGCACCAGCATTCATCCCTCCCACTATAACTGCAGTTACAATGTTACCAGCTCCGCCAGGATGAACTGTTATCTCTAGGAACTGTGAGCCAAAATAGACACTCTCTTCCTTAAGTTGCTATTAAATTATTGTACAGCACTTTGTAACAGGAAAGAACACAGAGTTACTAACACAGAGCTAACTAGGAAAATTCCCAGATGTAGACAGAAAAGATTTAATAGAAATATCCATCAAGTGCAGCGGATAAAGTTATTTGGATACTATTTTATATTAATCAAGTATAAAATTACATTTTGAGAAAGTTTGCTAAATATCTGTAAGACATATTGGTAGGTTAATTTGAGAGGCAAATTTAGTTGAATGCTTTTGAATACATATAAAATAATTCACAAATTATTTTTAAAAATACCCGGACAAAGGAGAGATCTATGCCTCTTCTGAGTCCATTCAGTGAGGCTCATACTCGTATGTGGGGCAAGTGGACCATGCCACTAGACAGAAGATTTGGTAAGGCTGAGCAGGCACAGACCCCAAGGAATCTCAGAATTGAGAATGGCAGGTGTGGAGCCAGCTCCCTGCCAAACTACCTGATTTGGAACATGTAACCATGACACCCCACTGAGAGGACCATGACAATTGGTCATGTAGCGTAAAAGCCTGCAGTTCTACATGCTAATGAGGTATCTAGATAGTCCTGGAGTATTCAGCCAATGAGCTTCCCTTCCTGGGTACTTCTTTTCTTCAAAAGGTATTTAATCTTGGTTCACCCTGAGTAAGCTCTATACATTCACATCCACCATCAAATAAAACAGTTTGGACAAGCAAGGTCCATCTCCTTCATCAAGGATCACTCGAAGGTGGGGTAGGGTGAGAGGAGGCCTTTGATGTAAAGATCACTTCTAAATCTCCCAGAGAAGGCCTTCTCTCTTCTAGCCCCTCCATACTCTCAGCACTCACTTAGAACCAAATTGGATTATATCCCTGTCTGGGCTCTGCCTTCCCCTTCTGGACCCCTGTTCCCAATTCTCAGTCACACAGAAGACCAGGGCCCACAACATCTCTGTCCCAGACCCCTCTTGTTTCTTACCTGGGGAAACATGGACTGGGGACCCAATTATGGACTGTGTTCTGCCTACCTGGAGCAGCTTGCTGGTGGTACACAGGCACGCCAGCAGCGAGGTAGACATGCAGCTCAACACTTGAATGACTTCTTCATCCAGGGTTGGAGCCTTCTGAGAGTTCTACCCATGTTGACATGTCAAGTTGTATCATCATGGTTCAGCTCATTTTCAGGCAGCCATGTTGTTAAGGTTCATGAGTGGGCCTTCCATGTTGTATGGTCAGGTTTTTTGTTTTTATTGTTTTGTTTGGTTTGGTTTGATTTTTTTTTTGGTTGATTTTTCTTTGTTTGTTTTGATCATGGCAAGAGGAGTAGTACCAAAGGAAGTAACTAAAAGAAAATGTCACCAGAGACCGCTTTGCGGGTGTCCCCTCTACACATTTGAGATCTGTAAAACTGATGCCCATCCTTTAACCTTTATGTTTATACAACATGACACGCACACAAAATGCTTGTCCAAAGGGAAGATGTTCTCATTACACCTGTGTCTAGTTATAGTGTTTGGTTTTGAAGTCCGCAGGCTCGCGAGTCAACATTTGACTAACAGCAGGGCCAGTGTCTAAGAACACAGCAGTGACCTTTCCTACCCTTCATTAATCCTTCTGTAAAGGGCAAAGGAGTGTTCACAAGAGCCTAGTCCTGGACTACTGCAGCATCTGAGAACCCAAAGACTTTGATTTCAAGCATTTTATATGGAGCAAAGTGAGAGAAGCCACGTGTTTCAGGAGGAAACAAATGAGGCTGACCTCCTCACAAAGAATGATTGACATCACCGCACATATTGCAGCAACCATCAACTTAATCCCTATTCCATAAGGATGCCTAAAAGGCCCAACTCCCTGCATGCTGTAGACAGTTGTCTCTATGGACATAGGCAATAGCATCAATGACTTTTCCAACTGCTCAGTGGTCTGAGTTTTGATCTTGAGTCAAGTTTGGAAAGGAAGGTATTTGGATAAATCTTCATGCTACAGATCTGGATGTTTCTCTTCATTTTTTGACAGGCACTGAAACACTTTTGCTAAAAGGCCTGAGCTCCTAGGGTTGACCCCTTTAGTTTTACCTAAACTCATAGCATCCTGGTGTCTTACCTTCATTTTGTAGCTGTGTCTGTGTTAGTTGCCCATTGGATTGTTGTGACCAAATAAAAAAACGCTATGTACAGGAGGAAAGGTTTGTCTCATGTTTGAGAGAGTTTATACATTGTGAGGGATCAGGCATGGTGGCATTTATGCTAACAGTATGACAGGCAGAGACATCTCACCTCACAAAAGACAAGCAAGCTGGTACTCATTTAGCTATATACTTTTTTTTTTTAAACTCTGGGACTCTAGCTTGCATTCATGGTGAAACCTTCCTGGAAAGGCCTTCAGAAATCCATCCAAGGGTGTGTCTCCTAGGAATTCCAAATCCAGTCAGGTTGACAATAAGGGTACAGGAACATCGCAGCTACTTTACTTTGGATCATATGCTAACCTTTGCTTGTAAGCATGTCAATTGCCCAAGAAAAGTCTACCTTGCAAAGGGCAATGCATGATCTTACAACACTCCCCTTCAAGAAGGCAGAATCTCACGAGTGATGCAGCTTCCTCTCTGTGAGCTTTGTACACAGTAATGTTACCGATCTCCAAAGGTACCTCGAGGACTCTAGTCCTGGACCTTCAGTGTTCTCCTGCTGCAGAAGGGAGATTCGCAGAACACAACACCCCTCAGATAGGGACAACTGACTCTGAGCATGAAGCTTCATGCCTGTCTTAGGTAGGGTTTCTATTGCTGAGATGAAACACCATGACCAAAAGCAAATTGCAGGGGCAAGTGTTTATTTTGCTCACAGTTCATCATCCAAAGCAGTTGGGGACAGGAAATCATGCAGAGCAGTATCCCAGAGGCAGGAACTGATGCAGAGGCCATGCAGGGGCGCTGCTCACTGGCTTGGTCCTCATGGTTTGCTCAGTCTGCTTTTTCATAGAGCCCAGGAGCAAAATCCCAGTGATAGCATCATCCCCAAAGGCCTGGGCCCTCCCACATTACGCATTGATTAAGAAAATGCCTTACAGCTGGATCTTATAGAGGCATATTCTTAACTGAGCCTCCCTCGTCTCTGCTGATTCCAGCTTATGTGAAGATGAAATAAAACCAACCAGCCAGCACAGTGCTGGAACATGAGTAACCATCTCCTGAGAAACAGCTGATCCTTGAGCAATGCCTTTTTTACCACTTTGGAGAACCAGAGCTGAGACAAGTATCACCCAAGCCTGCCTGAATGAGAGTTGCTTAGCTCTGCAGCCCTCTTGCCCACCTGCCCTAGTTCCTTCTCTATTTGAATTTAAAGCTCAAGCTAGCACCTGGAAGACAGATGTGGAGATACTGGAGCCTTTATTGCCTCCTATTTCCGTTGTGCAGTGATTAAACACCCCCTTTTCTGCCTTTCGCCATTACTGATCTATTTGTTCAGCATGAGGAGCTAATTGCAGAATACTGAGATTTCCAGAGTCCAAACTTTTTCCCTAAAACACTATGACTATCTTCTATTCCTAATGATTTTAAAAAATTTATATATCACTCCTACTGCATCCTCTCCCTTCACAGACCCTTCCAAATTCATTACATCTTCATCATTATGCACAAGCATACACATGCATACACATATGCACACACACATACACACACATTCATACTCACATATATACACATGCACACACACAGACACACATACATGCACACATACATATACACACATGCACGCACAGACACATACATACATGCAGGCGTGTGGGCATACATGCACACTCATGCACATACATACACACATTCACATATACATATATACATACACACACACATACACACATGAATATATAATCTACTAAGTCCATTTAGCATTGCCTGACTGTACATGCCTCCAACACTGACCAGTTGGTACTAGGCAACCTATGTAAGGGCTCATCCATGGAGTAAAATTGTTCTCCTCTCTCATCAACCAGTGATTTCCTTAAGTACTTCTAAGTGTGGGTCCTTGTGGAATTTCCTCTGTTCAGGTTGACATGTCAGTTGATGGTGTCATTATGCTAGTCTTGCTCAGGCAGCCCTATTATTGAGAGTTCATATTAATATCCCTCCTTTAACTTGAGGAAATTCTGTGACCTTTTCAAAAAGTAATTTCAGCATCGTTGATAAGCAGTTATCTCTATTTTCCTAATATTAAAATATTTTTCTGAACGCTAGATGTGTAAGAATCAGTATTTTATCAACTGTTTACATGTACTTCAACCACCACAAGTACTGATATAATTTTAGGACTGGTTTCATTGCAATAGTTCACATTATTTCTCTGAGACCTGCTAACTCTGGGTTGGGGGCTGAGGTCACTATTTTATTTTTAGGAATGGGAGAAGGCATAAAACTGGAGGTTTATATGTAATGTTTCAGTTACCCGAAGTGTGCAGCAAAGGAACACACCATCCTACCCAAGGAAGAATTGCTCAGGTCCTAGGAACATGAAGGAAGACGTCCCTCATCACTCAACTTGAGTAAGGCAGATAAGGGTTTAAGAGATCTGCATTTATTTACTCTGGTTTCCCACAAAGATGAGAGCCTTCTACATCTTTAGCATAACTGTGAGTCAACATGTAAATGTGTAATTAAGAGGTGTCTACACCCGGTTCACAGAGTGTGATTTAGATTTCATCCATTAAGCTAGGCTTCAATTTACAAGAGCAATAAGCAAAAATTTAAGTGACTTCATAAGGTATGTGTATACGTGTGTTTGTGTATGATTGCATGTATGTATGTGTGTGTATATATGTGTGTATGTATGGTTGTCTGTGTATTTATATATGTATGTATGTGTATATATATATGTGTGTGTGTGCATATATAATATATATATATATTTATGTATAATAAATGGGGGGTCTAGATTGATGTTCAGAGATTAAGAGGACTTCCTGCTCCTACAGAGGACTAAAGTTCAGTTCCCAGAACTTACACTAAATAGCTCACAACTGCCTGTAATTCCAGCCTAGCTCCCGGGGATCTAGTGTCTTCTTCTGGCCACTAAAGTTACCTATACATCCACACGCATGCATGCATATACACATAGAGAATTAAAAATAAAATAAAATTTAAAATCTATTAAATGTCTAAAAGCATCCTTGTTTTCTTCATCTGCTTGCAGTCACTCGAGGTGTAGTTCCAGGAAGACTCGGGCTATCACCCAGTGCAAACTTTCTGGAGGTACTTTCTAATCACCTGATGTAGAAATTGAGAATAATCAAACAGTTCATGCTTTATGCTTCTACCACATGTGCTTATATAACAGGACTGTGTCGGACTTATTACCACTCTTCATTTAATTAGATTATACTTGTATTTAACTGCTCTATTAAATTTAGATTATTTTACTTCTACTACTTCATTCCACATTGTTCTGGTATATTATCCAAGGACATTCTTTCAAACATTTTCTAACATATATAGGGATAGAGGAAGAGAGAAAGAGACAGAGAAAGAGAGACAGAGACAGAAAGGCAGAAAAACTAAAACAAAACATTATTTGATCTGAATTACTACATCCACTTATTCCAGAAACAGTCAGTGCACAGATCACACTATACATGCAACTTAAAGACATTTATTCTTCCTCAATTATTCCATAAAAGTTCCAGCAGTGACAAATTCATGTCAAAATGTAACTGGGTGTGTCATCCCACCCCTGTGATTCCAGGGCTTGCTAGGAGGAGGCCAGAGGGTGTGGAGTTAAAAGACAGCCTAAGCTACACAGCAAGACTGTACCTCAAAATAGATAAATAACATAAAATTAAAATTTTAAAGGAGTCCAAGAAACTGATGATTATGTTGGGGAAGAGGAAATCAATGAAATGAGAAGAGACCTGATTGCTGTCGATCAGAAAGAATCACATTCATGGGAAGTCTGTGACATTTTGGGTCAGCACTTACACATTTTATCCTGAGAAAAATATCCGGCATTAAATATTATCTAATTTTCCACTATGCCCCCTTTGAAGATGACCTCTTTCTTTTTCCTAAGTATTTGCACAAAACAAACTAATTTTGTAAAGGTATATGTTGATCAAGGATTTTCCAAATGTCACTAGAAGATTCCTTCCAAGTACAGTGCTAAGAATAAGCTAGATTTTGACTGAGTTGTAAGAGGATACTTAATGACCCATTTTCATTTTCTAGGGAATAAAAACTCACTGTAGAATGTTTGCAATAGTTTGCAAGTACATGTGCCAGGATCTTGTTCTCCTGTCTCAATGTTCTTCAGCAATGTCTGTGAAGTCCCAGTTTCTAATGTCAGGATTGTGTGCACCATCTCTTGGCGGTGTGGCCAGGACTGTGTGCACTGCCTCTCGGTGTGACCATCTTTGTACAGATCCCGTGTCCCTGTCTGGTCATCTTCACATGTCCCATTTGCATTTGCCTGAGGGATGCTTTAGAGGAATCCTGGGCTTGGTCTAGTTGATATGGCACCTACTCCTCATGCTACCCTGCCCACAACTGTGACCACATCTCTCCCAGCTACCACACCAGTCACTTCACATTTTCAGATGAGAAATTTACTCCTTGGCTCTGTGGATGTGAATATTCTGTGTCTGTAGGCTCTCTTGTTTCTTTTTTGTATGAGATACCTCTTTAATGTCAATAGTTACATTGTGAAACGTTTAAAATAAAGAGCGTCAACACTGTTTCCTGCAGTTTATAGATATTCTCAAGGAAATGGTACTTTGAAACCATTTGTATACATTCCAAAGGAACAAAGTAAAGCATTTGAATCAATCCCACCTGGTTGAGAGGTTACTTATCTAAAACATTCCTAAGATACCTTAATTTTAAGAATTAAGAAAAATCTTGTGCTCTATCTTTTACTTACATCTATGGCAGCTATCACACTGCCAAATCTGCACCATTATAGTGTTTTGAGCTAATATCTTAACAGAGAAACCCATTATGCTGTTACGCATATCCTGCCATTTTTCTAATATAGCTGGGACATAGTGGTTTAAAATGTAAAGAATGCTCAGACATGTCCCCTTGATCGTGGCATGCCTGTCATCACTGCCATGCCCTCAGCAACAAAACAAATAGATAAATCACTGTTATATGCACAGTTGACAGGGAAATGAGTTTGCAAGTGTCTATTTGGTGACAGTTTGCATTCCTGTCCTGTCCCGATAGAGTTCTCCATCTGTTGCACCCTGCTTGGTACCAATCCCAGGGGCCACAGCATCAGTAGGGAACAGATGTAAAGAGGAGGAAATCTGCAGATGACACTTCTTCACAAAGGAGAGGTGCAATGGGAACGGGCAGAGAGAAAATGGGGAACCAAACAGAACGGTAAAACTGTATCTGAGTCAGCTTCACAGTGGAAAATCTGCAGTCAGCAAATAAGAACACATGAAGAGTAAGCTTAGTACACACAGAAGAGGTAGAAACCCTAGAATAACTCAGAAATAAGACAGTGATGACTCCTGAGAGGTCATGGATTTTGGAACGAAATCCAGAGAGAGAGAAGCAAAGATGTGAAATCTGAGAGACAGGAGGGTGAGTCTAGCAAACTTCTGTAGCTGAGGGTGGGCCTGGATGTTCTGATTTCTGTGGCACAGCTAAGTTAAAGTTTGCTCTCCTCAGCCCTAGATTTTTTTGATGAGGTGATTGAAAGTAGGAGGTCCAAGGAGGTCATAATTGTGCTGCTACTTGAACAGAATGAAGAGACTCCAATGGGAACTGGCATGAAATGACCTATGGGCACACAGAAAGTCATGTGGAGTATTGAATGTGACTGGATTCCATGATCATAGAATTGTAGTTTGGGCACAGGTGACATACACAGATGGATAATTATGACCTTAGACAGCATGGGTTATAAATCGAAATCTTTATGCTCAGTGTAAGACACTTCCCTAGAAATTGTCAGCCAGGAAGGCTCCAGAGGTCCCCCAAATGTATACAAGTTACGGTAACGCCCTTGGTTGGCCTTGAAAACTAGATGCTAAGACACTAAAGCTAAATGCATCTGGCTTCTGCAATGCTGGATGACCTGGAAGCTTCACTGCTAGTGGACCTCAGACTGTTGGAAGTTGCTACATGGTAACTTAGAGAGACAAGTCTTTCATACCTTTGGGTCTTGAATACTACAACACTAGCTTTTCAGGCAAGAAGTACTTACTAGTGCAATGTAGCACAGCTATTGTGGAGTACAAACCTGGTTCCTGATTGCATCTGAGTCTTACAGCTTAGGAGGGAACTGATGTTTATTATTGTGGATCTGATCAAAGGCTCATAGCTGGAGAGTCGTGAGAACTAAAGCTGAACAAACTCATGTTGTTTTGTAAATGGACATGTTGTCACACTGTCTCCCAAATATTTATTCCCAATAAGTTAGTGTGACCTTCGGCCTCAATGAGAGAAGCTTCTCTTTGCTGAGAATGGCAGTCAATGCCAAGGCTAATAACTGGCTATGGTTATAGTAACAAATAACTACGGAAGGCTCAGGGTTATCCAGAACATCCTTATCCCCATCCTCCAAGATTAAGGAAAAGTCATGAAGGTGGTAACTGAAACAAATGTAAGAGCTGTACAATAGAAATAAAGGCCTTAAAAGAAAGTTTTAAGCATGCTATAACTATGGCACTTAAGAACCAACAGTAGCTGAGTTTCTCATGCCTATGTTTCACACAAGACTGAGCCTATGAACATTCAGTCATAGATGGGAGAGGAGCTCATAAGGCCACACCACACTCAACGAATCTAATGGCAATGCAAGACTGCTAGAGGAGGAAAAGTCAGTGATGGTCTTCAGTGTTGTCATCACCATCACTGGTGATTGTCTCCAGCGGAGGGCATCACACACATGCCTCTAAGGGGCCCTAATTAAAACTAGTGGTTCAGAAACTGAAAACAAAATCAAAACAAAAAAAACATGAAGTGCAATGAAGATTTGATGGAAGTAGCATTGGAAGAGTAGGTGTGGGTAAAAGAGGGTAAGAAAGGTCAGAGAGATTAGTTTGACCAGAATGTACATGCACGAAGCTGTTGAAAATGTTAAAAATCAATGCTTAGTGTCATGCTAGCCTGGATATAGGATTGGCAGTTATAGAGGGCAACATTGTTGTTACAATAGAGATCTGTCTGAGAGTTACTGGAGAGAAGGTCGGGAGAAGGGGAAGAAGAGGGGGATAGGGAAAGGGAGAAGGAGAGGGAGGGAGAGAGGGAGAGAGGGAGAGAGAGAGAGGGAGAGAGAGGATAAAGGTTTAAATGAAGTGATCCTTCATCTAGTCAGCATGTGACTGACAGGATTTGGAAATCTACAGAGAAAACCAACTCCACAGGAGGCAGTGAGGGTGACTGTTCTCTAGAGCTCATGGAATGAAGAAATAATACAAAAGGGATTCATTTCCATGACTGGCTTACATGATTCAGGCTGGGTAATCCAACAATGGTCGTCTTCATGATGGTGACTTCTCAGTCCTTGAAGCCGACGCTTCAGCATTCCCCATCTGGCTCTGACATTCTGAGGAAACATGTTTGTCTTCAGTTCATATAAGTAGCTGCTGAGAACCTGAGTTTCATAATAAATGGAGAATGATAGTGGACAGCAGCAGCAAAGATAGGACAGATGCACTCACAAGCTAGGAGCAAAGGCAGTCACTGGGCAGCCTCTGGGCTTCCACTAGACAATGGTGCTGCCTATCCTTGGCAATGAGCTTCTCCCTTTAGCAAATTCCTCCTGAAAATCCTCACAGACCTGCCCACAGGCTGCCTGTTAGTTGATTCAGGAGCCAATCAAACTGTCCATATTTACCTTCAGAACAATGAAGAGAGCAGTTGACTTCTGGGATCTCCGCAATGCAGAAACTCCGCCTTGCAGAGCTGGAGACACAATGCTGGACTTGAGAAGTTGGGACTCGGGTGTTCAAGATCTAGGGTTCCACCAAGGGAGACTGAGGAGGAACAGAATTGGAGATTAGAAAACTGCAGTTGCTGTTAACCTACTTATCTGACTAGGTCATCTAAATTTCCACAAAGCCCTCTTCTGTTTTTAACTTTATAATCTTACTTCAAGGGTTCACAGTGAATCCCTGTTCCCCCTGCTTATTCTTGTGTTCTGATAAAGTATCTAAGAATCTCATTTAAAGGGCAGTGTGTTGGTCAGTGTTAATTGCCAATTTAACAGAATCTAGAATCACCTAGGAGACAGGCCTCTGGACATGCCTGCAAGAAATTACTTTTGCTTCTTGTTTTGTTTTTAGAACATCTTTTACTTATTATTTGATACTTCTGTATACTTATAGAATGTATATTGATTATATCACCATGAAGGGAATTATATTATTGTGTTCCTTGAGGTGAGAAGACTGCTAGCCGGGGTTAACTCTACTCTCTGGCTAGGATTCTGGGATGGAGAATAGAAGCTGAGAAGTAGCTTACACTCCTTACCCCCAGCTTCCTAATGCCAGATGTGCTGTAACCAGCTGTGCCACAGGCTCCAGCCACCAAGACTTCTCTGCCAAGATGGGTGTAGAAGTCAGAATAACCTTCTCTTTCCTTACATCGCTTTGGTCGGGGTATTTTATGATAGTAACAGGAAAATGGACAAAAACAGGAAGATACAGAAAACAGTACATATCCCTTGAAGAACACTGAATTAAAAATCAACTTAAAGGAGGTATCAATCATACTTAAGAATAAATGATGTGTGTAAAAGCTTAACCAACGTCAAGCTAAGTTTGAAGCATGCTTCTTGCTGTGTGGTCTTCCCAGACAGCCTTGATGAAATAGTGACAATACTGGATACATACATAGTATCTGGACTTGAATACAGAGACCTAAACCCGAGGAAAGCAACGCATTGCTCTGTACCCAGAATCCCCATGGTGACTGGGACACACTGGGCTCATTTCTGTCCATTCACATGGAAGCTTTTAATACTAGGGTCAGCACTCTAGGGAGATATGTAGAAATCACAGGTCACGATATGAAGTCATCAGTCTATTGTTACAATAGCACATGGTAAATAGGAATATTTTCTCCCCCTATATTCCCATCTCTTTTTAGATCAGAAAGATGGTGTCTTCATCCTCCCAGTGAGAGTGCCGTGGGGAGGCTGAGGTTGTATCAGAAAGCCCAGGAAAATGTGAGCTGGATAAGGTCCCTGCATTGGTGACCACACACCAGGGACTAAATGATGCAGGAATGGAGTCCCTACAGTGTGAGGCAGCAGGAAGCAGAAGTCAAGACCACCTCCTCACTACTCAGCTTAGTGAATCACCCTCCAGGCTACACCAGCCCCAGGCTTCCGAAAGCTCAAAGACTGGTTTCTTTGACACCACCCCCTCCAGCATTGAAGCTGGATATGACCTGTCACTGCTAAGCAATGTGGAAATAGGAATAATCACAAATCTGCCTGCAGAGGCTGTCCCTGTAGCTCCCCCAAATAATGCTCTTCCCTACTCTCTCTACCATTCCTTCCTTTTAACTGAAATTCTTCCTCTAAACTACTTTCCATCAAAGCTACTAAACCTTCACTTTATTTCCAGAAATGTGGGCTGGTGACTTGGGGCTTTCAATCTGCACTGGCATTTTTTTTTATCCTTCCCCAACATTAGAGTTTGACAGAAATTTGGGGATAGACTTGAAACTGGCAGACCAGACTTAGACACACCATATTTCTTTGTTATTTGTGCTTAATACACTGTTGACAGCCCCATCTAGTTCAGTTCTTGGCAATATTTGGGCTCTTGCCCCTTGGCACTATGCCCTGCTTTTTGAACACTCAGGGAATTTATTTGGAGATTTTTTTTTAAAGTCCATTTTTAGACCAGTGAAGGCAAAACTCACCAGCCAACTCTGCTCCACTGAGCAGCCAAAAAAAAATATGCATTTTTGTTGTCGTTAATAATGACGAGAATGCACAAGAATTTCAAAGACGAGAAATAAAACACATTGGAACCTTTAAAAGTTTCAGAAGGCATATGTAATCTTACTGGGAAATATTGGGTATTTTTTAGTAGTTCATTATATCTATATGTGGAGAATGGTATAGATATCTGTTTTAAATATATATATTATATAATATATAATATATATGATATATAATATACAATATATGATATATAATGTATAATATATATATATATATATATATATATATATATATATATATATATATATATTTCAAAGCAAGTCTGTGGCTTGCAGACCCAAGAGACAGGGTCTATGCAAGGGACAGCATCTATGTAAGCCCACTCTTACATTTGCTAAGTTTTGTTTTAGCTCAATGAAATAAAAATTGCTGTAAAACATCATGAGATATGGGTATCCAGCCTCTTGGATATCGAGATCAAGGCTACAGATACACTGGTCATTCAGAACATTAGTTCCACTGAGGTGAACTTCACTAATGCTGTGTGGCCATATGTGGACCCATTTCTCGCCGATGACCTCTCCTCAGGAGTCACTGTGATGCACAAGTCAATTAATTGATCAACAGAAATTTAAAGAAAAATCATAAGCCAAGAGAAAATTCATCAACATATAATTGTATTTTATTAAAATCTACATTACAACACATGCCCCTGCTACATATGTAGCAGAGGACTGCCTTTGCTGGCATCAGTGGAGGGGAGGTGCTTGATCTTGTGAAGACTTGATGCCTCAAAGAAGGGGGATGCTAGAGCGGTGAGGTGGGAGTGGGAGGATGAGTAGGGGATGAAGGGGGTGAAGGGGGGGGATGGAGGGAGGGCTGTGGAGGGAGGACTGCGGAGGAGGACAACATTTGAAATGTAAGTAAATACTATAATTATTAATAATCAGCAACATTCAAGGGCATTTTCAGCAGTTAGCCTATGCCTGTGCCATCCTCCAGCTACTCAGACATTGACACACAAGGACTGACAGGGACTGTGTGCCCAAAGGGTCTATGTACTGCATGTCAAGTGTAAATCAGAAAGCTCTGAAAGAGCCAGATGTGGTGGAATGACCCTTAATTAGTGCTCCAGAGGCAGTGGCAAGAGGACTGGCTTGAATTCAAGATCAGCCTGAGCTGCATAGTGAGACTGTGTCTCAAAAAACAAACAACAAAAAATACCTCGCAACCGCCCACCCTCCATAAAACTAAATAAACAAACCACAAACCAAACAAAAGCTGCTTTGAAATATATATATATATTATACATTATATATCATATATTGTATATTATATATCATATATATTATATAATATATATATTTAAAACAGATATCTATACCATTCTCCACATATAGATATAATGAACTACTAAAAAATTAAAATCAGTTCTTTGTGAAATTATTTTCTGAACAGTTGAGAAAAGGTCTAATTAAATACCAAGATCTCATGATTAAAGGCATTTCATGGGCATATTGCCAAAAAAGCCCCACTCCAATATGCCAGTAGATATCTGGACACCAGATATTGGTGAACTCTAGACTGTGGGCCAAAGCTGGAGCTGACCTTTTAATGACTGATGAGTCTACTTTGTTTCTGACACTTGTAGATATACTGAAAGTATAACCAGCTGGGGCTGCGGAGCTGGCTCAGTGGACAAGCAATTGTCAGCAGAGCACGAGGAACAGGGACCAGGTCCCCAGGACCCAAGTGCATGCTGGTGGGAATGGTGACTGCATGCAACCCAACCTGGCACAGCAGAAACTGGGGCTCTCCTGAACACAGTGAGAAGGGCCAGGTCAGGAGCCTGGGTGTCACTGAAAGACCCTCAATCAGTAAATAAGACGAGAGAACCCTGAAGGATGCTCTCTGAAATCTACCTCAGGCCTCTACATGTGCACACAGGCACCTACACACATGTGTGTGCCCACACACATGGAAACATGCACACACACACAGACACCCACACACACATATGCCCACACACATGAAAACATGAACACGCAGGCACCCATCCGCCCGTGTGCCCACACATGTGAAAACACACACACACAAATGAAAATGGGAAAACATTAAATAAACCAAATCAAGCATGACCTGACACCCTCGAGTTTTATTAAGATATTCGTATGTCAGCAAAACATAAAACACTACACAGCCCTTTGAGAAAAACAAACAAACAAACAAAAATTGCCATCCCTAATCTAACCTAAATGGTCTGAAAACAGGGAAGTTTGGGAAATGGACTGAAGAAGAAGATGTGTTTGATCCCTTAAATCATTGAATCTTTGGTGTCTAGATGATAAAATACTGTGTATCTTTAACTAAGCCATACTTTTAACAATAAATATGTAACCTCCCAACTCTCTGACAAGAGACAAATGTTCTCCTGCTGTAACTGAATGTGACCCTAGCTGTTCTTCAAGAGAAATGTAACAGAGCTGGTTGCTTGTTGTTCAGAGCGGGAGCACACACAGTGCCACGCGTGATATCCGTGCAAATTTTGGTCATGCAGAATACCATGTCTGTCTGCTGGTGAATAATGCCATATTTAGGAATATGGCATGGCTGCCTGCTGACCTGTGGCACGGTGCCTCTTAAACTAGCTGTTATAGGAGATGCCCGAAGGGCACACGGTAATCTCCCTAGCACGGAGGGGAAATCAAATATGCCATTTTTAAGCACCCGTCTTAGTCACACCTCTGTGATAAAGCACAGCACCAAGGCAACTACTAGAAGAAAAGGTTTATTTGAGTTCCAGAGTCCACGATGGCAGAGCACAGGCATGCAGTCTGAGGGCTCACGTCTTGAACCATGACCTTGATGCAGAGAGAGCAAACTGGGAATGGTACGTGGCTTTGAAACATCAAAGCCCACCCCCCCAGTGACATGCGTACTCCACGGCAAGGCCACACCTGCTAAAGTCTTCCCAAAGGGCCCCGCCCCACTGAGGACCAACTAGTCAAACACCTGACCCTAGAGGGATGCTTTTATTCAAACCCACACCACACTGCTTCTCCTTAGCCAGGATTGTCTAGCACACCTCTGAAGCTGCCAAGCTCCACAAGCCTTCTACCTTCTCAGTGTCCAGGATCCAGAGAAGAGAGCACTGAAGTGTGAGAGGGGATGCTCCGCAGATACAGGAGCCCAGGCAGGCTGCACTCCTGCCCTTGGGGTGCTGTGTAGGCTCAAGTGCGGAGAAGCACAGGGACCTGTCCGTGTAGAATAGTGGGCAGTTCCAGGTACAGGAGCTGCTGAATGAATCCCTGTGCCAGATTCAACCCAGGAAGACCCCTGGGGAGACTCCTCTCACCCTAGGTCTGGGCAGCCTACTCTGCCTGTTTCCTAGACCTTGTTCATTGCATAACCCAATGTAAGTGTGAGGTTTATGCTTGAAGATGCTGACATCTAAAAGGATGGGAAGTTGTCCATACCCAAGGGGCCTGTTCATGTTATCAGACATGGAACTCTGTGAGGTAGATTTCAAAACTGCACTAGGAAAAAAAGCAACACATTCTGATAGATTCCCCTTTTTTATATAATATGAGATCCAAAATATTCAATTCTCCAATTTCAGGGTTTTTGTTGTTGTTGTTCCCCCAAGAGAGTCTCAAGTATCCCAGGTTGGTCTGGAATTCCACTAGACAAAGAGGATTGAAGGGACTCTGGCCATCTCAAGCATGGTGGGCATAGTTGTGCCAAGCCATGCCCTTCTCCTCAATTCCCTCTATCATGCTAAAAAACTCTTAGATTACATTTCTAAACTTAGGCACCAAGGTCTTTTCCCTTATTTGACCACTTCTTCCTCCTGAGGTTGACTACTAATGTCCAGCTATCAAAATAGTTTGAAGTCCAGCAATCAAAAGCCCCCACAGCTCACCTAATTAACACACCCAATTAAAATTAAACACTTCATCCTGAAGTGGGGTTTCTTCCTTGTACCTTTATAAACCACCATTTTTCTATGTGCCTTGTCTGTCTCCTCTCTGTCCAGAAGCAGTCCTTTGTCCTCTGGAACAAATACCCCCTGCCCCTCTTCCTTCTTCCCTTCCCCTTCTCCCTCAACCTCCATCTTATCCTTGTCTCTTATTCCCTGCCCTCTGTCCCTCTGGCACAAATAAATCTCCTCTGTGCTGAGAACTCGGTTTGGGGTACTGAGCCAATACTAATCTTTTACAAGGGTGGTTTAAAATTCTGATCCTTCCATCTCTACCTCCTGAACACTGGGGTTTTAGGTGGGGGGGCAGCATGTTCCATTCATGAGGTTACCAGGATTTAATAGCTTCATGCATGCTAGGCATGGGCATGAACCGACCAAGTTCCAGGCCAGACCTTATATCCTTGTGTCTCCAGTACTTCAGTGTCTTCCACAGGCATCTAAGGCTGTCTTTTCTCTACTACATAGCTCCAAACTAGGAAAATAATCCCATTCTGTAATCCTTAACAATATAAATCAGAGATAAGAAATTTGAGTAGACGTTAAGGTAACTCAAAATACCAAATCATCAAATCATCAGGCTCTGGGAGGGAAATGAGGGAGGGAGGGAGGGAGGGAGGGAGGGAGAGAGTGAGAGAGAGAGAGAGAGAGAGAGAGAGAGAGAGAGAGAGAGAGAGAGAGAGAGAGGAAGAAGAAGAAGAAGAAGAAGAAGAAGAAGAAGAAGAAGAAGAAGAAGAAGAAGAAGAAGAAGAAGAAGAAGAAGAAGAAAAGAGGAGAGGAGAGGAGAGGAGAGGAGAGGAGAGGAGAGGAGAGAAGAGAAGAGAAGAGAAGAGAAGAGAAGAGAAGAGAAGAGAAGAGAAGAGAAGAGAAGAGAAGAGAAAGAGGAGAGAGAGAGGAGAGGAGAGAAGAGGAGAGAGAGAGGAGAGGAGAGAAGAGGAGAGGAGAGGAAAGGAGAGAGGAGAGAAGAGAGAGGAGAGGAGAGGAAAGGAGAGAAGAGAAGAGTAGCGAAGAGAAGAGGAGAGGAGAGGAGAGGAGAGGAGAGAAGAGAAGAGAAGAGAAGAGAAGAGAAGAGAAGAGAAGAGAAGAGAAGAGAAGAGAAGAGAAGAGAAAGAGGAGAGAGAGAGGAGAGGAGAGGAGAGGAGAGGAGAGGAGAGGAGAGGAGAGGAGAGGAGAGGAGAGGAGAGGAGAGGAGAGGAGAGAGAGGAGAGGAGAGGAGAGGAGAGGAGAGGAGAGGAGAGGAGAGGAGAGGAGAGGAGAGGAGAGGAGAGGAGAGGAGAGGAGAGGAGAGAAGAGAAGAGAAGAGAAGAGAAGAGAAGAGAAGAGAAGAGAAGAGAAGAGAAGAGAAGAGAAGAGAGAGAGAGGAGAGAGAGAGAGGAGAGGAGAGGAGAGGAGAGGAGAGAATCATTTCTGTCTACTTACATGAGAGTACACTTTGGGTGTCACCACACAAATGAAGCTACTTCTGTCATAAACATCTTCATTTTATGTCCTCATAAATACACGTATTTATTATTTTTAAAATAGTTTATGTGAATGTATGTTTTGCCTGCATGTATGCCTGTGCATCACATGTAAGCTTGGAGGCTAGATACAGGGACTTCATGAAGAACATCAAGTATTCTTAACCACTGAATTATCTCTCCAGTCACACCACTTATGAAGATTTTAAGGGACCATGCCAGTATACTAATGAAATTTGTGTGGGTGTAAGATATATAGGTTCTGCTAAAAAGATTTTATAGATAATATTTATCTTATCTTTTGTTGTTAAATTTTGTCAGAATTGAAATTAGCATTTTCAAATGTGAGTTTTAGTTATTTATGTGCTTGTTTTTTTTTAACATTTGTCCCCTTTCTTCCTTCATGCTGAGGGTTGAGGGTTCCCATGATAAAGAGATCATATTATAAGTCAGGTTTTTATTCTTCCCATCCCCATCTTCAGCTTCAAATATTATCTCTCAATAAAGAATTCAGCAAGCCAGGAATTGGAAAATGAAAGTAATTATAATGCAGGGACAGTAGCATGGGAAATAAGCTTTGAATTAAAAAAAAAGATATGGCTTTGACTTTTGACAGAATCTCCTCTACACAGTATGAAAATATCCCCATCCTGTGTCCATGAAGATGGCCTTATGCTGGTCTTGTAGATTTACTTAAGGACTAATTAAGATAGTGTGTCCAGATTGCTCAAAATACACCCAGGCTCTGAGCAAAACCTGGTGATGCTCGGAGATATACAGAATGATTATTATTCAATGAGAGAGAGGAGAGAGAGAGAGAGAGAGAGAGAGAGAGAGAGAGAGAGAGAGAGAGAGAGAGAGAGAGAGAGAGAGAGCAAAACTAGAGAAGTCAATTGCTTCCTACCAAACCCAGGCTCCTCTGTGTCAAGATATCTGAGATGTTTGCAGTCTTTCATCTTCTTCAAGGCAGACACATAGACTTGTCCAGGTAGACAGGAAGTAAGAAGTTCTGAGGCTGCTCACAGCTGTCCCCAACCATTAACCTGTACTCCGTCTCCATTGGCTTCTGAAATACTCCATCGGCTACTGAAATACTCCATGTGCCTCCCCTGAGTTCCTATTTAATCAGCCTAGAAGATCAAGTTACCTAAACAGACAGCTGCCCTGGGCATTCATGATAATGTAGAATGGACCATCCCTGAGAAAACAGGCATTTCGTGGCTAATTCACCAAGATGCTGTTGTTTCAGAATAACATAGACATTTTGGTTTGTATGCTTTTATCCAGATAAAACTCAGTCACTCATTATAATCAAGGTGATGTTGTTTGGAAAGTTCAAGTGTCTCAGCGCCAATCACATTTCCGCTTCCCAAGTCCAGCCCCGGGTGTAGCACATTCAAGGAAGGGGTGGATAAACACACATTTGGTAAAAGGCAGAATTTCCTCTTGTACTTTGTGACTCCTGTAAAATAGGTGTAAATGCTGCCTTGTGCTAGTGTACAATCAAAATCAAGCCGACGATTTTGTAGACTAATTTCCATCTGCAGCGGTCTGCTCGCACTGAGTACGCTGTGCAGAATGCATATTGGCAAATGTCTGATTCTTTGCAGACCTGATAAACATAACGGGCTGTCATAACAAATAGCAGTCTCCAAGAACTGACTTTGAAAGGAATAAAACACAATAGAGAGGATGAAGACAACCTTTGGGCTTCCAGTTTATAATAGGTGGTGATCAATATCATTTATTTAAAAGGAACTGTAGCACACAAGCTATAATTCTGCCCACACCCATGCTGCCTTGGCATTTAACTAGAAATTGTCCTTAGAGAAAGACAACACCAGTGTTGGCTCATCCTGCTCTGCCTCAGGCTGGCCTTGAACTCCAGACCCTCCTGCCTCTGCCTCCTTCAGCAAATCCTACTGGCCTGCACCACCAGAGCCGACCCTGCTCTACCTCAAACTTCTATATGCTTGAGGTTTCTAGAGAATTTGTAGCAACCAGGTACACAAATTAAAATTTGAAGCCAGGCAGTGGTGGCACACGTCTTTAATCCCAGCACTTGGGCGGCTGAGGCAGGCAGATTTCTGAGTTCGAGGCCAGCCTGGTCTACAGAGTGAGTTCCAGAACAGCCAGGGCTACACAGAGAAACCCTGTCTCAAAAGAAAAAATTAAAAGACTCCCCCCCCCCAATTTTTTTTTGAGTAAGGGAAAGACTAATTCAGTAATGTCTTACACTGTACTTTTTATCTAGATGGGAAATTTTTATTTGAATTTATTGATTATGACAGTTAAGCTGTGTTGGGTTATTTCATCACCTTACTGGAAATATAATATTTCTGTTTTACTTGAGATCTGGAGTTCACTATGAGAATTTGTAGAGTAATTCAGAGTAAATGCTAGCTAGTGCTTAACACTAATTAAATGTATTTCATCGAACCCCAAACTACAATACTACTAATTCCAATGCACTTGTCACTGGTGGTTTCCATTAAGCTCACAGTGCGGAGTCCTGTCTCTGCAGCCAGGACCATCTCCAGACTATCCCAGGGTCTCACACCGAGACGGCTTCTTCAGAGCCAACTGCCATGAGGTTTCCGTTCTCTTGCTCTGGTTCACATTTTAATGGCTTTGCTCCTGTCTGATCCTGGGCACACCACCAAGGAGGTTCCATGGACTTTTCCTGAATCACGGGTCTCTCCTTATTACTTCACTCCTTTCTGGGACTCATCTCAGAGAATATGATTTCTCATATTAACTTTTCAATCTATTTGCAACTTTCTGGTGCATTTTGCTTGTAGACATAATTGAACTGATTCTTTACAAATTCACCGCGGTAATCCCTTGATTGGGTTATTCAGTCTATATATCTAATATCGTCATTGACTTAAGTATCTTCAGGCATGCCATTTTTTAATTTGTCCTCTCTCCTTTTTATTTCTTGAATCTCCTTTCATTTTCTAATGTGATTTCTAGGATTGCATTTTACTTAGTGTATTGAATTTTATCTATATTTCTTTGAGTAATTTTAGAGCTTTATTGATTATAACATGCATCTTTAGCTTATCACAATAAACAGTTATTCATACTTCTGGGAAACATAGTAACTCTGAAGTATATTCTTATGCTTCATGCTCCTGTTAATATATATTAGCCCCATTATGTCATAGATTGAATGAAACAGTTATACTGTCTTCACTTTAAACAGTTCCATGTATTAAATTAGACAGATGATGGTATAGATATATGAAAACTGGCTGATAAGTGATGTATGATAGGTCATTCAATAATCAGATATTTAGATATATAAGTAAATGATAAATAGATGTTTGATACAGATGATTGGTTGATAGGTCATAGATACAGATGATTTCATAGGTGATAGATAGACAGAAACAGATGATCAGCAGGGGCCACTGATGGACTTAGCAAGACAAGCATTGGATTGGTTCACAACTCCCATGCTTCTAAATGTTGGGATCAATAAGACAAGTTTATGTGAGAACAATGTAACAGCCATGTTTGTGAGAGGCTCCTCAGGCAGATCTAGGCTGTCCTCTGAACGTGATCAGGAGACCAGCTATTCTTCAGGCCCTCCTTGGAGTGCTCTGACAGAGGCTGTGATTGCCTGCCCATGTTTAGAATATGTATTGTTTGGACCATCTCCAGCAGGTCTGATCAGGAAGTGTGATGTTTGGTATTTTAGAAATAACCCTGTATGTTTGGTATTTTAGAAATAACGCATGTCTCAAAGGAAAGACATTCATTGTCCTACAGTGGGGGAAACACAAATTGATAGCTGAGGTGTCAGCTGCTGTGCTTGCTTCTAAAGAATCTTGGATGGTGGGTGGCTGTCTCTTTCTTGTTCTGAGCTTAGTCTTTCCTGTGCGTGTGTGTGTTTCTCTCTTCTTGCAGGAGGAAGTTCTTGTAAGGGATCTGCCCCATTTGACCTCTTTAAGGCCCTGACTCTGGGTCCAGTCACATGATCGGAGGCTGGAATGAGACACTCAACAAAGAGATTTGGAGAATCTCTTTCTATCAGATCCTAGTCCTTCAGTACAAAGGCATAGCATACATGCTTTACCATCAGCACCATTGGCAGAGTGCCCTATAGGTCTTGCCTTGATCATTGTATATAACAAACCCCATGTACAAATCACCCCATGTAGCCTCTTACCCATGATCAAAACTACTGTACTAACTGGGACTCCGTGAATTCAGTTATTATCCACTGCTTTCAGGTGGATCATTTATTTAAATAAATACGGTGCCCTCATCCTTGTGCTTAATTGCACGTGTGTGTGTGTGTGTGTGTGTGTGTGTGTGTGTGTGTGTGTTCAGGCTATATCTGTTTGTGACATGGTATTGTAGTTTGAATAAGAATGCTCCCCATAGGCTTATATATTTAAGTGCTTAGTCACCAGGAAGTGATACTATTTGAAAGAATTAGAAGGATTAAGACTTGTGACCTTTTTGAGGGAAGTGTGTTACTGGGGGTTGTGTGTGTGTGGGGGGGAGTTGAGGTTTCAAAAGCCCATGGCAAGCCCAAAGTCTTACTTTCTCTGCCTATGATCAGAATGTAGTGCTCAGCTTTATCTCCAGTGCCTGCGTGCATGCCGCAGTACTTCCTGCTCTTACAATAATAGAATAAACCTCTAACATTGTAAGCAAATCGCCAATTAAATGTTTTCTCTTGTAATACTTGCCTTGGTCACAATATCTCTTCATAGCAATAAAACAGTGACTAAGAAAAGTGTTTTCTTTGCCCCTGTATCCACCCCTCAATTCCTCCTCATCCTTCATGGGGACTGGACACAGCATCTGGAATCATTTTAGACAAACAATTTTAGAATGACTCCAAAGCAAGACAACTGGAGACAAATGTCCTCAGTTTTTTATCTAATACTAAAAGATACTTTCCACTTCACTTTGGAAGAGGGGTTTAGATACAAAGAGAATATTTAAATTGCAAGGGCTTTGGGTTTTGTGTTATTTACATTTTCCTATAATTCTTCAGGTATTTTATACAATGTATTTTGGTTATACTCACCTTACCATCTAAGCTTCCCAATGTCACGTCCTTTTCTTGAAAAAGAAAAAATATCAAGATCAATTTGCATTGCCCATATACTTCTGAATGTGGGACTATCTCCTGTAGCATTGTGGACCTGTTAGGGACCATAACTTTAAAGAAAAATGAAAGTGTTCTCTTTCTTTCTCTCCCTCCCTTCCTTTCTTCTTCCCTCCCTCTCTCACTAGTTATTAACTATCACTCTAGTAAATAAGTTCCTCAGTTAGGAGTAGGACCTTGTGACTACCTCCCTTCTCTGTGTTGTTTACATGCTAGAGCTCGAACAGTTCTTGTGTATGCCATTGTAACCACTGTGAGTTCATATGTGTAACTTCCCTGCTGTGATAAGAACAGACTGTTCCATGGAAGTCATCCACCACTTTCAGCTCTTACAATCTTTCTGTCGCCTCTTCCATGTTATCTCTGAGCCTTGGGAGAAGGGAGTGGGATACAGATGTCCCATTTATAGCCGAGCATTCCACAGTCTCTTATTCTCTATACCTTGACCAGTGGTGGGCCTCTGTGTTACTCTGTGTTACATATAGAAGCTTCTCTGATGAGGGCTAGAGTTGCATTGATGGACAGGTATAATAATAAGTCATAAAGAATCAGTGGTGGGCCTCTGTGTTACTCAGTGTCTACTACAGATAGAAGCTTCTCTGATGAGGGCTAGAGTTGCACTGATGGACAGGTATAACAATAAGTCATAAAGACTCAGTTCACAACTATGTCCATTTAGCAGAAATAGTAGTAGGTTCTCTGCAGGGTCTATGACCTGTCTGGCTATAGGTTCTTGGCTATAGTAATAGTGACAGGTATGGGTTCTACCTCATGAAGCCCACCATAGATCCAGTTATGAAGTGGCTGAATACTCCCATGATACCATGTTACTATCATGGTCATTACCATGTCATTCCAGTCCAGGATTTTATGGTTTCTATTTTTTATAAAATGAAGATGTAGAGAGGAGTAGATCCTTGTTCCAACCATTGCAGTATTCCTTCCTCTCACATTTCCATGATAATCTTTATTTTCTATATGTAACAGCTAACCTTGAGTACTTCAGAGAGTCTTCTTGTGTCTCTTGCTTGGACTTTTCTATGGGCCTGAAGTTCTTAGCCGCTATGTCTTCAACTTTAATCTTGATTTTTGCTGTTTCTGAGATTGCGGTACCATCCACATTAACACAACCAACATGGTCCCACAGAGTACCTGAGAGTGCTTATCCCTCTTCAATTTCTTCCTTTTTTTTTTATAAAATGATGCTTTTCTACAAAAAAAAATATTTTGTGCATGTGTATGGATATCTGAAGAGGCCAGGAGAGGGTATTGGTTTCCCAGGAGGTAGAGTTGCAGGTATTTGTAGGGTGTCTAGGTGGGTGCTAAGGACTGAACTCAGGGCGTCTGGAAGAGCAGCAAGCAGTAATAACTTTTTCCAGCCCTTTCTCTGGTTTCAGGTGGTATAACAGTCACTAATCTATCTCTTAAGTTGATCCCGTCTTTCTCCTTCCATCCTGAGCCTTCTGGTGATTACTCTTAGCAAAACTGTGATTACAAATGTCACAATTGTAACTCTCTCTTTTCCATATTCTATTTTCTATAGAATTTCTCTACCTATTGTCTCACAATGGCTATCAACTTTTAATTCTTCAAGTGTATTTAAAACAGCTACCTAAGTGATTTTTTTTTTAACCTGGAATCATTATCTACACATGGGTGGTGACTTCCTGTTACTGTGAGGTGAGGGCACACATCTCTTTTCTTTGAACATGCAACAAATTTAACTTAGAGCAGAGCTTGTGTACGGTACATTGTGCACCTTTTGAACCTTGGCTCTTAGAGGATTTGCCTAGGCATTTTGTGCCAATACATCTAAGATTTGCTCAGATTAAAGCTGAAATTGCTGTTGACCTGTGGCAGCAGGACATCCCAGCTCCAACTGGCTGCCCCTTGTGCTCCAGTGTCTCTTGAAACTTAGATGGCTGTATTTGCCCTAGGAAGTTTCTAGAAAGATTTATGTGTGGACTTGATGTCTCACTAGTTCTCCTGTCCTTATACTTCTAAGACTGACCCCTTCACACTCTACCTGTCCGCTCTGGGCCGAGACCACCCTGCTCTGTTCTGAACCTACCCTACCCTGAGCCTCTGTCTTCGGGTTAAGCTGAGGAGAGCAGAGGATTCCATCTCACAGCAGTGGAACTCTGGGAGTGCTCTCAGAATGAATTTCACTCTTTACTCAGCAGAGTCTTAATTTTCAAAAGTGAACTCAAGTTCCTTAATGCTTTCTAGTCCACTTCCATATTGAGAGAGAGGGAGTAAGGGCTTTCTGTCATCTACAGGGTAATTCCCCTAAACATTTTACCATCCATTACCATAATTTCTGGATCTTTAGTGTGACTGACTGCTTAGGCAGAATGGAGAGTTAAAAATCAAGAGTCTATCGGAGGACAGTATTCCAAAAGGAAATACAGAAATGAAAGTGGGGTCACAGCTAGGCCCTCCAGCAAGGTCAATCTTGGTTTTATCTAAATTTCTTGACCCTTTTTCCCCAGTTGCTGCAAGGTCATTTGTACAGTGTAGTCTTGGAGAGAACATACAGACACACACACACACACACAATAAATAATTTGTAGCCAGAAGCCTGTAGTTGTAGCCAAATTTAAGCACATGGGCCCAAAATTCCCATAGCCATTAATTTAAAGTGGTCCAATTTGAGAAGACTAGAGGCACTGAGGAGAGAAAATATTTCCCAAATGGAAACGCTCTTTTTCTCTACCTTAAATTAATTCCCACAAATAATGATTCAAGAGACGTTAGCAATTACAAGAAAAATCTCAAACCACACAGGGAATCAAGACATCGTGACCAAGAAGAAGAAGAAAAGGTTACTTTAAAATGGAGTTTGAAACTCACCACCCCTATGCAACTGCCATACACCTCATATGGTAATTTTCTTGCTCCAGTTAGAGGAATACAAATTAAGTTCAAAAACTTAAAAAAACAGGGGATTTATTAAAGATAATTGTGTCAGTTTCATTTCTGCTGCTGTGATTTATCAACTGTGATTCATATTTTGATAAAGATCAGCTCAGGGAGTGGGATGTTGATTATGAGTCGTGTCAGGGAAGCCAGAGTGATAGATGCTTAAAGCAGTTACATCCACAGTCAAGAGCGGAGAACTGAGTGAGTGCTGTGCTTGCTTGCCCGTTTGATCTCAGCTCTGTGTCTCCACATGTATATACAGTTAACAGTCTCTCACCCAGGGAGTGGTGCCACCCATAGTGGCCTGAGTCTTCCTACATCAATTAACTTCACTAAGACAATCTCCCTCAGACAGGCTATCAGTTCAACCCAATCTCTCACCGAGATTCACTTTACCAGGTGATTGTAGAAATCCAGTTGGCAGTTAAAGTTAATGGTTGCAGAAACATAACAGACTTGTAAGAAAGGTATACAGAACACCTACAATGAAAAAGACTAAGAGTTAAATAATAACTAAACTTACATTTTTTTACCTTTAGCAGGAGAAAAAATAGTGGGTAGAAAAAATTGCCCAGAATAAATTATTCTTAATGCAATGGAGATAGATTACCGAGATAAAATATTAAATATAAAATAATATTAATGTAAAATATAAAATATTATATATTATTGTATACCATATAATAATATATTATATATTATATCATATAATATATTATATATACATTATATATTATATATAATTATGTATTATATTATATATTTTAAAATATATAAAAGAGAAAATAAGGTCAGGAATGGTCTGTCTGAATTCTAGGAAAAGATTGAAGTAAGAAACCATGTAATGGGTGTGATATTTTAAGAGACAAACTTAACTAATGAGGATCAAGTGCAGGAAGGCATAGGCATGTCCCTCTCAGCCTCATTTGATATTCTCAATGAGTGAACAGCATGAAGGTTTGCATCGTATGTGCCTATTAATCTATATATTTATGTACAAATCTTCATAATCAAATAATTAGACAACTTTGATGTGATAGGACACACCAGTACACAATACCACAAACACTAATCGATCCATTCACTGTGATACTTTAAAAAGTAATCCATACGGTTGAACGAAACGATTGAACTTCTTCAGAGCTTCCTCACCACCTTAAAATGGCCAATGTGTGCAGGTAGCATGTGACCACGCCCCTCTGAATAGAGAGCTGCACCAGGCTAGCTGAATGAGCAGCAGACACTGGCATTCAGAAGTGTTAGCGATTCAGACTGCGCTAACCAACTGCACTGAAACATGAAATTAAAGAAATAAATCAGGGAAACAGAGTGGGTGACAGTATGTAGAAGCAGGCATTAGCATAATGTAACCATAAATCAATGGGTTGTTTAATGAAAGACACTGCAATAGCTGCCTGTCTATCTCAAACACAGGCTCCACTCTCACACGACTCTTACATATACATTAAAATAGCTTTTAGATGGATTAAGGTTGCTCAATATGTTGAAAGATTAAAGAATTAATGATTACAGAAATATCAGCAGACCAAAAATAAGAGTCAAGGATATTCCTGTTTTAACCACAGTTTGAAGATCAGACACATTTAAAGGAAAAAATAGATTAAAGTTACTATGAAAGATACCAAGAGAAAAGCATGTGAGCAAGAAAAATGTTTATACAGATGGCAATATCATAGGAGGTGTGATGTACAAGGGTGGCTGTAAATTCTCAATAAGGAAAAATCAAACAGCAAAATTGAAGTGCAGTGGTGAACCCAAGCACAAATTCTAGGGTCACAAATCTACAAAATGCTCAAGTTCACTTGCAGTCAGATAAATGTAAATAAGTGACAATCAGCCACTCTGCATCTATAAGACCATACAAGTATAGGATGTCAACTTTCTCCTAGTGGATGCATGTGGGGAAGAAAATCTCAAATATTTCTGATAAAAATGAGAACCGATGCTCTCATTTTTAATGAAAATAATTTGGTAAGATCTAACAAAATGATGAACGAAGGTAGATATAAAATTCTATATGGATGTGTTACTTATCAATTTGGCCCATATAAATTTAAATGGCAAGATACAAGCAAGCCCTCCCAGTTTTGTTTGAAGTGCATAAAGAAGAAGCATACATATGCAGTCTTGTAATCCATTCAGATGTCTGTTTATAATTTGTCTTTGGTTTTACCCAGCCTTCATGGTGATAGAGGTAGAAGCCTCTACTATGAATGAATATGTGATGGAGAGATGGAACGACAGATCAACAGGTTGGAATTTATGCTGTGGAGAGAATCAAAACTGGAGACACAAGATGTAATGATGGTGAAGACCAGGCTGATGCCAGTGGCCCACATTGCCACCTAAGGCCATGGTGGCATTTGGAGCCATATTGCCAATATTTGGGGCCAAGATCCTACCTCAGCCACAGTCTTGCTGATGTTTATAACCCATGCTACCAACAAAGGCCATGAGGATGTCCATAGTCTGGGCTGCTGCCTGAATCCATGCTAGTGGACTGTGCTAACACCACTAAGGGCCATACTGATGGGAGTGGTCTATGCTGCCACCTGAAGCTATGGTGATGTCCTCGCCCATGATACCACATAGATTCCTGTCTGGGTCCATGGTCCGACTGCAGCTGAGATCTGTGTTGATGTCCATGGCCTGTATTACCACCCCAAAACCATGCAGATGTCCATGGTCTGGGCTACTGCCTGAAGCCATGTTGATTCCTGTGGTTCTAGCTGTCTCTGAAGGCCTTGTGAAGTCCATGGACCCACCTCAGCCAAAGACCATGTTCATAATTATGATCATGGTCACCAGAAACCATGTGGAAGTCCATCATCCATGTTCCCACTGACTGTAAAGAGCAAGGAGGCTACTTTTGCAGTAATATTGATGGCTACAGATACATAGCTGATAAAGGGGAACAGGGAAGGGTTCTGTGATACCCCTACCTTCACTGCAACCCCCAGTCACACGTGTAGAGATCAGACGTGAGTGTGAAATGGGTGCAAGTGTGGTGCATGATATGCAGTTCTCAAAGGATCAATAAAAAATTGTGTTGAAAAAAATGGTTTTGCATATATTTATGTAAAGAAAGAATGTGAGGGCAAGTAGGAGAGCACCAGTAATGCGAGGTTTACTCAGATGGAGTACAGCAGATAGATCACTACAAAATACAGAACAAAGAAGCATGATGGGAAATGTCTGATGCAGCAAAGTCCAATTTCATATAACACACCAGACTTTACAACTTTGTGTATCTAGCATCTTATTTCAGTCAGACCCTGGAAAAGTACCCGGGTGATCCCCTTCTATGGATGACATCTCCCTGAGCAGTAAGGAGAATCAGGAGCCGAAGTTCCAGTGCAGGCTGGGATATCAAATAACAGGTCTGTTTAGGGACATTTGCACTGGGCTCATCACATTTTCTTTAGTAGTGACTCAGTGTCAAGAAGAAATATTTAATTTGGGTCACAACTTTGAAAAGCTCAGTCTGTGATCAGGGAGCCCAGTGTTTGGGTGACTGAGGTGTTACTGGGCATCATTATAGGCAGGGAAAATAAAACAGAGCAGATCACATCACCTCAGTGCAGCTGAGGAGGGAAGAAAGATGGAGAAGATTCCAGGGGACCTCTCACTTGCTCCATCTCCTCAGGTGTCTACCACCTCTACATACCAGAAAGCACCAACACCCAACCTATGGGCCTCAGGAAGCATTCCTGATCCAAACTAAGGTAGCACATTTTGGCAAAACCACTGGCATCTCTCCAGAATCTTCCATCCTCACATGGCTGAGGGTGACCTTTCCTTCTGGTTATGCCTGTCCATCTTACGATATCACAACAATGTGGGAAGGGAAGGGGAAAAGGTAGACACGTTTAGTTTGTTGTTACAGGTCTGCACAATCTGTTACAAGGGAAAACCGAGAGAACCAAGTAAAGGAATAAAAAAGAGTGACTTCATTAAACTGGAATGCACACACACACAAACACACACGTGCACATTTATTGCTGTGTATTTGTTACATAGCTGGGTATAAAAATTTAGGTAAAGTGTGGGACCTTAATGAGACTTGTGGCCACACCCCAGGTTCTAGCCTGACTCCGCCACCTGCCTGCAGCCACACTCTCCCTGCCTCCTGGTTACCTGACCACCCAACTCACTATAAATAGCACCCCTCAGCACATGCTCTCTCTCTCCCCCCCCGCTTGTTCTCCCCCAGCCCTCTTCTTTGTCTATCTCTCTGTCTCTCCATTTTCTCCCCTTTCCACATGGTCATGGCTTGTCTTATCTATTTTCTCCTCTTCCTTTTTCTTTTATCTCTTTTCTCTTTCTGTTTTCTTAATAATAAAACATCAAAGCTATGGGCTGCCTCTTATTAAACTCGCCATACGGCGCTAGCTGGTACGCGCCATCAGAGATTCAGCCATGCAGTCTGTGAGCACAGGTAACAGGCAGAGAAATCCACACAAGAATGACCCCACCTTCTGAGTGAAATTTCTCTGTATGCCTGCGTGCCCACGTGCAGAGACCGACCAGCGGTGGAACCGCCCGCTCCCCGTTAGGCTGAGGCACGTGTGCATCTTGCATGCTTCCCCAAAACCCCACGCAGACTCCGTGTCCGCCTGTGTCCTCTGCAACATGCCCCCTTCCCCCCACCCCCGTGTCCGCGCGCACCAGGCCCCCGCGCTTTCCTTTTTTTTTCCCCCACAGTAAAGCACATTAACATTCTCCCCAAATACTTCCTAAATTAGATAAAATATAATAGAGACATGATTTATCTGATCACCATTTAGGCTATTTTGTTACTAAACATGAGTTTCAATTTGTATTAATAGATTGAAAGGTATGATAGTTCATCATATTGAAAGAATTCTAATAAAGAATAGAATTATTAACATTTTATTCTGCTCAGGAAAATTTATTATTAAGAAATGCAGAATAATACACATGTATTTTTTTAACATCAGGAACCAAGAACTTGAGGGTAAAAAATACCACTAGATATATAAATAAGTTTTACCTGTATATATCATTGTTCCTTAAAATAAGACCAATGAGACCACATTATAAATAGTATATTGTTCCATTCTATTTCAGTGAGGAAATAACTGCCACCAGAAGTCATCACACATTCAGCGCAAGATAAATCCTATGGGATTGTTTTACCAAAACCTGTGCCCTTCTTGTTCTTTAAAACCTAGAAGAATCTCCCATACAACACAAGTGATGCGTAAATTCAAATTATGAAAGAATGCTTTGTCTCCATTCACTATGTGAGCTTAGTGCACAGAAGTTACAGCATTTGGAAGATGCTCAAGTCTCTTTCCCAGAGGTAAGTGTGCTACAAGCTTGGTGCCCATTCCAGTGATGTCTGGAGAGGGTAGAAGCTCAGAGAGGTGGCTTCCAGAGTCAGGGAGCAAGGCAAAGAATCCTCTGCAACAATTAAGGCAGCTGTTCAGCAGTGATCTCTTATGAGAAGCAGGTTTTATAAGAGAGTCTGTAGTCCGATCCTTCTGGGTTGCTGTATGTCCGTGTGATGTCTTCACTACAAGCATCCCTGGCATGATGGCACATGCCCCCATATCTTCTGTAAAGCTTTACAGAGGCTACTGAAATTCAACTGTAGTTCTGTGAACTAAATAAACCGCTCGTCTTTCTGAACAACTCAGACTAAGCCATTTTGTTTGGGCTGATACAGAAGACATACTGTAATAAGAAAGCACAGTGTAGGAGAATTCTAACCACTGATTCACATCTGTTTTCACTGCTGTATTAGTTAGAG
Source organism: Tokudaia tokunoshimensis (assembly GCA_036184795.1). Lineage (NCBI taxonomy): Eukaryota > Metazoa > Chordata > Mammalia > Rodentia > Muridae > Tokudaia > Tokudaia tokunoshimensis. The sequence continues at coordinate 84,401,648 of BTHU01000006.1, forward strand.
CACTGTAGATTCCTATAGATAACACTAGTACACAGTCTGTGTTACTTCCATGAAATGAATCTCTAGACATTTGAACATTGGACCAGCAGAGGTGTTTAATGATGTCACATACTTTGGTAAATTAAGAACCATCACCATTTTGATCCCATCACCAGTTTTGTCTGCGAATTTCAATTCTCTACCAGCAATCGTGTTATTAGTTGTTGTTAATAATTTCAAAAATATAAATGGTTTTGCAATTCCATTGGTTATTAATAGGTAGACTTTATCATAATTTCTTAACTATGATTTGGATCTCCTGATGTGGCCCTTTCGTGAAGATTTTTTTTTCATTTTTTTTAATTTTATTTTATTTTCTAAGTTTTTTTTAATTTACATTCAAAATCATTTCCCCTTTCCCATTTCCTCCCTCCCTGAAAGTCCCATAAGCCCCCTTCCCTCCCTCTTTTCCCCATTCAACCTCCTCTCACTTCTCTGTCCTGGCATTCCCCTACATCCAGTCTTTCCAGGACCAGGGGTCTCTCCTTCCATCTTCTTGGAAATCTATTGATATGCGAATTGTGTCTAGGGTATTCCGAGATTCTGGGTTAATATCCCCTTATCAGTGACTGCATACCATGTGTGTTCTTTTGTGATTGGGTTACCTCACTAAGGATGATATTTTCAAGTTCTGACCATTTGCCTAGGAATTTCGTGAATTCATTGTTTTTAATTGCAGAGTAGTATTCCATTGTGTAAATATACCACATCTTCTGAATCCATTCCTCCGTTGAGGGACATCTGGGTTCTTTCCAGCTTCTGGCTATTGTAAATAAGGCTTCTATGAACATAGCGGAGCATGTGTCCTTATTGCATGCAGGTAAAGCCTCTGGGTATATGCCCAGGAGTGGTATAGCCGGATCCTCCAGGAGTGTCATGCCCAGTTTTCTGAGGAACCGCCAGACTGCTTTCCAGAGTGGTTGTACCAGCTTGCAATTCCACCAGCAGTGGAGGAGTGTTCCTCTTTCTCCACATCCTCGCCAACAACTGCTGTCTCCTGTGTTTTTGATCTTAGCCATTCTGACTGGTGTGAGATGGAATCTCAGGGTTGTTTTGATTTGCATTTCCCTAATGACTAAGGATGATGAACATCTCTTTAGGTGCTTCTCAGCCATTAGATATTCTTCAGGTGAGAACTCTTTGTTTAGCTCTGTACCCCGTCTTTTAATAGGGTTACTTACCTCTCTGGAGTTTAACTTCTTGAGTTCTTTGTATATATTGGATATTAGCCATCTGTTGGATGTAGGGTTGGTAAAGATCATCATCAGTTTGCCTTCTGTGTTTCCTTCCTAGTTTGTAACTTGTCTTTTATAACTCCCTAGTGTTCTTCAAAGTTAGCTTTTAGATTCTGAGCACCATGGCACATCTTTCCAAGAATCCAGGTTTTTTTTTCTTTCTCTCTCATATACTGCTCTTTCAACTGATTTTTAAAATATGTTTTGCCGGGCAGTGGTGGCGCACGCCTTTAATCCCAGCACTTGGGAGCCAGAGGCAGGCGGATGTCTGAGTTCAAGGCCAGCCTGGTCTTCAAAGTGAGTTCCAGGACAGCCAGGGCTATACAGAGAAACCCTGTCTCGAAAAACCAAAAAAATAAAATAAAAATAAAAAAAAACCATGTTTTATAGATTTTTAACAATTTCATGTAGTGTGTTTTGAGCTGCCATTGATCTGCAAGATTCCTTCCTATCAGATAACTTTCAGAGCACTAGTAGATCTTCTGCACACTACCAGGGAAGAAAGAAAGGGAGGCATTAGTCTCAGCTAGCTATGACTGCTGGCAGTTATGGTAATGACAGGCCTGCCAAGATGTTTACTGCTGCAACAGTAGCATGGCAATACCCAAACACTATCTGGTCAGATTTAAGTCCCGCTCCACAAGATGAAACTAATTACTGCTTATTTTGGTGTTTCTGACTTGTCTTCATGTTTTTTTTTTTTTGTTATGGTTGTTCTTTTGAGAGTATAATATAAGTATATTATTTCCCCCTTTCCTTTCCTCCCTGTAAATCCTCCCATATAACTCTCCTTCCTCTCCTTCAAATCCATGACCTTCATTTTTATGAATCGTTGCTCAGTACATATTTCCCGAATATATAAATACATGCTGCTCAGAGTTTATAATGTTGCTGGATGATTCAGGTCTACCCATCTGGTATTGGGTAACTAAATGCTCTGCTCTGTTTTGAAAAGTTTTCTCCTGCCCTCAGTAGTCCTCCATTGCCTGAAACTCCTTTTATATTTTCATTAATTAATGTATTTATTTACTATGCATCCCAATCACAGCCCCCCCCCGTGTTTTCTTCCAGTGCTCCCACACACACAAAACACCTCCCTCCATGGATCCCTCCTCTTCTCTTCTGAGAAGGGGGAGGCTATCCTGGGTATCACCCCACCCTGGCACATCAAGTCACTGCAGGACTAAGAGCATCCTAAGGATGTGCAGGGACAAAGATGGGGTAGAGACAGAGAATGGCCAACTAATGACTGGCCCAAATTGACACCCATTCCATGGGCAAGAACAAATACATGACACTATTACTGATACTCTGTTATGCTGGCAGACAGGAGTCTAGCATGGCTGTCCTCTAAGAGGCTCCTCCCAGCAGCCAATGGAAGCAGAGTGCTGGGAGTCTTGTGGAAGAGTTGGAAAGGGGATAGAGACCCAACAAGAAGATCAACAGAGTCAACTAACGTGGACCCTTGGGGTCTCACAGAGACTGAACCACCAACCAAAGAGCAAGCATGAGCTGGACCTAGGCTCTTTGTACATAAGTAGATGTACAGCTTGGTCATCATTTGGGTCCCCTGAGAACTGGAGTGGGGGTTGTTCCTGCCTACCTGTGGATCCCATTCCCCTAAATGGGCTGACTGACCTGTAGTTCTTTGTAGAGGAATGTGGTCTCCTGGACCTCATTCACATTAGCATGCCTCGTCCAGCTCATGTTTAGCCAGTCATGTTAGTGAGAGTTTATGGGTGTGGCTTTTAACATTCATATGAGACAAAAATCTCAAGCAAACTCTGTTTCTCCGACTTTTACAATCTTTCTTCTCCCTCTTCCACAGTGATCTGTGATCCTTAGGTGCAGGAACTGTATTGTAGATCTAGCTCTAGGGACTGGGCTCCATAACTCTGCCTTTGTTTGGTTGTAGTTTTCCCATATAGATCTCTGTCTCTGGCAAAGACAAATTTTCTTGATGAGGGTTGAGGACTATATCTACCTGTGTGTACAAGGACAACTGTTTATAATGTAGTTAGGGATTGTGCTGGTTTAGTAAACTTGTCGCTACAGGTTCTCCTCCAAGATCTACAACTTTGCAAGCACTGAGTGGCTGCATAGGTTTCTGGTACCTCTTGCTGATCAGGTCTGCAGTCCAATGGAGAGCTGTTGGTTACTGTCAAAATACACATGCTGTTACCCAACCCTCACAGTTGTTGCGACATTCTGGTTGTCATAGGTATCTTTTTAAAAATTGACTTACTTTTAAAAATACAATCAATATATGTGGTTTCCAATTTTGTTGGTTTTTTTAAAAAGATTTATTTATTTATTTATTATATGTAAGTACACTGTAGCCATCTTCAGACTCTAGGAGAGGGCTCCAGATCTCATTATGGATGGTGTGAGCCACCATGTGGTTGCTGGGATTTGAACTCAGGACCTTTGGAAGAGCACTCAGTGCTCTTAACCTCTGAGCCATCTCTCCAGCCCTCCAATTTCGCTTTAAAAAATAGTGCATGCTACATATATGCTATGGACATAATATATGGAAAACAGACCGATTGATGGAATAATTAATGGAATGGGAGTTCATTACAGCTTGAGTCATATGTAAGCAGTGGCAATTTGCGGATTATGTTTCTCAGAAGCAAGCATCTATTAGCCTGTTATGCAGACTTCCTCTAGCTGATACTGTGCTGATGAAGACATACATGTAAATCTACATGCAACCCCAAACTGATGAAGGGATTTGCTTATTCGCATGACAACTGATTTTCAAAGACTTTCCATGAATAGATATTTTATAAATTATATGATAATAAAATGACATGACTCTGTCCTCACTGGGCTCTGGTAAAAGACTGTGATAATAATACCTTTGTTCCCTGGTAAAAATGAGATACAATGTATCAGTCTGAACTTAGGAAAGGTTCCCAGTGGTATAAGTTCTTTGTATTTTCTGCCCTGAGCTTACATGATTTAGGAATGAGACCCCAGAGGGGCATATTTGAGAGGAATGATTCCCCTTCTACTCTTGATGTCTGAAGGAAAGGAAACCATTACGAGGCCAACATGTACCCACAGAATCTGAAAGTTTGGAGTGGGAAGATGGTCTCACTGGTGGACAGACCACAAAGATCTGAGGATCTAGCCTCCAGCTGGGGCAAGAAACAGGAGAATGGTCCTCACAAAACTCAAAACTGAGCCAGAAGAATGAGGCAGGTCGCTGTGTAAGCCTAGAACTGACTTCTGGCCTCTGAGTATGCCACTTTTCAAAATAATATTGGTAAAGAAACAAAATGTGCTAACTTATTAAAATCTCAACGTTATCATCCCACATTCGCAGACAGTTGATGGGGCGGGGGGGGGAGGTGTATGCACTTGTGACGCGGGCGCCAGGCAAGGCCCCTTGTGAAAGCAGCATTTCAGAGGCAAACCCGCTGTAAAATAATAACAAAATAATAAAGGACTTTATCATGGGGGGAGAGGTGTGCATACAGCAGGCACGCAGCACTCATGCATGCAGCACGCATGTGCGTGAGAGAGACAGAGAGTCATTAGAGCACATTGTAATTATTGCAGAGTTTGGTTATCCCTCCCAGAGTGTACAGAAGTCTGCTGGTGTACTCTTCAGTTTCAGGGACAGGGATTGGACAACTCCCATCCGCCATTCTACACTGCCTGTCAGCCGCAGTCCTAGCACATGGATTGCTCTGAAACTTACTGTGTAAAATATGGCTATAACTTTTGTAGTATTCCCAATACTTCAAAAAACTGATGAATGTGTTAACATGCATATGCTATCTTTTTGTCATGGTTCTAATACCCAGGGGAGTAAACTGTCTTACGACATATTTTGAATGTTATTTATGGAAGTGAGCAGTGTGGAAATGGCCTGGTGTCAAAAGCTTTTTACATGTGGAAATATTTTTGCTTTTTTCTAGTACCTCACAAAAAGCAAAATCATATTCTGTCAGTATCTCCATGATACTACCTGCCAACCCCACACCAAAAGGCTCTTCTCATGCCAACACACACAAAACTCTTTCTCTCTGGTTTTTGCTTTTTCTTATCCACAATTCATTTTCCTCATTTTTCCCGGGATGTATCATCACAGGCTATGATAGTAGACATTTTTTCATGGTTGATAAATCTTAATTTAATTAATTTTTGAGAACTTAATACATGAACACTGCATCTACAAAACATGTACCTCTCTCCTCTCCCTTCAATCCTGAGAGTGCCGTCCCCTCCCAAATCCATGACCTCTTCCATTATTATCCTAAAACACATACACATACACATACACACACATACACACACATACAGACATATACACACACATGCACACATACACATACATACATACATACATACACACACACACACACACACACACACACACACACACACACCAAATGGACTATACATGAGTCCATTTAGTATTGCCAATATGTACATACACATTCAGGGCTGATTCTAATTCTAGATAATTATTTTTTTTTCCAAGATAGGGTTTCTCTGTATAGCCGTGGCTGTCCTGGAACTCATTCTGTAGACCAGGCTGGCCTGGAACTCAGAAATCTGCCTGCCTCTGCCTCCTAAGTGCTGGGATTAAAGGCATGCGCCACCAGTGCTCGGCTTAGATAACTCTTTAATAAGCAAGTTCATGCTGTCCTATATGGGTTGGTCCTGAGAACTTGACTAAGGTGATAAGGGAATAAAGAAAAGAAAGCTGGGCTGGGGAAGGCAGTGCTCACCCTGGTGCAGCAGTGTCAACTGCACAACATTACCCAGAACCTCAGTGCTTTTATGATGTACTGCACAGGGGGAGGAATTAGCTCATCTCAGTGCAGGAAAAGGAAGCTATAGCTGCTAGTTTTCATACACGCTGGCTCAGTCCATAAACATGGATACTTGCACACGCTGGCTACATTCACACTTGCACCAGAAGACTTTGTCAGTTCTGAGCCTGACCCATAGGGCCATGCCATGCCAGCAATATACAGCACTCAGCGTTTCCTCCAGTTCCCACATACATTATTCTTCATGAATCTGACAGAGAGCTTCGTGGTCCATCATATTAACAACCACCCAGATGCTCCACCCAGAGAGTCTGCCCTTCGTGGAATTCTTTCCAAAATGTCACTTCTGACTTTCCTGTCTGGTAGCTATTAAAATAGCAGTATGGTGCTCAGGTCCTATCTCTTAGATAGTGCCCTTTCTCTACAAGGTGGACCACCTACTCTGACAGAGATGTGGTGACTGGTGCATGCTGTACCTTCACGATTTGAGGACATGATTTCCCACGTCACCAACCATCTCTGCAACTCATGCTGCCTGGTGCGACTCTCCAGTGGAGCTCAGGATTGCTCGTCTGTCAGCTCAGCCTGTCAGTCGTGCTGTATCAAGATACAAGTACCAGTGCTTCAAGGTCTCCTCATTGCTGATCTCCTTTTGTGGCTGGCTTAGAATATGCAAGGTCCTGGATAAATATAAGAAGCCAACGTCGACATCAAGATAGAGTCGATCTTAAAGTCACCAAGGCCAAAAGCCCATTTGTCTTCGTAAACCTTGACAGTCTTGTAAGCTCGTATTCTCAAGAATATCGGCATTTCCGTACTATGTTTTTCTCTGTGCAAGTGCTTGCTACCAAAAGCAAAGGAAGAAATGAATATACACTTTAAGTGCTTTTAAATCATAGTGTCCATCTTCAGTCACAGAAGAAAGGTAGACTGGACTTCAGCCTTCCACTTGAGAGACACAGACTTTTTTTTGTGATTTGTGATTTTATTTCTGATAGTATTTAAAAAACATTGTAATTTTCACATTATTATTTCAAATGTAGCTATGGATATCTTTCAAATTGATGGTTTTAAGAAAATCTTGAGGAAATGGACAATTTCCTTGACAGATACCAAATACCAAAATTAAATCAGGATCAAATAGACCATCTAAACCATCCTATAACCCCTGAAGAAATAGAAGTTGTCATTGGAAGTCTTCCAACCAAAAAAAGCACAGGTCCAGATGGTTTTAGTGCAGAATTCTATCAGACCTTCAAAGAAGACCTAATACCAATACTCTTCAAACTGTTCCACAAAATAGAAACAGAAGGAACACTACCCAACTCGTTCTATGAAGCCACAATTACACTAATACCAAAAGCACACAAAGATCCGACAAAGAAAGAGAATCTCAGGCCAATCTCTCTTATGAATATCGATGCAAAAATACTCAATAAAATTCTTGCCAACCGAATCCAAGAACACATCAAAACGATCATTCTCCACGATCAAGTAGGCTTCATCCCAGGGATGCAGGGATGGTTCAATATAAGGAAATCCATCAATGTAATCCACTACATAAACAATCTCAAAGAAAAAAAACCACATGGTCATCTCATTAGATGCTGAGAAAGCATTTGACAAAATTCAGCATCCTTTCATGCTAAAGGTCTTGGAAAGATCAGGAATTCAAGGCCCATATCTAAACATAGTAAAAGCAATTTACAGCAAACCGGTAGCCAGCATCAATCTAAATGGAGAGAAACTTGAAGCAATCCCACTAAAATCAGGGACTAGACAAGGCTGCCCTCTCTCTCCATATCTTTTCAATATAGTACTTGAAGTTCTAGCTAGAGCAATTAGACAACAAAAAGAGGTCAAAGGGATACAAATTGGAAAGGAAGAAGTCAAACTATCACTATTTGCAGACGATATGATAGTATACTTAAGCGACCCAAAGAACTCCACCAGAGAACTCCTACAGCTGATAAACGACTTCAGCAAAGTGGCCGGATATAAAATCAACTCAAGCAAGTCAGAAGCCTTCCTATACTCAAAGGATAAGCAGGCTGAGAAAGAAGTAAGAGAAATAATACCCTTCACAATAGCCACAAACCATATTAAGTATCTTGGCGTGACTCTAACCAAACAAGTGAAAGATCTGTATGACAAGAACTTCAAGTCTCTGAAGAAAGAAATTGAAGAAGACCTCAGAAGATGGAAAAATCTGCCATGCTCATGGATTGGCAGGATTAATATAGTAAAAATGAGCATCTTACCAAAAGTAATACACAGATTCAATGCAATCCCCATCAAAATCCCAACTCAATTCTTCATAGAGTTAGAAAGAGCAATTCAAAAATTCATCTGGAATAACAGAAAACCCAGAATAGCTAAAACTATTCTCAAGAGTAAAAGAACCTCTGGGGGAATCAGTATCCCGGACCTCAAGCTGTACTACAGAGCAATAGTGTTAAAAAACCGCATGGTATTGGTACAGTGACAGGCATGTAGATCAATGGAACAGAATTGAAGACCCAGAAATGAATCCACACTCCTATGGTCACTTGATCTTTGACAAAGGAGCTAAAACCATCCAGTGGAAAAAAGATAGCCTTTTCAACAAATGGTGCTGGCTCAGCTGGAGGTCAACATGCAGAAGAATGCAAATTGACCCATTCTTATCTCCTTGCACTAAGCTCAATTCTAAGTGGATCAAAGATCTCCACATAAAACCAGACACACTGAAACTAATAGAAGGGAAACTAGGGAAGAACCTTGAACATATGGGCACAGGGGAGAATTTCCTGAACAGAACTCCAATAGCTTATGCTCTAAGATCAAGAATAGACAAATGGGACCTCATTAAATTACAAAGTTTTTGCAGGGCAAAAGACACTGTCAAAAAGACAAATCGGCAACCAACTAACTGGGAAATGATCTTTACCAACCTTACATCCGACAGAGGGCTAATATCCAATATATACAAAGAACTCAAGAAGTTAAACTCCAGAGAGGCAAGTAACCCTATTAAAAAATGGGGTACAGAGCTAAACAAAGAGTTCTCACCTGAAGAATATCTAATGGCTGAGAAGCACCTAAAGAGATGTTCATCATTCTTAGTCATTAGGGAAATGCAAATCAAAACAACCCTGAGATTCCATCTCACACCAGTCAGGATGGCTAAGATCAAAAACACAGGAGACAGCAGTTGTTGGCGAGGATGTGGAGAAAGAGGAACACTCCTCCACTGCTGGTGGAATTGCAAGCTGGTACAACCACTCTGGAAAGCAGTCTGGCAGTTCCTCAGAAAACTGGGCATGACACTCCTGGAGGATCCTGTTATACCACTCCTGGGCATATACCCAGAGACTTTACCTGCATGCAATAAGGACACATGCTCCACTATGTTCATAGCAGCCTTATTTATAATAGCCAGAAGCTGGAAAGAACCCAGATGTCCCTCAATGGAGGAATGGATTCAGAAGATGTGGTATATCTACACAATGGAATACTACTCTGCAATTAAAAACAATGAATTCACGAAATTCCTAGGCAAATGGTCAGATCTTGAAAATATCATCCTTAGTGAGGTAACCCAATCACAAAAGAACACACATGGTATGCAGTCACTGATAAGGGGATATTGACCCAGAATCTCGGAATACCCTAGACACAATCCGCATATCAATAGATTTCTAAGAAGATGGAAGGAGAGACCCCTGGTCCTGGAAAGACTGGATGTAGGGGAACGCCAGGACAGAGAAACGAGAGGGAGTTGAATGGAGAAAAGAGGGAGGGAAGGGGGCTTATGGGACTTTCGGGGAGGGAGGAAACGGGAAAGGTGAAATGATTTGGAATGTAAATTAAAAAAAATAAAATAAAATAAATAATAAAAAATAAATAAAAAAAATAAAATTAAAAAAAAAAGAAAATTTTACCCTCTTAAAAATTTGAAATTTTATGTATGGGGCATTTATTTGTGCTTATATGCACCATTTGAGGCCCTTAGATATTAGACCATCTGAAACTAGCATTGCATACAGTTAGTTGTGAGCTGCCAGGAGGGTGCTGGGATTTGAACCTGGATCCTTTGGAAGAGCAGCCAGTGCTCTTAACTGCTGAGCCATATCTCCAGTCATGACAATAAAGTTTCACTAGTTATTTTTAAGTACTTCTTCAGTGACACTACTACGTTTGGTAATGGATATTTATGTTCTATTTACATCTCGTGAGGCACAAGTGATGGCCTGTTTTAGTCTGTTGGTGCAGATGAGGGGATTCTGTGTAAGTGTGACAAATGGTAGTGACTAGCTGGCAGAAAGAGGTGGCATTGTCCTCTGTAGCACGGCAGTCTGACTGTTAAAAAGTCTGAACATTTTCAGGAAGTGGAGCAAATATAACCATAACCCTCCTTAAAACCTTAGTGTAGCCTTTAAATCGTCTACCTATAAATGCATCTAATTGTATAAATTATATTAGTAGCTACAATAAATTTCAGAAACTAATGCTGAGTTCAAACCTTTGTCACATTTAGCACTTGGCTCAGACAGTACTCATAAAACATGATAATAGTTCCCGGACTTCACTAATATCTTTTAGTGTTGTTTCTAGAAAATTCTACAGTGCAGTCAATAGAAAGACACAATGTAACCCCTAAACGTGCTTTCCAGTGTTGATATGAGCTGACGGAGCAAGACAGAGAATCACATTTTCATAACTCTGGAAAGGAGGAGTCTGCAGAATTCTCTGTGAAGCACATGCTAAGGTCACCTATAAGCACCATAGCACCTTGTCAGTGTGTCTTAGGGAGATACATGCAAATCCACAACCTCAGTGTCCTACAGAGACACATGCAAATCTACAACCTCAGTGTGTCCTAGGAATACATACAAATCCACCACCTCAGTGTGTCCTAGGGATACATGCAAATCCACCACCTCAGTGTGTCCTAGGGAGACATGTAAATCCACCACCTCAGTGTGTCCTAGGGAGACACATGTGAATCTAATAGGTACTGATTTTAAAATCTCCAAACAAAAGTTCTGTCTTCTTCAATGAAATATATGCAAAGGCTGTATTCAAAAGGCTTTTTGTAAATACTGATTATTAATTAAAATGTCAAAAGTGTTCTTAATAACCATCTGATACACAACTTACGTTTAGCTTTTATGAGAAAAGTCTATTAGTGCCCATAGTGTGTTTCTATATGATCTCATTTTAAGTAGCCTTGCTCCACAAATACATAGATTCCATAGATTTCTCAGTTATGTGTGTGTGTGTGTGTGTGTCTGTGTGTGTGTATGGGTTGGGTTGGGGGTCATGTGACTTGGTCCATGACTATTTTTCCTAAGCTGCAACTGACTCCAAGTTTGCTTGGTTTTCTCAGTAAGCCTTTTCAGTGACTATAGGAAAACCCTCATCTCTGTCCAGATTCACTTGTAACCTTTTGATTCTAATTGTCCCTTCAAGAACAAAAGCATGCAGACACAACTCATGGTGCCTTGAAAAGATAGAGAACAGAAAAGTAAACACAGGCAAGGGATCCAAGCCGACAGGACAGCAGCCTGCCCTGTGGCTTTTGGGGAGAAAGAAAATGCTACTGTCAGTCTGGGTCTAGTGCTTAGGGCTAGGGGTCTTTTAGAAGTAAGCAAAAAGGTGTAAAGGATCCTGGAGAGGAATTCTGACTTCTGGAGAGATTCTGGCTTCAGTCCCAGGCTTCTGAGAATGGAAGAAAGAACGAATGGGAAAAAGAGAAGAGAGAGACACAAAAGAACTGAGCAGGGAAGTGTAGTGGGATGTGTCTGAGCCCGAGGGCAGTTGGACCAGCATGTAGAAAGCTTGGTGCTGACGATCACAGTCCTGGGTCATTGGACCAAGCACCTGTGACTATCCAGAAGAAGTGGAGAGTCCCCACACAGTCCCTCCCTTCCAACTCTGACTTGAGTCCGACTTCCCAGATGTGATTCACCTGAATTTAGGTTGAGTTTACATGCATAATAATGAAGTTAAAAAAAAAAAAGAAGGTATGTTTGACATTGGAATCAGCACACCAAAATACCATCTGCTATACCTAGAGAGAACCTCTACATTGATTATTTTTGTGTACTTCCGCCATGTCAAATGTTTCGCTGTTCGCTCACTCAGAGAGGCATCTAGGCAGAAGCTGGCTCATTCAGCCACCCAGCTGCTCACAATGCAAGCAAGCGATCTGAGGGGTCAGGCGGGCATTCATCCTCACTGCTCTAGCAGACCACCAGAGGCCACGTGGCTCCTAAGTTCACACCTTTTATTTCTCACAGTTTCAGGCAGCAGGCAGGCCCCATATTCAGTGACCTCTGTCACAGATGGCGTCACCTCTCTTCCTTCTCGTATGGTGGGAGGGAAAGCGAGGCTCCCGGTCCTTTTTTCCTAACGGACACTTCGCCCGTTCAAATCACCCTCATCATCTGACATGTCCCTCTAGAAGTAAATCTCTTGGGGTTAAGGACAGGGCTCGGTCTTGGTAAAGTGCTTGCTGAGCAAACAAGAGTACCTAAGCTCCATACCACATCCGTGTAAAAAGCCGGCACTGCAGCTGTTCCCATAATTCCAACATCTGGAAGGCAAAGGTCAGAAAATTACTCAGCTTTGATAGCAAGAAAATATATCCTAATTTCCAGGTCATGCAAGAGATTGTGTCTCAAAGGGCGAGAAGTGAGTGAGGAAAATACTAAATTCAACCTCTATGCTTCATACACACACACACACAGAGAGAGAGAGAGAGAGAGAACAAACACATACACACAAATATAAACACAAGCACATATACATACAAAAGCATACATATACACATAGAGGCATCTACATACATACACTCACACAAAGAAGCAAAGGACCCACTTCTAAATGTTTTCTAGGTATGCTCTAAGACTTCAATACAGGAAGAGACACTCATCCCCCAAAAACTGTTAGGAATGCAAGGTTTGAAACTGAAGCTGTTGTCTATCATGAACCATAAACAAACAAAGGAGATAAACAGACAAACTATGGAATCAGGTGGCACGTTGTTTGTTCTAGAAGTGGAATAGAGTGGGACTGTCGTGGCTGGATGAGGGCATACAGTTAATAACATAAGCACATGGAGAAACACCTCAGACTGCAATCCAGTTGTCTCTCTAACACAGCTCCTCTCCCCATTCCACCAGTTCCCCTGGGGGAACATGTACCAGGCTCCTTTGTCATCATCCACACAACTGTCTCCTTTGATGCCGGATTAACTTCTTGAGAACACAAGCAAAGTTTAAGTACCTTCTCATCATCTCTACACCAAGGGCAGCCACTAAGTTATGCTGGGACTATGACTGTCCAAAGCAGAGAAAAAGCTGACCCTGACTCCCTGTAGTTAATCCTGTGTGTCTGTAAATGATTATTCTTCAAAACTCCCCTTCTCAATAGAGAAATATGCAAATATATACAAATTTGGGGTCTGGCATAAAAATTATCATACTTTAGGCACAAGTCACCTTACCTAGACACCGTTCGCAATGTATTCTTAGCAGAATGTAGGACTTATATGCCCCATGAACTCACTTGATTTTTGTCCTTGTTATAACTAAATTATTAGGACCTCGGATGCAGATAGACTTCACCATGTGATGAAGAGAGACTCATGCAATCTCTCCTGACCCATCACTGCTCCTCAACTACCTAACAGACTTCTGTGTATCACAAAGAAAGCTAAGGTTATCCGGGGCATCCCACATCTCATTGGCTTGAGGCAAGAGAGAGTTACCATCAGCTGGTTCTGGAGGTCACAAGTATAAAATTGGGGCCTCTATAGGACCACTTGCCCCTCAGGAGACATGGGCATCAATTCTCCCTTGCCCTGTCCAGCTTTGAGAGGCTAGAGCATGGTGTGATTAGGACCTCTTTCCACCTTCAAGCACCATTAATGGAAAACTGAGGTTCTCTCTCAACCCTTTCCACATAAGGGCCTTTGCCATTACAATGGTCCGTACAGAGAGGGCATCTTCTCATCCTGGATGAGTCCATTAGGATGTCGGTTCCATTTGCAGCCTTCTCTTTTTTAATACAATAGATTCAAGGGGCAGAAGTGTTCAGCTAGATATAGGAGATAAGTGGTTCTGCCCACGACACTCCTTTCTGTGCCGGATTGAGGGTTCATTGCCACAAAAGCTGTCCAGACTTACCTGAGGAGTAACTTCCCATCAGTCATATCAAGCTATGGAAAAAAAAAAAGTTCTGTCTTATGCCCTAAAAGATGACAAGTTTCCAGACATAATTTGGCTTTCTTCCATGTTCTTGAGATGGAGTCTCCTGTATCTAAGCATGTCCCATAGCGCCTGGCTTATGCAGTTCTGGAGATCAAACACAAAGTTTGGCGCTAAGCAGTCTGACTAACTGACTAATCCCCGGCCAGCATTCTCCTTCATATCAGAACTGTTTACATTAAGAGGAAGACCCAGGCCTGCCAACGTGTGTACATGTTAGCCCTAGATAGACCATGACCGGAGTCAGGTGGGTGCTGGTACTCAGTCTTTCAGCTGAGACTTCTGTCAGTGTTCTGCCCTTGCTAGGTTCCTTCAGATGTCCTTGGTGTCTTCCTGGGGTCCCTGCTCTGCTAGCTTCTGAGTCCTTACTCCCACACCACAGCTCTGTTATATTTCTTTCCAAAGCTTCTATCAGAACCAACGTGTCAGCATTCGTAACAGATGGTTGCTTTCAGTTGGTGAACAAGGATCCTTAATATATCACAGAGACTCTTGCTGGAAGCACATCTTGAGAGGCAGACTGGCTGCCCCCAGAAACACAGGCAAGACTGAAGCCACAGCTACCCATGGGGCTATGGGGCAGAGCCAGGTGATGACGATAAGACCACCTGTACCACTCTGACTCCTTAACTGAATGAAAACCAGGAAATGGAAGGGTGCCAAGAATCTATGCCACATCAGGGCTTAGGTTAAATGTCAATCCAGCTCTCATAATAAAAGTCACAGCTAAATGAGACACCCCACCACTCAGGTTGCCAATCTGGTTGTCTTGAGAGTACACACCTGAACCTTTTAGAGGTGATTATCTTTTAAAGTTTAGGGAAAGAACTTCAGAGAATGTTCTTTGAGGGCAGTAGGACAAACAAGGAATTGTTACTGTGCTTTTCTGGTAAGCAGAAAGCCATAAGGTCAAGGTGACTATTTGAAACATGGCACAAATTAGCCAGTGTTCTCAAATGGTCATTGGTCCAAAAACATTTTTAGGAGAATTTAACATAGTGGGCTTATCCAGAAATATAATTAACAAAGGTTTAAGGAAGCACGCAGTCCGTTTGATTCATTTACCAGAAGCCATTCACAATTGCAGAAAATTATACCAACAAGCCACATCCCTCACGATACCTGTCAAACTCAGCTTAGCAACCACATACCCTGAATCAGTTGGCGTTTGTAACTCTTATAAGCGTGCGTCATTTATAGGCACAAATGCCCTTTTAGGCACAAACGCCCTTATTCATCAGTTTCAAACTGTCAATCCTGAAAATGCCCATGGACTGCAATTAAAGTTGCCTTCCCTTGTAAACATAACTGGTAGCAAGCACAAAACTAATCATGATTTATTATAATACAGTTTGCTGTTTATTTGATTATACATGTCCTCATTCCTTTGTGCAGTAAAAAGCATTGGTTGTTTTATTTTGTTTTGTTTTTATAAATTACTTTCTTTTAAATTTTCACTTACTTAAAAGGAACATCTTTTTTTTTAACTTATACAGAAGTGTGGTTATATTATCCATGTACTTTTGTAGACCATAGGAAGTATTTTATAAGTACAGTCATGGGAAAGAGACAAAAAAATTAAACAGGAGGCAGAAAATTTAGTGATGGAGTGGTGGCTCTCTTTGATTTTCTCCCTGGCTTTCAGTTCAGGTTTACTTATCTTTACTTCAACGCCACCTCTAAACTGTGCTACTGAATTCCCCAGGGCAACACTGGGTCAATCCAGTCTCTTGCATATTACACTCCCAGAAGCATCTTGGTTATATTACACTACATCCTTCCACATAATTTTGAAATACGTGCCGAGAAATAAAGAAAGAACACACGGCAGGTGGCTGGTACCTTCTTGAGACACTGCAGATGATAATAGATCAGGCATCTCTTCAATATTTCCACGTATAAATAGAATAGTAAAATCAAATTGTATTCAATTTCAGAATTAATATATATTGGATTTGAGTCTCTCGCTACATTTCAAATATTTTAAAATGAAGATGTCTTCCACGGACCAAATGTTTTGTACCCTATGATCTTATTTTTGCTTATTAACTATTCAAATATACACATAAAATTCAGTCCTAGTTTCGAAGCTTAACAATTGCGAGTAATCCAAGTCTTTGGCACTTTTTCATCTCTAAATTGTATAATGCATCCTGTGCTTGCATTAACTGATCACCGGGCAACACATGATGCTTAACTAGTCATAGTCTTTGTCTTGATCGAAAACTATTAATGTTAATCTATGCTGCACTAGGTCTGGAAACATTTACTTGTTTTTCAAAAAACATTAGCAATATTAAATGAAAATCCAAGTGCCTGGTACAGCATACCTCCCTGTATTGGTCAGGGTTCTGTAGAGTCACAGAACTTAAGGGTTATGTGTATATATATATGTATATATATATATACGTATATATATAATATGTGGATCATATATGTATATATGTGTATATATATGTATATATATAATATGTGGATCATATATGTATATATGTGTATATATATATGTATATATGTATATATATGTATGTATATATATATATAATTTATTGGAATGACTTATAGGCTGTAGTCCAAGTAACCTAGCTGCATCAGGTGTGAATGGAAATTCCAAGAATCTAGCAGTTGCTTGGCTCCGTGAGGCTGCTTCTGTATTAGCTAGAATCCTGAGGAAGTAGGCTGCTCCAGTTGGTGTGCTCAGAGAGTGCATGCAGGCAAAGAAGAACAAACTCTTGCTTGTTTTTGTCCTTCTGTAGGCCTCCAGCAGAAGGTCTGGCCCAGATTAAAGGTGTGCCCCATGATCTGGATTAAAGGTGTGTGTCTTCCAGTGTCAACCCAGAGGCTTTCCCTACATGCAATAAGAACACATGCTCCACTACGTTCATAGCAGCCTTATTTATAATAGCCAGAAGCTGGAAAGAACCCAGATGTCCCTCAACGGAGGAATGGATTCAGAAGATGAGGTATATCTACACAATGGAATACTACTCTGCAATTAAAAACAATGAATTCACGAAATTCCTAGGCAAATGGTCAGATCTTGAAAATATCATCCTTAGTGAGGTAACCCAATCACAAAAGAACACACATGGTATGCAGTCACTGATAAGGGGATATTAATCCAGAATCTCGGAATACCCTAGACCCAATTCGCATATCAATAGATTTCCAAGAAGATGGAAGGAGAGACCCCTGGTCCTGGAAAGACTGGATGTAGGGGAATGCCAGGACAGAGAAGCGAGAGGGGGTTGAATGGGGAAAAGAGGGAGGGAAGGGGGCTTATGGGACATTTGGGGAGGGAGGAAAGGGGAAAGGGGAAATGATTTGGAATGTAAATAAAAAAACTTAGAAAATAAAAAAAAAACTATTTATTTAAAAAAAAAAAAAAAAAACAAGATCTGGATCAAAAGTGTGTGTCTTCCAGCCTCAAGACCTGGGTCAGAGCTGTGCCCTCCAATTCTGAATTATAGTTTATTCAAGATATAGTTAGGTTGACAACCTGGAATAGCCATCACACTCAAGGCGTTTGGCTAGGGTGGTCCCAGGGGCTCCCCAAACAATGCAGGTTATTGCTATTTGCCTTGGTTCTTACAGCAGCCCACGAGAACTCAGATGACGACACCGTGGATTTTAAGAAAGGGTACAGAGAGGTAAGCTAGAACTGTACTGGAAGCTGTGTCCCAGTGGCTGCTGTCTGCAGTGGAGGCTGCTTGGGAAAGAAAAATCATCAATGGTCTCCCTTAGTGAACTGAATTTATAATCCCTCCCCTCTTACCTCATCTTCAACACAACATGTTTTTGTCACGAAAACTCTACATCGGGGCATGGACATGTCTATAAATGGTGTGCTTACCACTATGTCTATGCCTAAAACTAGTGTCATGTTTAATCATATTCTGTCTAAAATATCTTCTCCTTCCCACTCCTTTTTATTTATTACTTCACAAGTTACTTGAAACACACTAATCTACTAACATTTAGAGATCTTCTATCTACCTACTCTTCTATCTAGGTTTATTTTACTACATTCAGACAAGGACCAGTGAGCTTCACTCTTGGCTAAAAGGCAGGTTTGATGTTCAGTTCCCCGGTCAGTTCAATATGAAGTTTCTTTCTTTTTTTTAATTAAAGAATGTTTATTTCAGCTATCTACAGAGTAACAGGTCATGGAAACAATGTATGCAGATTTCTTGCTATAGTGTAACTAGGGTGGGCCCTCAGTAAACTCCCAATAAAATCTTCACTCGTGAGTCGTCAACATGCTATTTACTGCACACTTTACCAGCATCTGATCTTCCCATCCCCCAAACAGAATAATCTGTACACTCTATATGTAACATTCTCTTTTTTAATAAATATTTTTATTGAATATATTCTTCATTTACATTTCAAATGCTAAAACCTTTCCAGTTTCCACCCTCCCCAAAAACCCCCAACCACTTCTCCCACCCCCTGCCTCCAAGTATATGCCCCTCCACCCAACCTACTCCCACCTACTGACCCCCCTCGATTTCCCAAAACTGGGGCATCTATTGAGCTTTCACAGGACCAAGGACCACTCCTCCCACTGATGCCCCACAAGGCATTCCTCCGCCATACTTTTGGCTGGAACCAAAAATATGGCTTGGTTGATGGTTTAGTCCCTGGGAATCCTAGGGCATCTGGGTGGCCTACATCATCTTTCTTCCCATGGGGCTGCAAACCCCTTCAGCTCCTCCAGTCCAACCTCCAAATCCTCCATTGGGGACCCCACGCTCAGTCCAATGGTTGACTTCTAGCGACTACCTCTGTATCTGTAAGGCTCTGGCAGGGCCCCTCTGGAGACAAACATAACAGGCTCCTTTCAGTATGCACTTCTTGTCATCCATAGTAATTTCGGGGTTTGGTGACTGTTTATAGGTGAATCTCCAGGTAGGACAGTCTCTGGGTGGCCTTTCCTTCATTCTCTGCTCCATACTCTGTCTCCATAATTGCTCCTGTGAGTATTTTGTTCCCTTTCTCAGAGGAAGCAAAGCACCCCCACATCAGTCTTCCTTCTTCTTGAGCTTCCTGTGGTCTGTAAATTGTAACTTGTTTATTTTGAGCTTGTGGGCTAATATCCACTTATCAGTGCATACCATGTGTGTTCTTTTGTGATTGGGTTACCTCACACAGGATGACACTTTCTAGTTCCATCCATTTGCCTAAGAATTTCATGAAGTCATTGTTTTTAATAGCTGAATAGTACTCCATTGTGTATATATACCACAATTTCTGTATCCATTCCTCTGTTGAAGGACATCTGAGTTCTTTCCAGCTTCTGGCTATTATAAATAAGGTTGCTATGAACATAGTGGAGCATGTGTCCTTATTACCTGTTGGAGTATCTTCTGAGTATATGCCCAGGAGTAGTATAGCTGCGTCCTGAGGTAGTAAGTACTATGTCTAATTTTCTGAGGAACCACCAAATTGATTTCCAGAGTGGTTTTACCAGCTTGCAATCCCACTGGCAATGGAGAATTGTTCCTCTTTCTCCACATCCTCTCCAGCTTCTGCTGTCCTCTGACTTTTTCATCTTAGCCATTCTGATGGGTGAGAGGTAGAATCTCAGTGTTGTTTTGATTTGCATTTCCCTGATAACTAAGGAGGTTGAACATTTCTTTTTTTTTTCTGTTTTTTTTTATTTACATTCAAAATCATTTCCCCTTTCCCGTTTCCTCCCTCCCCGAAAGTCCCATAAGCCCCCTTCCCTTCCTCTTTTCCCCATTCAACCCCCTCTCTCTTCTCTGTCCTGGCATTCCCCTACATCCAGTCTTTCCAAGACCAGGGGTTTCTCCTTCCATCTTCTTGGAAATCTATTGATATGAGAATTGTGTCTAGGGTATTCCGAGATACTGAGTTAATATCCCCTTATCAGTAACTGCATACCATGTGTGTTCTTTTGTGATTGGGTTACCTTACTAAGGATGCTATTTTCAAGTTCTGACCATTTGCCGAGGAATTTCGTGAGTTCATTGTTTTTAATTGCAGAGTAGTATTCCGTTGTGTAAATATACCACATCTTCTGAATCCATTCCTCCGCTGAGGGACACCTGGGTTTTTTCCAGCTTCTGGCTATTATACATAAGGCTGCTATGAACATAGTGGAGCATGTGTCCTTATTGCATTCAGGTAAAGCCTCTGGGTATATGCCCAGGAGTGGTATAGCCGGATCCTCCGGGAGTGTCATGCCCAGTTTTCTGAGGAACCGTCAGACTTCTTTCAGAGTGGTTGTACCAGCTTGCAATCCCACCAGCAGTGAAGGAGTGTTCCTCTTTCTCCACATCCTCGTCAACAACTGCTGTCTCCTGTGTTTTTGATCTTAGCCATTCTGACTGGTGTGAGATGGAATCTCAGGGTTGTTTTGATTTGCATTTCCCTAATGACTAAGGATGATGAACATCTCTTTAGGTGCTTCTCAGCCATTAGATATTCTGTAAACCATCCTATAACCCCTGAAGAAATAGAAGTGGTCATTGGAAGTCTTCCAACCAAAAAAAAGCACAGGTCCAGATGGTTTTAGTGCAGAATTCTATCAGACCTTCAAAAAAGACCTAACACCAATACTTTTCAAACTATTCCACAAAATAGAAACAGAAGGAACACTACCCAACTCGTTCTATGAAGCCACAATTACGCTAATACCAAAATCACACAAAGATCCGACAAAGAAAGAGAATCTCAGGCCAATCTCTCTTATGAATATCGATGCAAAAATACTCAATAAAATTCTTGCCAACCGAATCCAAGAACACATCAAAATGATCATTCACCATGATCAAGTAGGCTTCATCCCAGGGATGCAGGGATGGTTCAATATAAGGAAGTCCATCAATGTAATCCACTACATAAACAATCTCAAAGAAAAAAAACCACATGGTCATTTCATTAGATGCTGAGCATTTCTTTAGGTGCTTCAGAGCCATTCGAGTTTCCTCACTTGAGAATTCTCTGTTTAGCTCTGTACCCCATTTTTTAATAGGGTTATTTGACTCTCTGGAGACTAACTTCTTGAGTTCTTTGTATACATTGGATATTAGCCCTCTATCAGATGTAGGATTGCTAAAGATCTTTTCCCAATCTGTTAGTTGCCGTTTTGTCCTATTGACAGTGTCCTTTGCCTTACAGAAGCTTTGCAGTTTTATGAGGTCCCATTCGTTGATTCTTGTTCTTAGAGCATAAGCCATTGGTGTTCTATTCAGGAAAATTTCCCCTGTGCCCATGTGTTCAAGGTTCTTCCCCACTTTCTCCTCTATAAGCTTCAGTGTATCTGGTTTTATGTGTAGATCCTTGATCCACTTGGACTTGAGCTTTGTACAAGGAGATAAAAATGGGTCGAGTTGTATTTTTCTGCATGCTGACCTCCAGTTGATCCAGCACCATTTGTTAAAAAATGTTGTCTTTTTTCCACTGGATGTTTTTAACTCCTTTGTCAAATATCAAGTGACCATAGGTGTGTGGGTTCATTTCTGGGTCTTCAATTCTATTCCATTGATCTTCCTGCCTGTCTCCGTACCAATACCAAACAGATTTTATGACTATTGCTCTGTAGTAGAGCTTGAGGTCAGGGATGGTGGTTCCCCCAGAAGATCTTTTGTTGTGGAGAATAGTTTTTGTTATCCTGGGTTTTTTGTTATTCCAGATGAATTTGCAGATTGCTCTTTCTAGCTCTATGAAGAATTGATTTGGAATTTTGATAGGGATTGCATTGAATCTGTAGATTGCTTTCGGCAACATAGTCATTTTTACTATATTAATCCTGCCAATCCATGAGCATGGGAAATATTTCCATCTTCTGAGATCTTCGATTTCTTTCTTCAGAGGCTTGAAGTTCTTGTCATACAGAACTTTCACTTGCTTGGTTAGAGTCACACCAAGGTATGTAATATTACTTGTGATTATTGTGAAGGGTGTCATTTCCCTAATTTCTTTCTCAGCTTGTTTATCCTTTGAGTAGAGGAAGGCTACTGATTTGTTTGAGTTAATTTTATATCCAGTCACTTTGCTGAAGTTGTTTATCAGCTTTAGAAGTTATCTGGTGGAAATTTTGGGGTTGTTTAAGTATATGATCCTATCATTTGCAAATATTGATATTTTAACTTCTTCCTTTCCAACTTGTATACCTTTGACCTCCTTTTGTTGTCTGATTGCTCTGGCTAGGTCTTCAAGTACTATATTGAATAGATAGGGAGAGAGTGGGCAGCCTTGTCTGGTCCCTGACTTTAGTGGGATTGCTTCAAGTTTCTCTTCATTTAGTTTGATATTGGCTACCAGTTTGCAGTATATTGTTTCCACTATGTTTAGGTATGGACCTTGAATTCCTGATTTCTCCAAGACTTTTATCATGGAGGATGCTGGATATTGTCAAAAACCTTTTCAGCATCTAATGAAATGACCGTGTGGTTCTTTTCTTTGATTTTGTTTATGTAGTGGATTACATTGATGGATTTCCATATATTGACCATCCCTGCATCCCTGGGATGAAGCCTACTTGATCGTGGTAAATTATCATTTTGATGCATTCTTGGATTCGGTTGGCGAGAATTTTGTTGAATATTTTTGCATCAATATTCATAAGGGAGATTGGTCTGAAGTTCTCTTTCTGTGGTTTAGGTATAAGGGTTATTGTGGCTTCATAGAATGAGTTAGGTAGTGTTCCTTGAGTTTCTATTTTGTGGAATAGTTTGAAAAGTATCGGTATTAGCTCTTCTTTGAAATTCTATCAGAATTCCCCACTAAATACATCTGGTCCTGGGCTTTTTTTGGTTGGGAGACTATTAACAACTGCTTCTATTTCCTCAGGACTTATACGACTGTTTAGATAGCTTATCTGATCCTGTTTTAACATTGGCACCTGGTATGTATCTAGAAAATTGTCCATTTTGTCCATATTTTCAAATTTTGTTGAGTATAAACTCTTATAGTAGAATCTGATGATTTTTTGAATTTCCAGTTTTTGTTGTTATGTCTCCCTTTTCATTTCTGATATTATTAATTTGAATACTGTCTCTGTGCCCTCTGGTTAGTCTGGCTAAGAGTTTATCTATCTTGTTGATTTTCTCAAAGAACCAGCTCCTGGTTTTGTTGATTATTTGTATAGTTCTTTTAGTTTCTATTTGGTTGATTTCAGCCCTGATTTTGATTATTTCCTGCTGTCTACTCCTCTTAGGTGTATTTGCTTCTTTTTGTTCTAGAGCTTTCAGGTGCACTGTCAAGCTGTTAGTGTATGCTATCTCCATTTTCTTTTGGGGGGGCACTTAGAGCTATCAGTTTCCCTCTTAGCATTCCTTTCATTGTGTCCCATAAGTTTGGGTCTGATGTGCCTTCATTTTCATTAAATTCTAAAAAGTCTTTAATTTCTTTCTTTATTTCTTCCTTGACCAAGCTACATGTGTATGTGTGTTTTCCGTTGTTTTTGCTTGAATTTAGAACCAGCCTTATTCCCTGGTGATCTGATAGGATGCATGGGATTATTTCAATCTTCTTGTATCTGTTGAGGCCTGTTTTGTGACCAATTATATGGTCAGTTTTGGAGAAGGTACCATGAGGTGCTGAGAAGAAGGTATAGTCTTTTGTTTAAGGATGGAACGTTCTATAAATTTTCTATTAGATCCATTTGGTCCATAACTTCAGTTAATTTCACTGTGTCTCTGTTTAGTTTCTGTTTCCGTGATTTGTCCATTGTTGAGTGTGGAGTGTTGAAGTCTCCCACTATTATTGTGTGGGGTGCAATGTGTGCTTTGAGCTTTAGTAAAGTTTCTTTTATGAATGTGGGTGCCCTTGCATTTGGAGCATATATGTTCAGAATTGAGAGTCCATCTTGGTAGACTTTTCCTTTGACCAGTATGAAGTGTCCCTCCTTATCTTTTTTGACAACTTTTGGTTGAAAGGAGATTTCATCCAATATAAGAATGGCCACTCCAGTTTGTTTCTTGGGACCATTTACTTGGAAAATTGTTTTCCAATGTTTGACTCTGAAGTAGTGACTGTCTTTGTCACTAAGGTGGGTTTCTTGTATGGAGCAAAATGTTGGATCCTGTTTAAGTATCCAGTCTCTTAGTCTATGTCTTTTTATTGGGGAATAGAGACCATTTATGTTAAGACATATTAAGGAAAAGTGCTTGTTGCTTACTGTTATTTTTGTTGCTAAAGGTGGAATTCTGTTTGTGTGGTTATCTTATTTTTGGTTCGTTGAAAGAAGATTACTTTATTGCTTTTTCTAGGGTGTGGTTTCCCACCTTGTGTTGGTATTTTTCACCCATTATCCTTTGTAGAGCTGGATTTGTGGAAAGATATTGTGTAAATTTGGTTTTGTTATGGAATGTCTTGATTTCTCCATCTATGGTAATTGAGAATTTTGCTGGGTATAGTAGTCTGGGCTGACATCTATGTTCTCTTAGGGTCTGTATGATATCTGCCCAGAGTCTTCTAGCTTTCATAGTTTCTGGAGAGAAGTTTGGTGTAATTCTGATAGGTCTGTCGTTACACGCTACTTGACTTTTTTCCCTTACTGCTTTTAATATTCTTTCTTTGTTTAGTTCATTTGGTGTTTTGATTATTATGTGACAGGAGGAATTTCTGTTCTTGTCCAGTCTGTCTGGAGTTCTGCAGGCTTTTTGTATGTTCACAGGCATCTCTTTCTTTAGGTTATGGAAGTTTTCTTCTATAATTTTGTTGAAGATATTTACTGGCCCTTTAAATTGTAAATCCTTGCTCTCTTCTATACATATAATCCTTAGGTTTGGTCTTCTCATTGAGTCCTGGATTTCCTGGATGTTCTGGGCTACAAGCTTTTTGCATTTTGTATTTCCTTTGACTGTTAAGTCAATGTTTTCTATTGAATCTTCAGCATCTGAGATTCTTGTTTCTATCTCTTGTATTCTGCTGTTGATGCTTGTATCTATGACTCCTGATTTCTTTTGAAGGTTTTCTATCTCCAGAGATGTCTCACTTTGTGATTTCTTTATTGTTTCTACTTCCATTTTTAGATCCTGGATAGTTTTGTTCAGTTCCTTCACTTGTTTGTTTGTGTTTTCCTGAAATTCTTTAAGGGATTTTTGTGTTTCCTCTTTAAGGGCTTCTACCTATTGACTCATGTTCTCCTGTGTTTCTTTAAGGGATTTTTGTATTTCCCCTTTAAGGATTTCTGCCTGTTGATCTATGTTTTCCCATAATTCCCTATGGGATTTTTGTGATGTCTCTTTAAGGGCTTCTACCTGTTGAACCATGTTCTCCTGTATTTCTTTAAGGGAGTTATTTATGTCCTTCTTGAAGTCCACTATTAGCATCATGAGATGTGATTTTAAATACAGCTCTTGATTTTCCAATGTGTTGGGGTATCTAGTATTTGCTGTTGTGGGAAAACTGGGTTCTGATGGTGCCATGTTGCTTTGGTTCCTATTCGTAATGATCTTGTGTTTGCATTTTGCCATCTAGTTATCTCTGGTGTTAGCTAGTCTTGCTGTCTCTGACTGTGACTTCTCTGTCCTGCAAGCCTATGTATCTGTACTCCTGGGATTCCCATTCTCTCAAATGTCTTGCATGCGGTTGGTTCTCCAGGAAGTGTCAGGAGATGGGATCTTCACTGTGGCAGACCTGACAAGGGTCTACCACAGCAGAATGGGCAGGTGGAGGTGAACGAAGGGGGAGAAGGAATGAAAGAGGAGTAGTATTCTGGAGGGCAGGAGTTTTGGTGGTTACTGGGTAGCGAGTCCCAGTGGCTCTAGTCCTCCAGAGGTGGGGGTGGTTCTTACCAAATGCTCTGCGTGCTGCTGGTTCCCTAGGAAGTATCAAGAGATGTGGTCTTAACTGTGGTAGACCTGGTAAGGGTCTACCACAGCAGAACGGGCAGGCAGCAGTGGAGAAAGGGGGAGAAGCCAATATGTTGTTTCTTATATGCCAACTAGGCTAAACTTTTTTCCTTGTCTGACTTTGATACTTAACTTTTTATAACTTCCCTCATATTAATATTTATAATATGTATTCAGTCCATAGAATTAGATACCTCCAACCCCACAAGTATCTGGTTCCCCTGTAGGATGCTGCATCCCATCCATCATTAAATGTCCTCTTGAGGCCCTCATGAATTTCCTTCCTTTGGTAGACATAATCAAGCTCCACCAGCCTTCTGAGACACCATTTCATTTCCTTCCCTTACTTCCAGTCCTTTCCATGGTGGGAACTCTTAGAATATTTGTTTGTGGGCTTTAAATCCCATCTGACAATCTACCTTTAAATTCTTTGATCTATTTACACCTCTATTTAAATTACTGATAGTTCAGTCTACTCTCCACTCATTTTCTGCTCTCTACTCCTCTTAATGTCTTCCTAGCTTCCTTTCGGAAAATAAAACATTGCTTTAATTATATCATTCTACTTTCTGAATTATTCAATCTGTCAGATGTCACACGCCCCTTGTCAGCAAAGCCCAATATCCAGGATAACTCATCCCAGCTACAGGAATGCAATTTTAGAAAATGTTTTGTGTTCCATGTTATACTTGGGTATTTTTTTTAAGATTTATTTATTATTATGTGAAAGTACACTGTAGCTGTCTTCAAACACACCAGAAGAGGGCATCAGATCTCATTTTGGATGGTTGTGAGTCACCATGTGGTTGCTGGGATTTGAACTCAGGACCTTTGGAAGAGCAGTCAATCCTCTTAACTGCTGAGCCATCTCTCTAGCCCCTATACTTGGGTCTTTAACTCCATGTATGTTGAGAAAAACATGAGATGAATATTGTCCCTTAGGTCAGAAAGTTGAGGAATGCACGGTTCAGATCTCTGTGTCCTCTGGTCTCTGTCACTGCTCAGTTCTGTTTCTGCATTGTGACAACTGCCATGGAATCTGCTCAGACCTGGGTACCTGGACTCAGCTTTAGAGTGCATAGCTCTTCACAAGCTCTGCTCTTAAGCCTGGAATTCAAATAAAATTGGTGGATGGGGGGACAGGATTAGCTTCTTAAAAATGCATCTCTCTCTGCTTGTATTTGCACAGAATTCAAAGAACCATTTGGAAGAAGGTAGGTAGTATCCTGATCCCTTGACTGTAATGCTCAAAACTGCTGTGCATATTTGCTGGGCTGGCAAGGGATGCGGATTATTGGCTGAGCTAAACCTGGGGCCTCTTAGGCGAGAAAATCTTCCTGACAGATGCAGATCACCTGGACACAAGGACAATGCATGATGGACATGCTTGAGAAAATGATGGGCAGATGGAAATGATGGGCAGATGCCATTTTCTTCTGAAAAACCTAGAAGTATGCTCAAACTGCTTTCTATGTTAATATGACAAGTGTGTACATATGTGTGTGCATGCTTATGAGTGTTCCTGTATGTGTTTATGTATGTATGTATGCATGTATGTGTACTAGAATGTGTGTGCATGAATGTGTGCTTGTATATTGAGTGTGCTAGTGTGTTTATGTGTGGTATGTGCTTATGTATGTGTATGTATGTATATTGTGTGCTTGTAGATATGCCGTGATATGTGTATACACCCCGACTTCTGATACTGCACATAAATGTGCTGGACATAGTTTGCTACTGTTCATTTTCTCTTTTTCCTGCTTTCTACTCTTCACACTGGATCAAACCGTTCATCCACCTGTCATATCTATATTGCTCTCGGATCCGTTTCCATGTGGCTTTTGTGTTTCCACTCTGCTGTTGATGTTTTCTCTGTTTTCATTCATATTGGATGTGTATCCCTTTTACTCGAGGCTTCTATAAGGATCTGTGTCAATCAGCTTGGGCTGCTATAACAAATGCCTATAGATGAAACAGCCCATCTTCCATTTTATGACCTTACACCTTTAGTTCCTTTCTAAAAGCCCAATCACCATGGGTAATCATGTTGTAGGTTGGGCCTCTGATACCAGATTTTGAGGGGCTGCAAGCCAACCCAAGCTGCTTCAAATTCTCCCACTGCTCAATCCAGTAACCCAGGTACAATATAGTTGGCTTCAGTTAATTGACTCCCCCCCCCCGTTAGATGGGATCAATATACAGGTCTTTCAATATACTGTTACTTTGGATTAACCCTGGGCATTGTGCCTCTTAGGCAGTGCAGGACCTTAGATGATGCCTAGCTTCCCTGCACATGGGACTTGGACTTATTGGGGAAATACAAGGAAGTAGGATCAACCTTTGATGCCAACCTGTCTCTCACAGTCAGTGAGAGCCCCTTGAAATCTGAATCTAACAATGCTCTGGATCAGGGTGTCTTATGAGTATGTGGGTGACTCAGACACAGGCTAAAACCTTTTGCAGATTGAGGTGCCACGCCCTACAGCTGCCCCTACTTCCTGGAAGCTCAGTAGGAGTTCCTCATTGTTTGCTTCCCCAGGGCAAAATGACAGAGCAGTGCATTTGTGTTCCACTGCTGTTGAAGCCACAGGGTAGAGACTGAAGGAAAGATCATCCAGAAACTGCCCCACCTGGGGATCCACCCCATATACAGTCACCAAACCCAGACATTATTGTGGATGCCAACAAGCACTTGCTGATAAGCAGCCTGATATAGCTGTCTCCTGAGAGGCCCTGCCAATGCCTGACAAATACAGAGGGGGATGCTCTCAGCCAGTCATTGAACTAAGCACAGGGTCCCCAATGGAGGAGCTAGAGAAAGAACCCAAGGAGCTGAAGGGGTTTGCAGCCCCATAGGAGAAACAACAATATGAACCACCCAGTACCCCCAGAGCTCCCAGGGACTAAACCGTCAACCAAAGAGTACACATGGAGGGACCCATGGCTCCAGGTTCATATGTAGCAGAGGATGGCCTTGTTGGATATCAAAGGGAGGAGAGGCCCTTGGACCTGTGAAGGCTCATTGCCCCAGGGCAAGGGAATGCCAGGTTAGGGAAGTGGGAGTGGGTGGGTTAGTGAGCAGGGGGAGGGGGTATGGGATAGGGGGTTTTCGGAGGGGAAAAGAGGAAAGGGGATAGCGTTTGAAATGTAAATAAAGAAAAATATCTAATAAAAAATAGCATAATAAAATCTGAAAAAAAAAGGATCAGGGAACTTTGCCTGACTGTGCCCCACGTGCTGCCCCCTTCCATCTACACTCTGCCAGTTTTTGCTTCCTTTCCAGATTAGAATCCTCAGTGCTAAAGCTTAGCTGCTTGCATGTTAGTCTCTTCTCATGATCTTTCAGCATCCACCATCCATCTCTCGTCCTCTCCTGAGAAAGCAGCGACTGTTTTGCCTTCTTGCTCCTCACAGGACGAGGCGTATTTCTCTTGTCTGCTTTAAGATTTTCTTCCTTTCTGATGCTGTTAATAGTTTTCCTGGACTGTATATGGATGTACATTTATTTTCCTGTTTTGAGGTTTTTCTGTAGTTCTAGACTCAATATCCTAAGATCGTCTCGATTTTAGAAAATCCTCAGCCATTACAGCATCCAACAGAGCCTGCAGCCTCCTGCCTCTGTTATTAGCAGTGCGGATTGCTCATTTTTACGTCTTTTATTATTTATTTTAGCACATTATGACATTTTTATACACTATCCTTTTCTTCTCTCTTTCTCCTTCCGTTTGCCGGTTCTCGTCTAAATATTTCCTCATGCCACGCATGTGTCTTTAATCTTTTACAGTTCAATTTTTTTTTCTCTTTATGCTTCAGACCGTATAGTTTCTACAGACCATCAATTCTTTCTTGAACTGTAAAGGATTTGTTGGTAAGCAAGTGAGCTCTTAATTTCAGTTACAATGCTCCCTGCTGTATATACCCCACCTACAGATTGGAGGTAGATTCTGGGTAAATGATCTCATAGTGTGCTCTTTCTGAATATTTAAAGCTTATAAGTTCAACATCTCAATCACTAGCTCTTTTTTTCTTCTATTTCCTCTGAGTCTGTCTCGCTGGTGCTGGGATTTCATTCTTATTGCACCTGGTTGCTAGGCATACCAATAATGCATCTAGATGCTGACCTCACAAGAGGCTCGGCTTATAGATGCAGGGAAAAACACAGGAGTGCCGTTAGAAATCGGCCCAACTCACGGTTGAGTATGTGAGCTCTGTTCCAACTCCGGCTCTGGTCTCCCTCTGTGAGTTCTGATTCACCTCTGGTTCCAAGTCAGACAGCTGCAGTTCCTCCCCAGGCCCTTCCACGCTGACAGCCACTGAACTCAGTTTTACCTCTTCAGATCTACGGGATGCTGATGGCTCTATTCAGGTTGCTTTCCCACGCAGCCACTAGCAGCTGCCTGCGGGCCCTGAAGCGAAGCCAGGGCTCCAATGCCAACAGCAGCTCAGGAAACCTTCCCACGTCTCTGTACTTCCCTGTCACCTGGAGCAGGGCAGTCCTCCGAGCTTGCCTTGCTTCTCCATTTAAGCAGCTGTAAGTTGGCAGTTGTGCTGAAGGGAAAGGCTACAACAGTACTGGACCCACATCAATGAGATTTCCTTCTCTAGGGGATACTGGCCTCTCAAACCCTAGATGTTTTTGTGGCTTTCAGAGGCCTCCAAACAGATGTTTTCATTTGCTTCTGTTTTGTGCAGCTTTTCTAAATGACCTCATTGTTTGCATAATCTGCCACAAGCTATTTTTGCCAGACATGGGAAATTGTCCTCGAATTCCATATTCGTTTTTGGCCAAGTACGTGCCACCTTTAGATACATGGCTTTTTAATGTAACAAAAAAAAATTGAAACATTTGGAGGGGTTATGCACATAGAAAGTTCACTTCGAGTGTAAAAGAAACTCAAAACAGGGGCTTATATTACCCGTCACTTTTCCTGATTTTAACAAACCTGTGTAGTTACAGAAGCCACAAGTCATTTTGGGGTGGGGAGTACTATGTGTCCCTCACTCAGTGCTGTCAGTGTGAGTGTGGCCTCCTCAGAGGTAGACAAAGGTAGCAATGCCAGGACCACAGAGTGGAAGGGAAACAGACATGTGTGTGCGGTTGTCACTGGGATGCAGAAAGGGAAGCTGTGGTGAGCCCAGCAACACGAAGAGAGATGGATACCCCTGTCCTCCAGCCACCTAAGAAGAGGGACTCGAAATTAGCACACTGTAATTCCACATATTAAATATTCCAATGAATGAGAGACTTACACTGCGTAGAAGAGAGTGCTCACCACAGGGGTCCCCAAGAAATGCCAGGACCATGGGGAGTATTCATCAATTAAGAGGTAAGGATTTCAAGGCAAGAAGAGAGAGGAAAACTTGAAGGGATGGAGAATTTCTCATCCTCCTGGCCAATGGGAAGCAGCAGAAAGTCTTGTCAAACAGCATAAATAAGTCCCAGTGAGGTGAGGGACACAGATCAGAAGAAGCTAATGACAACTAAACATTCTGCTAACTGTAGGGATCCCCAGCTCTTAGCCAGGGTACAAGTAAATGGGTGTGACATAGTGTTTTAAAGTAAAATGGCCCCAAAACTATTGGAAAAGGTACAAAGTAGACAGGAAGAAACCATTCTTGAGCAGCGCAGAAATGAAAGGTGGGAATCTGGGATCTGTGTGTAGAAAGCTTCGGACAAACATCATAAACCATGCCTACTCCAAGAAACACAAAGAGTAGTAGTGTAGCTATGCCACTGCAGTATTGGGGGGACCCACCCGAATATTGATTTTTATAGGAGAAAACTAAAATAAAAAGAGGAAATATATAATTATCATCATGTTGAGACAAATAGACTTAGAAAGGCAATTACCAAATGCTTTCTTTTATTGTGGAAATTAAATCTTAGTAGCAAAACACGAATGTAGGTAAGAGACTACAAAGAATAGGGAAAGGAAAGTGGGGGTGGGGAGAAGACAAGGGAGGTGGTGAATGGGTCGTAAGGAAATGGAGAGTGGAAAGAGAAAACCAGTCCCCACCTGAAGTTGTCCTTTGATCTCCACACTTGCTCCATGGCATGTGCATGCCCACACACACATGTCCATATACACACATGTCCATACACATGCCCACATACACATGTTCACATGCACATGTCCACACACACATGTCCATACACACATGTCCATATACACATGCCCACATACACATGTCCATACACACATGCCCACACACACATGTCCATGCACATGCCCACATACACATGACCACATACACATGCCTACATATACATGCCCACACAGACATGCCCACATACACATGTCCACATACACATGCCCACATACACACATGCCCACATACACATGTCCACATACACATGCCCACATACACATGCCCACACACACATGCCCACACAGACATGCCCACATACACATGTCCACATACACATGACCACATACACATGTCCACACACACATGCCCACACACACATGCCCACATACACATGTCCACATACACATGACCACATACACATGCCTACATATACATGCCCACACAGACATGCCCACATACACATGTCCACATACACATGACCACATACACATGACCACATACACATGTTCTCATACACATTTCCACACATACATGACCACATACACATGTTCTCATACACATTTCCACACATACATGACCACATACACATGTCCACATATACATGTGTACATACACACACACACACACACACACACACACTCACTCAAACACTCACATGAACAAATGTACTTATTCATCATAAACAACTGTGGCTGACTTGAGGTCATCTTACCAAATCTCTACCACGTGACCACCAGCAGCAGTCATGGCAGTACTCATCAGCCTTGGTGACACTCATGCAGAGAATGACACACTTACTGCCAACCATCAGGTGGTTTTGGTTCTAATTCTGTTTAAAAAGAAGAAGGGTGTGGCTTAGTACCTTTTACCCTCCTATCAGCAATGATGGAAGGAGTGCATAAGCCATGTCGATGGCTCAGTGCCCTGAACTTGTGTTTAGATAGTAACGCTGCACAGGAACACCAGCACACTGGCATGCAGAAGCCTTCTCTTGATGTCCAACCAATTAAATGCTACATGTTGATTTTGATCACATGGTTTGGCTACTGAAGCTCTTCTAACAAATCATGATTTTAGTGTTGAATCAAATAAGTGGCCAATCTCAGTTTTATTCCCATAAGGAGGTGAGTAGTAATGGGTACATTGCCCTTGTAAAAGCTCCATATAATATTTGGGAATTTGTAGAGGTTCTGGGATTTGGGAACTGTCCCACCATTGAACAGAATGTCCACATGTGCCCAAGATGGCAGGTTTTTTGGGTTTTTGTTTGGTTGGTTGATTGTTTTTTTCGTTTTGTTTTGTTTTGTTTTTTACTTTCTTCTACTTCTTTTCTTCCTTTGGAAGGCTTAGAAAATAGCACAATGATTTTAGGTTAAACATGCTTTGTACCATGTGATTTCTGAGGGTTATGCTCTTCGTGGTGTAAGTCAAGGAAAAATCAGAGTGGTTGTCTGTTTTGCTTACCAAAGCCCCATAACACAGGATCTGAGGTGTATTGTGGATAGGTTGTCTGTGTCTCCCTGGAGCTCACACATGGAAACCTGACTGAAGGTGGGCGGGGTAGACATAGTAAGGTAGCAATGGCAGAGTCAGTGGAATCCTGGGTCCTAAAGATCCCCTGTCAATCCTTTCACCACATGAGTTTGTGGGGAGGATTTGTCATGCATGAGCCAAGATTCTTCTTTCCACACACACAATCTTTTGATACCTGCTCTTGCCTGCAGCTCTGAGAGAAACAAATGAGTCATTTATGAATCCTGGGATCCCCGCTACACAGTCAAAACGACATGAACTAAAACAGAGGTCCCTGAAAAAGCGTCAGAGAGGGTCCTGGGATTTACCACTGTGCTTCATGTTGAATGTCTACAATTTAGTAGGTAAGAAATATTTAAGAAATGAAGTCCCTTCACTGGTGAACCAGAGTCAGAGGTAAATTGTTAACCTTTCTTTTCACAGCTTATTGAACATATGAAAAACTCTCTCGTGGGTTTTATATCCATTTCTCTACTCATTCAAGCCCTCTCTTGCTTTCTTTTCCACGGAAGGTTAGTTTGGGGAAAACCCAAAGCCAATGTATTGCTAACAACTTCTGGGAGATGAGAGGCCATTACAATTCAGTACATTTTTAAAAAATAAAAAAACATAAAGATAATATGAGAAGTAAAATCTGACAGCCCTGAGCCACCTAGAAAATTTGGGGGAATGATCTTAACTTATACAGTTTTTAAAATGGTCTGATAGAATACAAAATTGCAAGTATCTTATGTAGCAGCAAACACTAACTAGAAAGCTACAGCAGTAAACAATATTTAAAATAGCAAATAAACATTTCAAGTAAATCACATACCACAGAACACATCTGGGAAGAAAATAAGTCCTACCAAGGCAGAGAAGGACTGGCTGGCTGAACCAGAATAGAGATGGTAGAGAGAGGAAGTCTGGGAACCCTGCACTGGGAGAGAGGATGGGAGGGGGAGTATTGGAACCACCTTAGAGCACGGAGCAGTCATGGGTGCCACTTTAGCAGGGCTCTTCACAGAGACTGTTACAGAACTATCCCATGATAATATATAAAGCCCCATGTGCAAAGTAAGAGTTACATGATCAGAAAACAGCTTTGCTTGAAGGTATCAAGATACATTTTAACATTTCAAGTTTCCATACCAGTATGGGACTGAGTGGAAAAATGGAAGAGCGTTGAGGGTAGAAAACAGAAGGTACACACATGGATCTATTCATGAATTTGGGCATGGATGTCAGGCATCAGGGAGTCTCTTTCACTATAAAACCATGAAAAGGTGGATAACATTTTACATTGCAACCAGGAAAGAAGTCAGAAAGATTGGAAGAGGCGAAGGACCAGGAGGTCTACTGCTGGATTGTCTTCTCTCCTAGAATGGACAAGGTAGCTTCACCCATGAGACCTCCACAATATGGCTGCCTAGATAATACCTGGAAAATGACAATATCAGTGTACTTACTAATGCAGTAGGGGGAACCTCACAGGGCCTACCCCTAGACCAAGAACTACAGGTACCTTAAGACTGCCGAGAAAGGGAGAAGTCATGTTCCCAAGGGAGGGGTCCCATAATCAGTTATCCAATACCAGGTGGTCAGCCCCTAAATCATATCCATAAAAGCAACACTAAATGGACTCAGTGAGAGATTCTATTTATTAGGCATTTATATATGTACATAACAAAAAAATAATTCAAGAAACAAAGGCCATGACTTTGAGAGGAATTAAGAGGAATAGTGTGGGGGGTGGTGGTTAGGAAGAGGGGCAAGACCAATATAATTATATTTCAATTTTTAAAATTGCCAAATAGCATGTATTTCAACAAATAGGAAAAACAAAGGATAAAGTAAAGAAATGGAGGACTTTCCATGTATCTCAAAGAAAGAACGTTGATGGGCATTAGTAGAAATCATAATTTCTTCTATACAATGAGCCAGTAAAATGAAGACATGTGCATTTAGCCAAGCGAACCAAAGTCCTGGAGATAAGTGAGAAGATTTTGATTGTCACTAATATTCTATAATGTATACTCTGAGGTAAAGCTAAAAGTTTATGCCTACAGACAGGCAAAAGCCCCTGGTTTTCTGAAGTCATGTTGGTCAGTATAAGGGAAGTGTATCCTTACACACTTGGGCATGATTGTTGTGTAGAACAAAGTTAGTGGGATGCTGTCATTTTTAACTCATACACCCACCCATTAACTCAGACAGGACACGCTTAGGCAGATTCTACAACTGTGATAACAAGGTCTGAACCCTGAGTATTAGCAAAGACTATATTTGCTGAAATGTATGTGGATTGTCTCAAAGTTGATACAGCCCAATTCAAGTCAGCATTAATTCTTTTCAGTCTTAGCCGTGATGTGGTTACCATAGAAACAGGTCCTTCAAAAGAACACCTGTGTTGATGCATTTGCTTCTATACTATGCAGGCGCTGCCAGCTCCATGTACTTATTTTCCTCTTGTAACTCCTATATTTCACCTAAGAAAAAGATAAATAATTTGCCTCATAACCATTTCGATTTATTCTGAGACATTTCCAATTGATGAACAAGCATATTTTTTTTCGTAATTCCCCAGGATAGCAGAACAAAAATTCATGATAAATATTTTCTTGAATGCTTACTCTTTCTCCTTCAGCATAAAGAAAGTAAAAAGGAAAGATGGTGCTGTTTAGAGGAAGAAAGGGGGCTGGAATAGAACCTTGAGTGGTGGAAGTATTCTAGGAATATTTCAAAATCCACCTGGTGCTCAGATATCAAAAAGATGAAGATGCTTCCTCCAGAAGAGTGAGGACAGCCACAATCAGAGATCATTGCTCTGCCAATCATCCCTCCCCGCTCAGAGGCCTCTCATAAAGACTAAAACAAATGTAAAAACAAAGTGCAAAGCAGGTACTAGTCTAACACTGGCAAGCCTTAGTGACCTGTCACAATGACATAGTCCCATTGTGCCCACAGAAACCTTCACAGGCAAATGTCTCTAATGATGGAGGTTTCAGGAAAAAAAAACTATGTAGAGACACAATTGAAAGTCACTCTAATGCAGCCTGGCAGCCAGGAGACTGACTTCCATGGACATGAGTGTAACGAAGGCATACTTGGTACAGTGAGAAATAATTGTCAAAGCAAGGAACTTCAATAGAATATATAGAGCATCTGGACACAGATAGCTATTGTCTTTCTTGTACCATCTTCTAGTGATGATGATGATGATGATGATGATGAGTGTATGTGTGTGTGAGAGAGAGAAAGAGAGAGACAGAGACAGGGAGAGAGGGAAAGAGAGAGGGAGAGGGAGAGGGAGAGGGAGAGGGAGAGAGAGAGAGAGAGAGAGAGAGAGAGAGAGAGAGAGAGACAGAGACAGAGACAGGGAGAGAGGGAAAGAGAGAGGGAGAGGGAGAGGGAGAGGGAGAGGGAGAGGGAGAGGGAGAGAGAGAGAGAGAGAGATGCATGTAGATCTTCCCAGGTCCAGTTTATGTCCCTATTGCTCTTAAATGCAACGGTGATCTTCCGTACTTATGGAACATAACCAAATACTGTGATCACCTCACAGCTCTATTCTCATATTGTCCTGGGTTTCCAGAACCACAGAACCAAAGATATGCGATTCTATTCAAGTGACTTGCAAAAAATTGAGCATAAGATTTTGGAGGCTTAGTCTCAGAATGTGGCGGTGTAACACCTAAGGAAGGTTCCACTGTGACTGTGAAACATGAATTATCAGGGTCATAGATGGCGTAAGTCACATCCATGTTAATTAAATTCCCAAACCAAAGAAATAGAAAATTCCACTGTCCTCTGTTGCTTGGCTCTGTGGAGACCCATAACAAATTGTCATCAACCCAAGCTGTCTCATGAACCCACAATTAGAAGGTCAATGGGCTTGACTTCTGAACCCAAGGCTAATCACATCCCATAAAATCCTCACACAGACAACTAGAAGAATGGGAACCAGTTATCGGTGCATTCCAAGACTTAGGCTAATTTTGGTTTGCACATGAAATGTCTCTGTGGTTTCGTGGATTTGCACACTTGGTTCATAGCAGATTGAGGCATTGGGTGGAGGTTGTCGAGTCTTAGAAGCTTGACCTAGATGTTATAATTGTGATTCTGTGGGAGATTGGCATTAAAAGTTATAACCTGGACTTCCAAAGAAATACAGGCTATTGCTGTTGCCCCTGTTTGCTTCCTAGAAGTCAAGGATGTTCCCATATTACTGAAGACACCACATATTTGGAGTCGTGTCTTAGGAGATTTGAATTGGATCTGACCAGAAAGCTTCCTCCCTGAGATCTAACTTTCATGGTACCAGAAAGTTTCATGCAAGGTTCCAATGGAACACAATGCTGGCAGAAATTCAGATGATAAAGACAGCTCATGAGGAATTAGATGTAATCAAGGATTCCATTAGGAATCAGATCACAGGACACCTATATTACATTATAAGAACAACCCAGGCTTTATTCTCCCCATAATCCCCCAAACATGAGTGAAGCTGAATTAAAAAGCCATTTGCTAATTTATTTGGTGGCAGAATAGTGTTCAGGCTGTAGAACCACTATTGCTCTCCAGCTTTAGTCAGGTTAACAGTTAAAGAGAGCAGAGAGTAGGGCAAAAAAAAATGTAGAAAATGCCCAGCTTGGAGAGGAAAGAGGGATTGAATGAATTTAGAAGTTGTGAACAGAAAGGCATAAAGCCCTTGCAATAGTATTGCTCTCTCCATTTTTTTGAATCTATAATCTTTTCATTTTTCCTTTTCTCTCACTGACTGAAGACAATGACTATCCACTGCCAAGTTCATTGTGAGCTATATAATCCTGAACAACGGAATAATGGGAGAGGTCAGAACAGTAGAGCTTCTGGCAAGCAAAGAGTCTTTAAGTAGAAATGCCTTTTGCTTTTATTGTTGCCATTGCAGAAATTATGGGTGATCTTTCTCAAAAAATGTCATGGAAGGGCATGTCTCGAGCTGAATGAGTTCCACACAGGTTTGCAAAGCCAGTAGACCCAATCAATACTGATCCTCTGACTATCAAGTGTCTCAGTTAGAGTTTGTGTTGCTGTGAAAAATTGTGATCCCACGCAATTTTTGGAGGAAAGAGTTTATTTCAGCTGATAACTTAGGTCACAATCTTTCATCAAGGGAATTCAGGGCAGGAATTAAAGGCAAGAACGTGGAGGCAGGAGCTGATGCAGAGGCCGTGAAGGGGTGCTGCTTACTAGCTTGCTCCCACAACTTGCTCAGCTTGCTTTCTTATAGAACTCAGGAGCCTAGGAGTTGTACTGCCCATGGTGGGATGGGTCCATCCTCATCAATCACCAATCAAGAGACTGCTCTGCCCATTTGCCTATAAGACAATCCTATGGATACAATTTCTCCATAAGATTCCCTTTTGAAGATGACTGCAGTTTTTGTCATATGGTGACCTGATTCTAAACAGCACACCAAACAGGTTACTTAATACATTTGTATTCTCCACTTCTCAGCCTTTGGCTCAGGATTTTCCCCATCCCCTGACCTTCCTGAAGTCCCTCCATTTCTACTCTTGTCTGGATTATAGGAAGCATTAAGTGACAGCATCAGAATTGCCTGGAAACAACATTTGGTAAGAAGTAAGCAAACAATAGATGTCCTTCCTCATTATCTTAATGACAGTGAATGATATGAAGAACCTACCAGAGCCTTCCACACAGTGGCCATGCTGGCGTTACGTCACCACATCAAGGGAATTCAGGACGTCTCTGAGGTATCTTTATGCATTCCAATGAGATGCCATTAGAACTCTTTGAATTCTTTTTGAACAGCTTTCAAAATCTGGAGAGAAACAATTTGAATATTCTGAATCACAGCCGTTTGCTGAGAAGTACACTTTCTGATTTCATCTCTTATTCTTCTGAAAGTGGAATATAGATTATGTAAGGAATGAGTACAGCAGTTTCTAGACTCCCCTCATTAAAAAACTGTAATTTAGAGCCTAGAAAGGTTAAAATGATAGCCAACTAAGCAAGGCCATTTATGGAGAATATGCAGAGAATAACTTGTATTTTATGATTCTCAAATTTGCTTCTGAAGAGGGCTTCAGATGGGTAGACCCTGAAACGTAGACATTTACCCTCAGCAAGATCTGGCAGTGTAAATGTCTGGATGTGAAAGCCAACACAGATTTTTGAGTTCAGAAACATCTTATTGTTAGTGAGCATGGTGACTCAGGTGTTCCCAACAAGGGTGTCATGTACTCTTTGCACAGAGAGCTCACATTCTGCATAAAAACCTTTGTGTCTCTATCTTAATTTCCTTTACTGGCAGTGGCGTCCATTGGTGTTCAGCTCATTTCTGCCACACTTGTGACCCCAGAAATTAGCTTTTGTAAGATAAGTCTCAGAGCAAAAAAAAAAAAAATCTATGCTGCCCATTTATTCAGTGGGTGGGGGCATCAACTGGAGAATGCTTGATGGACTAGGGGCCACACCCTTAAAGAAGACTGACTCTCCGCCCACCAGAACTTCCAACTGTCAGCACCTCTTTAGTTAGGGACTTCTGAGTCCCTCCTTTCCCCATGCTAGAATACTGGCTGGCTTAATCTTGTTTAGATCTTGTGCAGGCACCTACCACTGCCATGTCATCCCATGTCATGTCATCCCATGTCATCCCATGTCATCCCATGTCACGTGCAGAAGACACTGTTTCACTTCATCCCTCCCTGACCTCTGGATACTACAGTATTCTTCTGTCCAACCCCCTTCCAAGATGGCCCATGAACCTTTCAAGTGAGGATAATATGGGGCTGTCAATTTTATGCCTTAATTGTCTTGATTGATAGGAAAACCCACTCCAGATGTGGGTAGCATCATTCCCTGGTTTGGGACCCTGGAGTCCATAAAAGCAGCAGAAGTTAGCTCAGCAGCAATCATGCATTCATTCCCTATATGCTCTGGCTGTGATGTGACTAGCAGATTTGAGTCCTGACACTTTGACTAACCTGTAATGGCAGACTATAACATGGAATTGTAAGCTGAAAGAGATTCTTTCTCGTCTAAATTGCCCCTTTTTTTTCTGTATATTTGCTCAGCAATGGGAATGAGACTAGATCAAGGATGTCATCAGGACTTTCTTCTGAGTCAACCTTGCAAAGTGCACAGCCCTCCAGAGGAACCTGCACTCCATGACTTCTTGGCTGTGACCTTTGCTCTATAGTTCTCTCTCCCTCTCATGTTGCCTTTTGTCCCACTAAATCTCCTCTCTCTGAGGATGTGCATGTCAGATTATCTGGCTTTGTTTAACAGCCTGTGGTTATTTTTGCATTATTGTGTGATTTCATTTGACCTAGCTTTCCATATGCTTATTTTTAAAAAAAAAATACAATGTCATCTGCCAATAAAAGACTCTTCATCTTCCTTGTTGTTACGGATATTTCAAGCTATATGGTCCTTATGGTTCATTGTC
Organism: Tokudaia tokunoshimensis; assembly: GCA_036184795.1. Lineage (NCBI taxonomy): Eukaryota > Metazoa > Chordata > Mammalia > Rodentia > Muridae > Tokudaia > Tokudaia tokunoshimensis. Next base: position 84,442,850 of record BTHU01000006.1, read on the forward strand.
ATCTGTCAAAATTGCTCATGCATTCTGGCTACTTCTGCCCCCACCCCCACATCCATTAATACTCTAGTCATAGTTATTTTAACATCTACATTTGGAGAGTGGTTTGTATTCTTTCGTCTCAGCAAATTATTCATCATGAATAAACCCTACCCTCACCCTGGGTATTGTAGAGACAGCTTGTTCTGAATGTCTTTCCCCTTTCTGGTCATGGTAACAAAACTTCGCTTTGTGTCACATAGTAGAGTAAGTTTCCTCATCCCCTCAGCAGATGCTTAAAAGTTCTATAGTTAATAGATCACAGTGCTGCAGTGATAGGGGTACATCCAAAGATGGAGTGATGGTGTTCTGTGTTTGAAGGCATCTGCTGCCCTATCCCCTCTGTGACTGAGGCTCTATCCTTTATGACAGGCACGTACAGGAAGGGCCAGGGTTTCCAGGTTTCCAACAGACAAGCCAGCTTCTTTTCTGGGCCAGCACCAGAAACGCTTCCCGTGATCTCCTATCCTACCTCATACTTCCTAGGAGCATCTTGTAGAAGTCCCTGTAAAGGAGCCTGCTGGCAAGTAGAGAGTTCCCAAGTCTAGAGCTCCGGAGGCTATATGAACATCATTCATATTCATCCTTAACCTTTAGCAACTCACTAAACGCTGAACTGACTTCCTAGGTACCTTCATGGCAGCCGCGCCTCCCTCCAGGGCTCTTCCACAGCTGAGAGCCTGAGGGCAAATGGTTCCCCTTCATTTGAGGAGAGCTGAGGCAGGCTTTCTTCCTGAGTCACCTCCACTGAGCTGTGCCTTAGCTTTCTTGTGAGAAGGTGCCATTGTGGGCTCGGATCACACCCATGCTACTCCTGTGTATTGTGTGAAGTCAGTGCTGTCTGACTTTCTCTCAGCGTTGCCTATATATTGATGAGCTACCCATGCAGATGCTGCCAGCCCAGTGTGGGAAGGCAGCAAGAGCAAATAGGGTCGGGCTGGCTGATAAAGTAAAACGACAGAATGCCTGTTGGGAATCCACTATGTCGTTTTAGGCAGACACTGAACAAATGCTGAATACTGTAGCCTCTTCAGGGTAGGAGCTGGCCATCCAAGTTCAGAGATCTCCAGAACCTTGCAGTGTATACTCTGAGCCAGCTGCCTAATGCCTGCTGATTTCTGACACAGAAGATCGATCCAGGTAGCCCTCATGATCCAGGACTGGAAGTGGTTTTTTGTGCAGAGGCTAATGAAGATGGACTGGAGGGTGGGTTTTTGTCCTTTGTTTTTGTTTTGTTTTTTGCAGATTGAGGAGAACCAAGGAGATTTTGCTACCTGTGATTTCCAGCAAAATCCTTATAATAGCAGCATCAAAAATATAAATCTTTTATGTGTAACATATGTGTTATCTTGAACGTGTGTGTGTGTGTGTGTGTGTGTGAGTGTGTGTGTGTGTGTGTGTGTTAAACAAAGCCAGATAATCTGACATGCACATCCTTAGAGAGAGGAGATTTAGTGAGACAAAAGGCAAAAAAAAAACTTCCCCAAATCTCTCTAAGGCAGTGGTTCTCAACCTGTAGGCTGTAACCCCTTTGGGGGTCAAACAACCCTAACCCTAACTCCAAGACCTTTGGGAAACACAGATATTTACATTACTATTTATAACAGTAGCAGAATTAACTATAAAGTAGCAATGAAATAACTTTATGGTTGGGGGTCACTACAACATGAGGAACTGTGTTAAAGGGTCACAACATTGGGAAGGCTGATACACACTGCTCTAAGGTATTTAAGAAAAGGTTTCCCATCTGTTGTTGATATCTTTCTATTGTTTGCCAAATTTTACTTCTCAATGGAATTTATAATAATTACATGTACTCAAGCTGGTCTGGCTAAAACCAAATGATATATGCCCTAGAGTGCCAAAAAGTCCCCTTCCCCTCCACAGTTACCCCCCAAAATACACACAAATGGTGGCAGGGATGAAGCCCAAGGGTAGGACTGCTCAGCTGTAAAGCGAAACTCCTCCAGGTTCTACAGTCAAACCCCAGCTTACTGTACTGTGAGCACCAGTACCAAGCACTAATGTTTTCTCCTGGTAACTGCCAGCCACAGATGTACCTTGATGAATGTCAAGAACTCTAAATAATGAATAAAAGTCCAAGGAATCAGTTAAGCGGTACCCTGAGTATTGTTCACAAGTCACTCCACAGCTATTATAGCAGTGAAAATCGCGATATCATACAGATCTCATCTGCAAGACTACAGCTCTTTATCTTCCTGGGCTGGGAGGATTTCTGGGAAGTTCAACTTCTCCCGCTTAACCTCCAACTTGAAAACATCATCACCATTTTAAGTGAACACTAATACCGGGAGAGAAATTTTGTTTAGTCTTTGTTTTCTTCCAGAGACTCAGATGATCAGCATGCCTGCCTTCTATAACTTGATGTTTGTCACGTTGATGGTACAAGACATTGTCTGTTGCCATGCCACAGACAAAACGACATTGGTGATAGTTATGGACTTCAGGCAGTTTATTTATCAAGGTAACAATCCCAGTTATAAGACCTCCATCACCTTATGATTTAAAATATCTCCCAAGGACTCATAGCCATGCCATCAAGATATATATGTATATATATACTCACCCACTCACCCTCATCTATCCATCTATCTATCTATCTATCTTTCTATCTATCTATCTATCTATCTATCTATCTATCTATCTATCTATCTATCTATCTATCTATCCATCCATCCATCCATCCATCCATCCATCCATCCATCCATCCATCCATCTATCTATCTATCTATCTATCTATCTATCTATCTATCTATCTACTTACTGTGTGTTTTTGTGTGTGAGAGTATAGATAGCCACACACCATGGCACATGTGTGGAGGTCAGAAGACAACTTTCAGGAGCCAGTTCTTGCCTTCTCTTCTGCCTTGTTTAGGTGATGTCTCCCTAATGTCTGCTGCTTCTTCAAGAATAGCTGGTCTGGCAGCTTCCAGATGATTCCACCATCTCTGCCTCCCACCTCACAACAGAGACAGTGAGATTACAGATGCGTACACCCTAACTGGGCATTTTCTATAATATAGTTTCTGGGACTCCCACTTGGGCCCTCAGGCTAACATAGGCAGTGTTGTTACCTATTGAAATATGTCCTCAGCCCCTGACACAACCATTACAAGAGAGTATTAACACGTGAGTTTGGAAAGAAGACAAATAACATCCTTCACATGACCTGAAGCCCTGAAGAGCTGAACATTAGAGCTGCTCTCTAGGCCATTCTTCAAAGACAGTGTAAGAGAATCCTCCTGGCAGGCAGAACTTTGAGCTGTACATCTGGCTTTTACTTTCCTTGAGGGAATAGATAGCCAGATACACTCATATCTTATTGTAAACCACAGCAGTGACTTGGGGGGAAAGTTGGTTTAAAGATTAGTAACAAGGAAATTTACCAATCGGTATATGAATAGGCATCCATGAATGGGCAAAGAGCGTGAGGATATATGGCTGACACATTCATCTCACTGAATCATCTGTGGCCATCCTGATGGAGAAGGGCATTAGAGATTCCCATGCACCACAGCCGTGACCTGGCTATGGCTTCCATGAGTATCTACTGGGCTGCCAGTAGAAACCAACAAGGATCACCAAATATAGAAATGGGCCCTCCCATTCATAAAAGGATTCATAAAATCCTTTTTCCATACAATAGACCCAGAATCCTCCTGGGGTACAGCTTCAAGGGAAGGAAATCTCTGCCATTACTGGATCTCCCACAATCCTATGGCAGCTGGCTTGATTGGACGATGATATTTTCAACACCACTTTAATAACAACTAGAGACAATGTGTTCTAGGTGTGAGGTAAGGTTTACCAGAAGAATAAATATGCCCTAAAGGAGCGCCCACAGATGCCATATGTTCTACTGGCCTGGATGTTTTATTTTAAAATGAAAAGATGTTTCTACCAGTAAATCCAACTTTGGTCTGATACCTGAGCAACTTGGATGCGTCTATCCCCTAAATCAACAACCATATTAATGAGTCCCCATTTCCCTGGGTAACTGGTCCTGACTTTATGGGAAACTCAACTGCTCCTCTACAATACCAGTCCTTTAGAAGGTTTCTCAGCATCTCTGTGTCCTGGAATTAAGATAAGTGGGAAACTACCATCAAAACCACCCAATATATAGAGAGCCTGGGGTAGATCCAGAGTCCCTGAGGGCAAGGCCTGGTATCATCTTGCCTCTTGAAGAAAGTTAAACAGCTAAAATACATAATAAAGGCAAAAGAATCACAGAATACAGTGCAAAGAGTTCGTTATACAAATAAGCATAGACCTCAGGTCCACTGCTGGTACTGCGGCCATCCTCTGATCTTCTTTAACAAGTTGACCATCTTTCTCTGAGATAATGGAAATGATAGGGAGCAGAGAAGACCACACTCTGGATTCCCTGGAGGTTGGCATAATGGCATGGTCCTTACTGTTTAAATAGCTCTAATCCAATAGTCTGAGTTCTGAAGTGTTCCAGAATCCAAAGCCACTCGAGAGTCTTTGCAGCTCCCAAAATGTCCCACATCTCAGATTTTGTATTTTGCACAACTTGAATACACTTGATTCCTTTCTATCCATATCCTACATCTGCATCACTTAGGGTGTATTCATTTAATTTTTATCATGGTGCTACATTTGATGAAGGTTATATGACAATATTCAAGAAGACTTTAACTTACCTTTCTAGCAAAAGTATTACTGAGGGTTGTTGGTTGTTGTTTCTGTTTTTTTCTCTTGAATATAGAATAATTGTCATTTATTAATGACTCTTTGTTCGGTGCAGTGTATGGAGATAGAAATAAGTACCATGTTCACAAGAGCAGAGTCTTAACTGTTAATTTCATGTGTAAATGTAATTGGACCACAGGTTGCCCAAGTAGTTGCCTAGATACTGTCAAATGCTGCGTCCCTAAAAGAGTTTTATATTAATTTTATATTAATTGTCTCACTATATTTCAAAGCACCCTCATGAAGGATCCACCCGATTGGGCTTACAGTTTGAGGATACAGTCTATCATAGAGGAGAAGGCATGGAACAGAAGGACCTGCTGGCCGTCTTGTATTGAGAGTTTAGAGACCGAGCAATGGATGTTGGTGATCCATTCTGCTTTATATTGAACCTTCATGTTGGTACCACCTATATCCAGAATGTGTCTAAGACTACCTTAAAGTCTCTCTCTACAGCATGAAAGACGGTGTCAAGACTAACAAGAGATGACTGAAGGGAGAATTCTGTTACCTTCCTGATCAACAGCTGCAAAGCCCAACATTGGTCTTCCTTTGACCTTGGGTTAGGACTGAACTGGTACCTGTGTGGAGTCTTGGTTGGCAGATGGAAGGCCTTAGAATACTGCAGCCTCCACAGCTGTATGAACCAATTTTCATAATGAGACAATTTACACAGGTCTGTTCTCCAGCTTTGAGTTAAATGCCTTTCTTATTTGTCTGTGTGTGTCTGATCCTCCCCCTCATAGTAACCACTTATTCAAATGCAGCCTAATTGCCAGGTTGCGTTTCAGTGTGGCTGTCCCTATAATTCTGGAAATGTACATATCTTTCCCTTGTAATTGTGCCTGCGGTATCCACTGCCCTTCCCTGTAAATTGATGCTTCAAGAATGTCTGCTGCATTTATTTAAGTTTGTCTTATGTGGCATAATGCCTTAGAGCAGTTGCTCAAATTACTGGCTAGTTCTGAATAGAATAAAATGGTTAGGTAAGGTCATGTCTCGTACACGCTTAAATTGGAGTTGGAAGACTGAATTTCATATGAGAAATCTTTCGGTAGTGTTTTCAAAATTAATCAAGCAATGTTATAAGTAAATGTGAAATGAGAAAAACCACATACATATTTTATAGAGAAATTTAAAGTCTCCCTTTGGTTTAGCTGAGTAAGTCTAGTTATCTGCATATACTCTTGTTGGTCAAAAGCTACAAATCGTGCATGTGTGTGTGAGGTGTGTGTGTGTGTGTAAGTAACACACACACATATAAAATTGATGAACATATTCTTAAATTTTACTAATTTAAAAAAATAACTATATTTTTTTCAATATTTCCCCAGTCCATCCTCAGTAGGACCAGGTGAATGTCAGACCTTCGATTTTAAGAAAATGGGAAAATGTCATTGATTCTGCCATCTAGAAGGATGCCTTGGGCCCATATAAAACAAAATAATATGTTTAGAATATGTTATGAAAGAAAACAAAACTTGATGTGTGTTAAATGTGTTGAGCCAGGAGTGATGGTTCATACCAAAAACTGCCACGGTAGAGAGCCTCAAATTCAAGGGTACCCTTGGCCTTTGTCCTGAAGAAGAGAAACAAAATGAGAAATATGTGTTGGATATTTCTTTACTGCCTAAACGATAACAAGGCAATTCAAGAATAGACAAGATCCCCTATTCTTGCTTCATCATTTCAGAAGTGACTCAGAATTACCAAGGATGTATTAAAAATAACTTTTCAAAAACATTGAACTCTGGAGCTGAGCATATATTGCATTTCTGTTAATAAGGTTTGATTTGCAGGTCTTACAATGTGCTTGATAAGACAAGGAAATAAACTCAGAGAAAGACATATAAGTATTTAGAGTGGTTAAAAAAAAAAAGAAAAAACACGCCCCCACCCCACCATAGACCTATCTGATGGTAGTCATTTCTCAACTGAGGTTCCCTTCCTCCCAGGTGACTTGAGTGTGTGTCAAATTGTCAACTGGGACTATCCATGATCATTTTATAAATAAATAAAACCCCAGAGAGGGTGAGGAATGTACTACAGAGCACTTGTGTGGAGAGTGATTCAGCCTGTTCTTCCCTGACTACACCCCCATCTCTCCTCCATCTTTCCATGCCAGTTGGTCTGTGAAGACAAATCATTCCACTGGAAGACCCTATTCATAGATTTGACTTTACTCTCTTCTCTCTTCCCACTCACAACTTTGAATACTCTATTTAATTTAAGGTGACTTTGAATGTGCTTTTAATACCAAGTACAAAGAAACTACAGCTTTGCCAATTTTTTTTCCAATCATGGAATCTTGTAGCCAGTATTGTTTTTTGTTTTGCTTTTTTCTGTTACTATAATAAACACATCTTAAAGAGGAAGGGTTTCTTTGGGCACAGTCCCTCTGTGCAGTAAAGTCTTCACAGTTGGGAGGTAGGGCCTTCAGCTCACTTAGCTTTCTTTTTCATTCAGCCTGGGACTCTAGCATATACAATGCATATTCATCTTTTATCTTCAGCTAAACCTCTCTGAAGGCACCCTCAGAGACATGCTCAGAGGTGTGTGTCTTAGAGGATTCCCTATTCAGTCAGGCTGTCAATGATGTCAAACAGTCACACATCCTTTTGACCAGGATGAAGACACAATGAGTCCAAGATGGTCTTCACAGCCATTGGACCACTCTGGGTTGTTCCTGTTCCGACTTTTCCCATCCAGGGCTTTCTGTCCCTGCCTGTGCCTTCAGGCATTTAGCCCCACATCTGAAAAGTTTGAGGGAAAAGCCGAATTTAAAGATCTGATGACCTGACTGCATCTTGTCTTCAGTCTTGAGGTATCTGACCTTCTCAATCTTTATTTTCCAGACATTACTTTTACCTGCTTTATTATTATTATAGACCTGCCCTGTGGAGCATAATTAGCAGAAACAAGAAGTCTATGTCTGCCACTCTCTCTCTAGAACAGAGGCTTTGCTTTTCCCTTCCCACTTTTAATTCCATCTCACAGCTTGTCATTCATCATCCTAATGTTCCTGTGCATCCATTAAAGACCTTGGTGTGAGCCTTGGTGCTCACCTATGGGGCTGAGCTGAGTGAATTCAGAGTGCCTTCCATACCACAGCTGAGGGTGACAAACACATCAGAGATGGCCTCATGAGAGTCACTCACAGCAAATATGATAATCTCAGTCATTCTCAGGTGTGTATGGTACTCAGAGGGAGGTCCATTTGTTAAGGAGAAAAGGGTTATGGTCCTGTCCTGTGGGTACAGCAATGATACAGTTTGTGAGGACTGCATCTAATGGACAACAAGAAGATGCTGGGGGAGGGGGAAGAGAGAGAGACAGAGACAGACAGATAGGCAGAGAGAGACAGTGACAGAGAGACAAAGACACACAGAGAGAGACAGAGACAGACAGACGGAGAGAGGCAGTGACAGAGACAGAGACACACAGAGAGAGACAGAGACAGACAGATAGGCAGAGAGAGACAGTGACAGAGAGAGACAGAGAGAGACAGAGAGACAGACAGAGACAGAGACAGAGACAGACAGACACAGAGATAGACAGAGACAGACAGACAGACAGAGAGAGGCAGTGACAGAGACAGAGACACAGAGAGAGAGACAGACAGAGAGAGAGGTGGTGTTTGGGGGGGTTGTATTTAGTGTGTGTATGTGTGTGTAGTGTTTGTGTGTTTGTATATGGGTCTGTGTGGTGTATGTATATGATATGTGGTATTTGTGTATGTGTGTAATATGTGTGTGTGGTGTGTGGTATTTATATGTCTTGTGTGTGTGTCTGTGTGTGTGAGTGTGTGTGTATAGTATATGGTATTTATGTCTCTCTCTGTGTGTCTGTGCCTGTGTGTGATGTGTGAGTGTGTGTGTGAGTGCGCACTTGTATGTGTTAAGCTGGTTTTGATTCCCTCATTTGTCTATCAGTCTCAGGACAGGGACTATAGGACTTCCTGGGAATGGTGTCCAGCCCAAATGCTTTCCCATCCTGGAGTCACTATCACCAGAGTCATATAATTCTGCCAGGGGAGAACAGTTCAATCTTGGTGGCGTGAACAATAGAGCACTCTTGCCTTGTACTCTACAGGCCTGGAACTCACAGAGATCTGCCTATCTAGAAAGCTAGGATGTAAGCATGTATAGCCATGCCTGGCCTCCTACTGCCTACAAGAACTAAGTTTCCTGCTAGGCTAGAATCATGTGGAGACCATGGTCCCGTGTGGACTGTATGGTGCTGATCAACTCTACCCTTACTGTGAATCTCTACTAAATAAGAAAAAGAAGCTCCTGGCACTCTGAAGATAGTAACGAAATCCATGAACTTGTCAGAGAAAGCACCCCACGACTGCCTCTGTTTCCCTCTTTTGCAAGCATTTTCCTTCTCTGCTTTTCATTGGTTTCTTTGAGAGGCTCCAGTCAATAATGATTAAGGGAATGGTGTCAGTTGGGGCTAATTTCCAGAATAGACTTGTGTGATATGCTACTCAGGACATATTCCTTAAGAGTGAATGGTAAAGTCATGGGTAGACTATCAACTGTTGCAATTAACTATTACATGGACCAGGCAATATCTCCCAATATTGTTATAGTTATCCACACAGTTATAGAGGAGACTTTCTTTTTTGATGACTTCCTGAGTATTTTTGACCATCTATTTTAAAGACAGCAAATAGTTTCACTTCTTCTAAATGATTTTTTTTGTTTCTATCTGGGACATGTTAAACATCACTTGTGCAAGCAGGTCTGATTTGTGTTGTGTAAAGAATTCTCACCTTGTTATGAAATAGTATTCATATTTCAATTTGACGATCTTCATGATACTCTGCTCCAGGACAGCTACTGGTCAGCCCTAAGTCTAGCCATAAATCTACATGTTATCTTACACAGCTGTCCTGCCCCTACATGTCAGCCATGCCAGCTGCTCACAGGCTGTTGGAAGCATGCACACTTTCCAGAGATACCATCTCCACACAAATGTTTATTTAACTTGGTCCCTCTCCTAAGAAATTTACAAAGTTCTAGGGTTCACACCCAAGTTTCATGTATATACCCGAATTCTCACTGATTGTCATGGCTATAATTAAAGACATCTCGTGTCAGCAACAGGTCCCATTGTTTACCAGGATGTTGGAAACAAGGCCTTAGGGAATGGCATTATTTTTATGGGCTGAAAAACACACTTCTATCTGTCTATAACATGTTGCATATGTGCATTGAAAGAATTAAAACATAGTGAAGAAAACACCACTCTTTTTCTCACAGACCTACATAAGAGCATACCTAGAGAAGGATGCCACTCTGGGAGCGTTTGCTGTCCATGAGCTAATCAATATAGACTCAATATTGGTAAGTAAACTCATCCTTGTAAAAGCCAGTTTTAGGAGGAGAAAAAGCTGTCATTTGTTGTCTGTTTTCATGCGGCTAGCACTGTGTTTTCATTTGTCTTGCTGTTCTTCTTTTATTTATTTATTTATTTATTTATTTATTTTTGCAGAAGAGTAGAAATGGTTTTGAGGCTTATATTAAAACTCCTAGGAAAAACTCAAAACCACCAGCAAACAAAAAGCACCCAAGATAAATCACCAAGACAAGAGATTTGCAAGATGTGAGACAGCCTCAGTTTCCTTCTTGTAAATCTAAACGCAAAGCAATAGTTATGTTAAAGTAAGCTCAGTGTTACATAGTTGCCTAAAGATCCGCAGTGTGACTGCTTTCATCTTTTTTCTGCAAGATGAAATTATTGTTTCCTCTTCACTAAGGGTATTTGCCAACTGTTTCTTCTCCAAGCAGTGTGTATCCACAGCTCTGTCTCAGTCGGTGCATCCTTATGTAGTCTATTTACGCATCTTCACATGTCAGCATCTTCAATAACGTGTTCTATCCTTGCTCGAGGCGATGAGAAATCCCCATATTTTGCCATCATTTGATATTGACTGGCCTCCAAAAACATGTGTTAGAAGCTTGGTTCCCATCTTAGCATAGTTAATAATTGATGGGAATTCTTTAAGAGGTGGGTCCATGCTGGACTTACTCCACTAGGACCGGGTCATCCAAAGGAATGCGGGACTGCCCTCCTTCCTACTCTTTGTTTATGGGACAGAAAATGAGTGGTTCCATGTTGCTGCAGCCTCCTGCTATGCAGAACCCCACCCTCGTGGATACAGAACAGTGGGGACAATGGGCAGTAGTCTGGAAATTCCAATACCATGGAGGAAAATAAGCCCATCTCTTTAAAAAGTTGATAATATCCTGCATTCCTGCATTTCACTGCAATGGAAACCTGACTGCCTTTCACTGACATGGAAACCATGTATACCTTCATGCTAAAATAAGATCTGAATTATGCTATAGCAAGAGTGGGCTCCTATCATTAGGATGGACCAACTACCAAGGATATAGCTGAGGCAAAGACAGTTACCGCCATAAAAAAACAAAATCTGGGGAGGAAAAGAGAAAGATTTGAAGCAAGGTATAAGAAAAATGAAAAGAAAGGAAAGGAGGAAGGACAGAGGAAGCAGGGGAGAAGAAATTGTCAGAGTGAGGGAAGGATAAGAAATCATTGATAGATTGTATGGGGGATGGGTGGATGGATGACTAGATGGATGATGGATGGATAATAGGTGGGTGGATGATGTGTAGATGGATGGATAAATGGATGAATGGATGGATGGATGGATGGGATAAATGGATAGATGGATGGGATAAATGGATGGATGAATGGGTAGGTGGATAGATGGATAATGAATGATGGAGGTGGGTGGATGGATGGATGGGTGGATGGAAGATGGACAGATGGATGGATGGTTGGATAGATGGATGGACAGATGGAAAAAGCAAGCATGAGATGAGCAAGCAGCGACACCTGTGGCTGCACTCAGGTTTGAGGCCCTACATCTCTGATGATCACAGTGTGCGAACTGCTCCCCTGATAACTAGCTGCAGACGAAAGCTTAAATCATTGAGAGGTCACAGAAAAGCCCCCCAGACATCTACTCACGGAAAGAAACTTTCCACCACTTAAGTCAAGAAATTTATCTTCTCCGTCTTCATACAGTACAGTCTCACCCTACGCTGTCAGTCCACGGAAAACATGCAATCTATCACAAGGATGCTACTGACTGGAAGCATGCTTTATGCTCTTGTCTCAGCCACTCAAGTAACTTCTGAATTTTCCACAAAGCCGAGGGCTGTTTTTTCAAAAACTTACGCACATGCTATTTCTGTGTAATGATAATAGGCTCAAAATTTATACCGAGATGCACTGAAGCAAATTCTAAGCCACGTTGTAGCTCCGCGGGACATTTAAAACAGGGACATTGAACAAGACAGAGTAAACTAGTGTGTTCTGTCATGGAGAAATAAAATCAATCTGAACTGACAAAAAAAAAAAAAGATAAAATAAGTGAAATTAAATTGGGACAAATGTGCCCTGAGGGGGGACAGAGAACAATGTGTGCCCAAAGGAGTCTGTTCATTGCCAAGAATCCAGAAACAGCCAGAACTTAAGCTAAGCTTTCACAGACCCTACCTGTATTTACTTCCCAAAGAGAAGTTGCCTCCCAGGTATGGGGGGAAACCATCAGCACCACCCCACTCCCCAACCCACCCCCCACACCGACTTCTGACTACTGTGGAAGCTCAGGGTGGATCGGACAAGATGTTTCACCCCCTGAGAATTAAAAGTCATTGAACATGGCCGGGACCCTGAGACACACTTGTGATTCACACCCTTGTTGCTGCAGCACTTGTTAAAAACAGAGAATAATCCAGAAGGTGTAAACAAATGCTAAAGGGTACAAGCACCATGGGGGTAGGGGTGCGGGGGTAGGGGGAGAACATGGAGAAACCCAGGTTGGTAAAGTTCAGGAACTCTGGGCCATATTTGAATAAATGACCATGTTGCCCAGCCCAAAAAGAGAACCTGGCACAATAATTATTTTATTGATTTTTAAAGCACAGGTATATGGAGGGAAAATAGCACCTGGTGCTTTTAGCCTAATGATATCTTCATCTTAGAAACAACGTGGTAATTGTGGAGGTTTGAAAACTCAAAAGACAATGATAGTAATGATCGAGTCACAGTCCACAAACAGCCAACATCTGCATCCCTCTTTATAGGTTTGAAAATATCTTGGTCTGTGCAGAGAGTTTGAAAATATCTTGGTCTGTGCAGAGAGTCTGTGCAGAGAGTTGGCATACAGTTATAGACGTAGTAAGAATTCTATTTTTCCTTGCTTGATATTATTCTGAAAGCATGCTCATTTATAAGCCTTGAAAATGTTTGGGATTTTTTGATTCTGTAAGATAAAATAATATAGCCTTTAAGTATTAGATAATGTATTTGGGTTACTTTTACTATAAAGTACTTTGTTATAAAAAAAATTCAGGTCTAAGCAGGCTTAGAAATAATTATTAGGATATATATACATACATACATATATGTATCTCTATACATATATATCTGAGTGCATATTTGAAGAAGTTAAATTATTGGGACAGGAACAATAAGAACAAATATTTGCTTTGGAGTGGCAAGGTAATACAGAGGCAAAGCCAGGGCTCTGGGGTAGACAGACTAGGGTCTGGGCTCTGATTCTGTTTTGCTGCACTGTGAAATTGGCCAAGTTTCATGCATTCTTTATATCTGGAGTTTTCTTCATGAGTATATTGAAAATAAAAGTAGAAATACGTTCTCATTTATTACACAAAGTTCTAGGAAACACAGTTCCTTGGTTTTAGAAAAGCAATGCATGAAATTGGCACTCAGTAGCTGATAGACTATTTTCATTTTAAGATAAAATCATATCCAGTGTGCAAGGCACTCACTTTGATCCCCAAATTTGACCCATAGCCTGGTTTCCTACGAGATTCTGTTTGAGGGTGGAGAGTGGCTCTGACAGCTAAGGATAAGCTGACTCAGCTGACTTGCTCTAGTATATACTTACTCTCTAACCTGGCTTGGAGTCTGCTAAGTAAATATGTCACATGGAGCATGGTGAAGAACAGCCTTTAGTGCCCTCAAAAACAATGACCAACCAGAGAGTACAGAACATAAATGCTGAGACCTTGCCACCAACTTTCCAGACACTATCAATAAATGTCCAACAGTCGATTGCATTGCAGAAATGAGAGAACTCGGTCCGGGTGCAGTACCTTCAAAGCCTGCACAAACCCGAGTCACCAGTTGCACAAATCCAGATGATTCCACATGCTGGGCAGTGTGAGTAAGAATGTGTTTTCTACTAACTCTGTCACCAGGGAGAGGCCCAGAGATGCTCTGTTCCACCAACTAAACCAACTTAATGCAGAGCTGTAAACAAATGACCCCTTAAATTATAGATCTGACTCACAAGATAGAAGGACAACCAATTATCTTTTTGTTTTTACACTCAGTTGTTTAGTGGGTATGTACAGATGGGCATAGTTGCCGCAGTGCACAAGGAGAAGACGGAGAACTGGAAGTTGGCTCTCTTCCTTCCACCATGTGCATGCCAGGCTTGGCAGCAAGTGCCTTTGCCTTCTGAGCCATCTTGTCTACCTACTCTACGTTTCTTCACTGCTTCATGGGAACATACTGCTGATTTGTTTTTTAATGTAGAGTTTCTTATACCACAGACTGGCCTCAAGCTGGTTACAGAGCCAAGGATGCCTCTCTGTTCCTGAACCTAGCACTTCTGCCCCCCAAAAGCTGAGACTGCCAGTGTATATCATCACACCTGGGTTGTTTTGATCTATATCCTAAATACCAATATTACTAGGGGTCCTATTTATTAAACACCAGCCATGTGTCATGTATACACACACACACACACACACACACACACACACACTTTTGTGTACTGATTAACATATCTTAGTTACTTTTCCATCACCATGACCAAGCACCATGACTAAAGGAACCTTATAAAAGAAAGCATTTAATTTGGAACTCGTGGTTTCAAAGTTAGAGTCCATGACCATCTTGGGAGGGAGCCTGGCAGCAGGCAGGCATGGCACCCGGAACAGGAGATGAGAACTCACATCCTTCTATGCTAGTAGGAGATAGAGGGAGCTAACTGGGGATGGTAAGCTTTTGAAACTTCAAAGCCCACCTCCAGTGACACATCTCTCCACAAGACCTAACCCTTCCCAACAGCGTCACCAGCTGGGGACCAAGCATCCAAATATAGGAGCCTTTGGGGAGATGGGGCATTCTCATTTAAACTACAATACATGAAACACAGCCAAACCAGGCCCAAGGATTTGTCTTTGAGGTTGAAAGTAAGAGATAAAAGAATGAATAAAAGGAAGGGAAAGGAGGGACTATGCTCTGTCATGGCCCAGACCCAGCTCAGGGGAGTCAAAGTCACAGCCCTGGAAGGGGGGGTCTACATGCAAATAGTGTGGTAAACAGTCCATATCTGATGGAACCACCCCACTATTACACTTGCACAAAAGCTCCAGGGTCAACTAATGTATTGATGTAAAGAACTGGGAATAAGGCCAAGCTTTTATTGGGTACCATTTACTCTACTCTGGCTAGGATCCCCATGGTCTTTCAAGTTCACAGAGTTGGTGGGCTCTTTAGGAGTTCCCTGACTCAGTCACATGCATGGTGGATGCCTGCTTCCTAAGCACTCTTTTCCTGTGATGGACGACACCACAAATGACCGCTGTACCTTCCTCATTCCTGCTGGGAAGCTGCCCCACTTCCTTCACTAACTAAATCAATTTCAGGGTCTTTTGGCTGCCTTCTACCTCCAGCTTCTTTCTTCATTCTGAACTTCAAGCTTAGTCCTGCCCAGCATCTCTTGTAGCACACACCTATGGAACCCCCAGGGGTTCTGAATTCCAGACTATACCACAGACTTCCAAATCTATGGTCAGTCTTCCTGCTGATCTTCCATTCTTGTAGAGCAGTCAATGCTAACACTTGGAGAATCAGTGAGAAACCTGCTACTTGGATGGTGGGGGCTTCCAGGAAGAAACCTTTTTGGATCTCTTCCCACTCTGTTGTTCCCTCAAACCTTTACTGATCTCCTCTAATGTAGATCTGGGATCTCTCCAGTTAGCATCTAACAAGACAGGACCTCCTCCCCACACCACAGCAACAGACTACGTCCCAGCCAGTTAACTTGACTACCAACACACTTTCATATGTAGATAATTCACTCTCTGTACACATCTAGATTGTTCTCCAAATGCACATAAATGTGATAAGTGAAGGACACTTTTTCAGCCTAAAATCATTGCCCTCAGTATATAATATCAACTTTCACTTATATAGATTCAGTCTAAACACTTGCCAATGATAAACCCAATTCTACACCTTCCACTGCTCAGTGCTTCTCTCTGTCTCTCTCCATGTCCTGTTCCTTATTTCCATAGTGTAGCAACTTCTGAACTTTTGGTTTGGTAGACTTGTTTCAAAGATTTCTCTGTTTGAGTTTGTAAATTAGCATAATATGCCGCCAAACTCACTTCTCTCCTAAAACAGTCATGCGTACAATTTCCCCCACCAGAAAAGCAATTTCACTTAGCCCTCACAGATAAGATTTTCTCTGAATGCAGGTGCACTGTTAAGGTTTTGTGTGTGTGTGTGTGTGTGTGTGTGCGCGCGTGTGTGTCTGTCTGTATGTATGTATGTACGTATGTCTGTCTATTTGTATGTATGTATGTCTATGTGTGCACTGTATGTCCATGTGTATCTGTGTCTATGTGTAGGAATAGAACAATCTATGTGCAGTTTAAAATAATCATCTCTGCAAACACTCTCTGAGGAAGCATCACCACTTACAACTGAACTGGACAACCTTCCTTGACTTAGAACCACGTGTGACACACCTGATCCTAGACCCAAATCCCCTGAAAGAAGCAGACAGCCTTTTACTACAATATTCTTAGTTATCTACTGGAAAGATTCCCTTTTACAGGCCCCTCACTTCCTAGGCCTCCCTCATCAAGCACCTGCCTGTGTGAGGACACCCAGCCACAAGGAAATGCTGCTGCCTTCTGTGCTACACCCCTGCTTGCCCCGGGGCATGCTGGGACTCTGATGTTGCTGTTTACAGCCCTGCCCCTGACAGTGAATCCCCTGTGATATCCCAGCAGCACATTCACGATGCCCTCAGAAGTATCAACAGCATTTTTTTTTGATATCCAGGGAGGAAAAATAAAGACACACAGTAGCTATAATACTCTCCAGGGACATCTGCTAGGAAGCTACACCCTTGAATAAAGGCTGGCACCAGGCACATCCCCAGGCAGTAACACACTTCCATCTCTCTTAAAGCACCTGCTTCTGAGCCATTCCCCAGGAATAAGCACTCAGTGGTTTGGAAACCACACTGAGACCTCCAAGGGATGATAGCTTGGGGATCCTTCCTCCCTCACCTTCCAGGGAAACATTTTTCTGGTTCCCATTCACTGGGATATTTGGCCAGTGATTTTGGTGCTGGGTAGTTACTAATTCTCCCTTCTCATTGGATTAGCTCCTTGATGAATGGAGTCTCAAGGCCTCCTCCACGGGAGTCTATTCTGGCTGGGTCTGAAGACAATATGAATGGCAATACTCACTGTTTAAATCCAATACATTAACTACAAATGCTCAGAGGTCTGGGGTTCAAACCCACAAGGAGCCAAGCACTCCACCAACAGTCATACAACCCAACCACATCTCCAGGGCAGGCATAGCTTTCCTCCTCCCTCCTCATGTAATGCAGACCAGCTGGAGAGTGCAGGGTACCATGTAGCCTGGAAGGTGCTCCCTTCTTCAACCAAGATTTGTCAAGGTTCTTCCTATTCTGAGCCCCAGATTCCCCTGACTCAGATGCCTATCTCTGGCTAGTACTAACTTGTTTAGGTAGCAGGGTGAAATTTTATTTATTTATTTTTTTTGTTTCATGTCAGCTTTGCTCGCTTATTTGAAAGAATAATGCTGGATCACCTTGCTGTGGCATCAGTACAAAGCAGTTCTTGTGGCATTCAATGCTCTGGCTACTTCATGAGCTATCAGGGGTCTCTGCAAACCCCTGGGCTTGCGCACGCATCAACTTCCTAAGCAGACTCTGACACTACCCATGATTAGCAGTTAGCCTCCTCCCAGCTGCAGAATAATGCTATTCCCACAAAAACAATGAATTTTTTTTTAAAAAAAAATCACTTTCCTTAGCTATGTCGCCTGAGGCAAATCAGCAAATAGAAGAATTTGTCTAGGCGACAAGCGTAGACTACGGTTATTCAGAAATGGACATGGCTCTGTGATCATAGCTTCACAGAATAGGCCACACAGAGCTCACAAGTAGTGATGAAGTGTTTCAAAGTCACCAGAGAGCCATGAGCTGGTGGCTGAAACTCATAACATTGGAAGAGTTCTTTAGCAAATATGGCTATCGGTTGCTTTGACTCCAAAGTTGAACTCTTCAGAAATAAAAGGTAGGAGTGGAAGATAATAGTTCAGTCCTGTAAGTACTGCGTTGGGGGAGATGAGGTAGCGGGATCATGAGTGGGAAGCTAGCCTTCATTGTGAGACTATCTCAAAAAAATAAATAAATAAAAGAAATAAAAGAAGAAATTAAACTGTCTAATGTGGAGACAGGGACGTCAATAGACCACTCAACTAGAACACAATCAGAATCCAACTAATGAAAGTTAAGTGGGACACAGGGCCACAGACATGTGGACAGGCCCAGAAGCAATGCAGACTGTTAAAAAGCTATGTCTAATCTTGATGAGTGCATAATATTCGAAGAAAAGACAGAGAAGCCTATCCCAGCATGATCAATACAACTGAACTTTAGTCCACATACATATGATTCTAGATATGCAGCTTTGAAGACTCAGAAGTAAGGACACAGGAAAAACCTTGCTTGAATGGAAATTGCCTACATTACACACACGGGATTAGGGGTCTCCTTTTATACACCAGAGCTGTTTTTATTCTATTTTAGGAACCCTTGAGCTCCATAAAAATAACATCTTCATGAGGGCCAAAGGGGAAGTCAGGGTAGAGGATTGCACTCTCAGCTTCATCCAGAGAGAGGACCCTGGAAGGCCAGTTAGCTCCAGACTCTCTCCAACTTACAACGTTCAGCAACCTGTCCAACTGTTTCAATAGTAGAGTATGAATTTCAACCAGCAACTTCCGAGGATCACTTCCAAAGGCTCGTTAAGCTCAGAACTGATTTTAAGCATAAAGACATTCAGGTGTTGAGGTTCTGCTCGGGGTTTGGACTCACAGGGGAGTCTGGGAGCTTTTGTCACTCCAAGTTACATGAAACCATTGGGAAATAGACTCCCCTATGTCATGTTGTGTTAACAACCAGATAACAGAGAACTGCTTGGGACAAAGCCACAGTGAGACAAAGTCACGGTGGGATAAACCCACTGATGGCCAACACCTAACTGTGAGTAGGCTCCTGGCACATTAGGTCATTGAACAGAGCCCAAACGCACCTCCGTCAGGCTCTGGTAAAACCAAGTGCCTGAACTCAAGAACCAAAATGAAGGAAATCACTAAATCATGATCTTAGGAAATATAACTCAAAACAGAACCTGTTCCTCAAATCCTAGACTGCATGAGCATCGCAGGATTTTGCTGTTGGGCAGTCTGATGGGTGTGTCTAGAATAAGCATAAAGGCCCAGATGTTATCATTTATTACATTCTGTTGGATGATGTTACTGATGTCCAATCATGGATCCCAACCCGATCAGCAGGGCATTGGGCTGAGAGACTATCTGAGCTCACAATGGTCAGCAGTTCTAAGGTACTTTGCTCTGTTAAAGCTAAAAGGTGGTCCTTAAAGGTAAGGACAGCAATAAATTCAGTTGCCTCCTTTCCCGGAATATATTTAACTACAGACCAATGACAACATTCAAGCACTTTTAAAAGGAGCTGAAGAAACCTGACGTTCAGGTCTGTTACCATTCACATTTCAATGAAAGAGCATAGATATATAAGACTGACCAGTAGAGTGATATCCAGTATATTTCAACTTCAATGGAACGAGTACCAGGGATAAGAAGACTGTGCATTCAGCAAAGAGACCTAAGTTCATCCTCTAGAACTGTAAGAACATAGGATGTGGATAGATCAGCTTGTATGCCATCATTTAGAAAAGCTGCGTGGTTTTATCAACGCCCTTCTAACCAGTAGGGTGGTGTCACTCTCATCTCTAGCTGAGCCACAGCAAGAAAGCAAGAAACCTATGTATTGTGAATAACAATGTCAAAGGTCAGGGGCAAGAAGAAGATGGGGGACAGGTTCACTCTGTAATGGCGCTATGCTTGATTTGAAGTGAATTAAACCAGCAGAGCCCATGCCCTTGAGCAGTTTATAATCTGAGCTCAAAAAGGGAAAAGATATTGCCTTGGCTGTCCAAGTAAATAAAAGAGGTTGAAGTCTTTGTCACAGAGCACATCTGTGACACAGCTTAGGGGAATTTACAAGAAAGCAAAGCAAGATTGAACTGCCACATGAGGAGATCAGTAAGAACAGCCGCGTTCCTTTTTCCTCTCGCTCAGAAAGCCACCGTCCCTTACAAATGGCTTGAAAGCAAATATTCTCTATTGACAGACAAGTTGGTTACAGTTTTGACATCTCAGGGGGTCATGTAAAACACATGTATGCCTTCCCATGTTTTATTTCTTTCAATGTGATTGGGATGGAAATATCAGACAATATGAACAGCTAATAGACCATGACCCAAATTAAAGAAATCTGTACCTACATAGCTACTCCAAACAGCAAAGTGTGAAGGACGTGGTACTTGGCACTGGTCTTTCATTGTCAATGCTTTCGGGGGGGGGGGGTCTAAGGCAGGTAAAGCTGGAGAGGCAAAGGCAGAGGAGACACAAACAGAGAAGCTCTTTTAATTCCCCATCAGATCCTATTATGGGGACCCAGCCACGCCCAATCTCTCATCCATTTGGGCAACACCAAGGATCAAACAAAACGTACAAGAGAAAACACATTAGGTTTCATTTAGCACATCCTTCTATGCCCACCTACAGAATGACTCTACAGAAGACAGTGTGTGAAGGCCATGCTTCTTTATAAAATACTATTTGTGCCCCGGAAACTAGCAGCTGCAACAAGCCAGAGGGTCTTCGTTAGAAAGAGAAAACAAGATGCCTGAAGAAAAATAACTTGAATAAATTTCATGTGGGCAAGGGATTCTCTCTCCTCCCTCCTTCTATCTCTCATGCCCACCTGCATCTGTGTGATTACCTAGTTACATCTCTGAGATTCCTCCCCAGATTCTCATAAAAGCCTCCTGGTTTAAATGTACAGATTTTAATTTGATACATCTATAAATATTTATTTTCTGTATTAAAAGACCCTAGCCTTGTAATGCAAAGGTGATTTATACATCACCTTATATCCAGGTGTATAATATTCTCCATTTGTTAAATAAATACGGCATAGGGTGAGCAGTTGGGCCTCCCTTCCCTTCGATTCATAATGACAATGATGCTTACGGAACCAGGGGGACATAAGCCACCCTGGATTCCTACTGTAACTCGAGGTCTTTATCTGCCCTCTAGGAAAATGTTGTTAGAATATAAGGTGATGAGGCACTGTGAAGATAGTCTTTTGCCTATTAGCCTCTCCATACAGCTGACCCCACTGACAAGGGCAAAGATCACTCATGTGTTCAATTCTCTGCCTGTGTTTCTTCAGGTTCTTTCAAATGTTTTGTTCCAAGACAACAACTTGTTTTCCATCTTACGATACTGAGAGGGGCTTATCTCTCTTTTCTTTAACAGGAGTTTACTGTAATTGTTCTTTAAAAATGTGTCCCCTTTGTTTTAATGGCATTTGATTGACTTGTTTCTGGTCTTTCGCTGGCATCTATTGCATACTCAAGGGCATAAGACTTCAAATTCCTAAACCTTGATTGGTCACCTGTTCCCGTTAGCTGTATCTTCTCTGCTTCAACGCTGGTCAAATTCTCAATTTCAATCATTTTCTACTGATACTTGAAATCTATCCCTTGTCTAACAAAAGAAGGAAACTGGGGATACAGATAAACACCCACTGCTCAGGTCCTTTCTATTCCTGGACTATTTTATGTGCTGGAATATGAGTCAAATATCTCCTAACTTAGCCTGATGATCAAAGACATTCAAGTACAAAGATCATACAAGAGATCTTTAACCCAAAGTCAAGACAATGGATTTCCTAGACGTTACATTTTTGCCTACCATCAGTTAGTGTGATTTTTCTGAGTGGCATTGAGATCAAGCCAAGTCTATCTAGTGATGGTCCCCAGTGCACAGAGTAAAGTGGGATATAATTATTCTCTCTACCAGGAGAATATGTTACTGTCCTATCAAATT
The DNA here is from genome assembly GCA_036184795.1 of Tokudaia tokunoshimensis. Classification (NCBI taxonomy): domain Eukaryota; kingdom Metazoa; phylum Chordata; class Mammalia; order Rodentia; family Muridae; genus Tokudaia; species Tokudaia tokunoshimensis. Next base: position 84,464,948 of record BTHU01000006.1, read on the forward strand.
ATTCAACTTCTGCAGGGAATGAGCTTCTGCTCACTCTTTGTGGCACTGAACTTGTCATAGGAAAAGAGGATGAAGAATTCTATACAGTCTCTCAGGAAAGTCGATAATGGCACTTAATGCTTTGATTAGAGAGACAGTGATTTCAATCTCCCAAATATCAAAGAGAGAAAGGGAGCTCAGGGCCACCACCAGTGCTCTGTGGCTTTGCCTAACAGGATGTGAGAAGGGCTTCTCATCGAAGCTCTTGGGAAAGGAAGGAAACCTTTGATATCTCTCTCTCTCTCTCTCTCTCTCTCTCTCTCTCTCTCTCTCTCTCTCTCTCTCACACACACACACACACACACACACACACACACACACACATCAGAATTCTTAGTCTATTCCAGACATTTCCACAGCCGACAGATAACTTGGAATATTACAGGGGCTTTATATTTCATATCTCAGAAGGAGTTTGGCTAATATTTAATGCCTGTGTTTCCATGAGTTTCTCCTGAGCTACCTCCTACCACTATTTTACCTGGAGAGGATCCTAGATCCTGAGATCTGCATGAAGAAGTTATCACTCCTACTTACAAACACTAGTTTGATTGGCTCCATCCACATTATATTCTGGCGATCCTGTGTGGGAGTAAACAGGAAACCTTATAGTTCCCTCCCAGCACTGTGCAAGGGAAACGAGGTTTCTGTGGAAGCTTCATCCACCTAACCCTCAAAATACTACTCATTGTAAGTTCAAGTGCTTCCAGGACAACCACGTAGATAATAGAGGAGACATTTTAAGATTTGTCTTGTAAGATAATCTTACTTTACAAAACGCTTTCAGTAAAAAATTAAGACGCATGAAAGCTGTCGCAAACAGCGAGCAGCAAGCACACAGACGGGAAGCGCCCGCGGCTTCCACGGTCCATGCCCCACAGACCTCAGAAGGCTTGCAGAGGCTCTGAGAATCTTACTTAGACATTGAATGGATGAGTCGATTAATTAGTAATCATTTATATTCTGATTGAAATAGGCAAACTAACCCATAACTGGGGAGAAATTGCTTCGTTATCTAACTCGGAGCGTAGAAGTTAGCCGAGTGAAACTGAAGAGTACTTAGATAGCTGTCAGCAGGCTGGGCATATGTTTCCCACCTCTTGCTCCAGATGGCTCTCCCAGCGCAGCGCGTCAGTGGGTGAAGAGACCACCTTCAGGAACAGAATACAGTCCCCAGGCTCCACGTACCTCCACTCTTTGTTTGCACTTGGTATTGTCCCAACTTTGCAACTGTGTTTTTTTTTTATGTACAAAATTAATTTTCTTGTTCCATATGAATGAGAATGTGCAGCCATGCATTCCAAGGAAACCGAAGTCACCAACATGCCATTCTCTCCAGCAATCGATCACAATATTACAGGCACTTTTCAAAACCGCCTGCGGTCATTTCCCTTTTTTTAGAGCCTATGGAGTTTTCTTAAATATACTTTTTGTAGGCAGATACATATTATAAACTTTTAGCCTAAAAAAAATTGAACTGACTGCAAAGTATCTTATGGGTATTCCTTTTGCCTGTAAAAATGTGGCAACTTCATAACATAATTGACAAAGTATTTTTAAAAATGATGAAACCTCTATTTCTTTAGGCTGCCCTTAATATAGAAATGTTTAGGGGAAAATTAATACATACCTACAATTTTTTTTCTTAAAGTTAACCTAACAATTTCCTTGGGTTTGTTTGAGAAATATCCCCCAGAGGCTTGGACATTTAAAAGTTTGGTCTCCAGTGGTGGTGTTATTTAGAGGAGTTTTAGGAGGTGTGGCCTCTTTAGAGAACCTATGCCATGGGTACAGGCTTTGAGAGTATACAGCCTCATACCATTTCTAGTGCCTGTATCTAGTTGGTGATGTCAGTAGACGATGTGAGCTCTCAGCTTCCTGCACTGGCTGACATGCCTTCCTGCCATAATGGAGTCTGACCTTATAGAACCATAAGCCCCAATAAACTCTTTCTTCCATAGGCGGCCTTGGTGGTGGTGCTTTATTTATTACAGCCACAGAAGAATAACTGATACATTCCAGAGGGTCATTGTACACCTTCTGGGAACATAATCCCCAGTAAAGTCTTTTTTCTATAGGTGGCCTTGGTAGTGGTGTTTTGTTATAGTAGCAAAACAGTAACTGATACATCCCAGAGGCTCATCATACAACTTTTGGAACCATAATCCCCAGTAAGCTCTTTTTTTTTTCTGTAGGTGGTGGTGTTTTGTTATAGCAGCAGAACATTGACTGATAGATTCCAGAGGGTCATCATATACCTTGCACCCCACTGCCACTTGCAACGTGTACCACTTTTCATTGTTGTCAATTGACTTGACTCCTCCTTTCTACCACTTATGCTCCTCAGCCAATTCTAAGTGAAATTATTTGGCATAGTCTCATTTTCTTGCTGGAAATTCAGCCCCGAGGCCTCATGCATGCTAAGTAAATATTTTACTGCCGACGAACTACAGCCCCAACTTTCTTTATATATTCTTAGGTCATTGCTTTTAGTGATATGTACTTCTTTTCCTTACGTAAATAAGGAAGATGCTTTAAGAACTAAATATAGTACTATATTGCTAGATGTTAGCACAAAGATTAGTTTTATATTTAGGAGATAGATATTTTACCTCTAAGTTCTTATGGTTGATAGCAGGGAAGAATATCGTCCTATTGTAGCTATGCAGTGCTAAAGCTCCATGTCCATGGAACTAACACTAATTAATCTGCGCTGTGATTCTAGAGGACATGAAATGTGAAATGGCCTTTCAGGGCAATCCAAATGGGCACCGTGGCAGCAAAAATGACCTGTACATTATTCCATATGCATTTATTCATTCATGTAACTAAATTCATCTAACTAAGTGCAGTTTCTCCATGGTTTTGCAGCAGATATGTGCCATTTATATAAGCAGTATTTGAAACAAGATCCCCACTATGTGGAGCTGATGTGGAGCTTATAGTCTGCCGAGCATATCACTGTGACCCTCTCTAACTTGACAGGAACCAGGAACGCAGCAAATGCGTACCAGAATAAGATAGGGAAAGGGTGGGATGTTACCAGTGCTGGAGAGGCACACACCCTGCAAATGCCTCCTCCTTCTCTCCAGTTATACTGTGACTTTCCCCTTCTGAATTCCTGCCAGCTGTGCTGTAGGAACTGGGAAGTCTTACAAAACTGCACAGTACAACTTTGAGGAAAAGACATCATTGGAGAAAAAGAAAACTTAATGCGCCAAAGGATGTTGAGAATAGAAAACACCTCCTGTGTTCCTTCCATATCTCACAGGATCAGGGACTCCCTGTGGCAAGGTAGAACCCTACAGTAATCTTCCTGGATTGGATCGGGAGTCTGCTCTCTGAAGTGTGGTCTCTTTGAGTCCCTAGCATTTACAGGTTCAATGCAAAGAGAGAAGGCAGAGGCTACTGTTCCCATGTCTCAGAAAGGTCAAGAGAAAATCCTATACATGTAGTTGGCTTGTAGCCGACAAGACTCAGGAGAAGGTAGGATGTGTTTACCCATGGTGCTGCTTGGAAGATGTATGGCTACACTCTAGAATCCATCTGACTGGAGTCAGAAGTAGTCTGGGAACACTGTGTGGTTTTGGATTTTCCCTGAAGGCCTCATGGGTTACTTCCTAAGCTGATCCCTGGACATCTCATCAATGTTCCCTGGGAGGGACTGTGGATGTTGTATGACTATGACTGAGTAACTTTCAAGACTCAAGATAGACAGAGGCCACAGTAAACACATACATACAGGTCTCCCATGAATGTTCCACCAGGTACCAGTTAACAAACTGACCCGCAGACCTAGGAGTGATCTCAGCCTAGCTTCAGGGGGAACATGGGAAAGATCATCTCAAAGTCCTGTTGGAGCTCAATAGCAGGAGAGATGATTGGGGCCAAATTATTATTCCTTCTGAAGGCAATATTTAGTAAAATTTACTATCCAGCAATCTTGGACATCCAGAAAGTTTAGTGAAAATACCTTTCAACCCCTGACTCCTTTGCAGTTCCATTAGACATATTCAGTCCTAGGATAAATCCAGAGAGGAGATGAATGTTCCTGTCTTAATCAGTGACTCTCACATTGATGGAATCTAGGAGACACCAGGAAAACGTGCATCTTGCAGCATTGCCAGAGGTCCCAATCATTAAGTATGTTATTAGCTGACTATACATGGCAATGGGTTTCATTATCACACATGTATGAGCAACATGGTCACATTCATATCCTATTCTTGGAAGACTTACCAGCACATACTTATTAAAAAGAAAAACCAATCGAAGGGATGTACAACCTTCCACAATTTCCAAATGAATAAAAATATTTCAGATTTTAAAATTAAATGGAATGACACTTTTATCCCAGCAGGGACACACAGATGTCATTTTTTTTCTTTCTGCCTGAAATAAGGAGAACAAACAGACAGACCAACATACAAAACCACCACATTTAAAGAACTTAGACCACGAGCTCTCAACCTTCCAACCACTGCAACCCTTTAATGTAGTTCCTCATGTTGTTGTGACTACCAACCACAAAATTATTCTGTGGCTGCCTCATAGCTGTAATTTTGGCACTCTCACGAATTGTAATGTTAATATGTGTGTTTTCCAGTGGTCTTAGGCAACACTGGGTCGTGACCTGCAGGTTGAGAACAACTACCCTAGACCATCAGCCACGAAGACAGTGACAGCCACGAAGATGTGTGAGAAGCAGATGTAACAATACCTCAGACTTGTAGGATGGGAAGAGTTCACACAGCACAAGGATGAGTAACATAGGCAGAAATTGTTGGCTTCCCTGATTTGAAGTACAGTGAGAAGGACTTGAGGAGGTCATGCTGCCTACAAATCACAGAAGTAAATGTTGCTTATAATGATGATGATTATGGTAAAACAGAGTTAGGAAGGAGGAGGAGGAGGAGGAAGAGGAGGGAGGATGGAGAATGGAGAAAATATTACACATTGGCAAAGAGTGGACCATACACATTTATCAGGGTACTGGTTCCTTGTTTATAAATAAATATCTAATGCTGATCAAGGAGTCATCTGAAGAATTGCAAAGAGGAAATATTAAAATTAATATTAAAAGGAGGGATGTTCAGAAAGGAATGTGGGAAACAGGCCAGGGTATTTCTCATCAGAAGCAACAGAGATGCAAAGAAAGCAGAGAAGTCTATAAATATCGATAGCAAAACAAAGATCTGTCAACCTATGTGCCATGTTTAGAGGGAACATTCATTCAGAATAAAGTTGAAATCAATCAAGACATTTCCAGATATTAAATAAATCTTATGATCATAAAATGGGAAGCAGACAGGAAGAACGAATGAACCAGAATTAAAGATGAAGTATAATCATAAAATACACCCAATTACTTCAAAACAAGGAAAAAATGGAGGAACACAAAGAACAAATGGAATAAATCAGAAATAGAAAAAATATAAAGGCAGACCCATCTCTATCAACAGTCTTGTTAAAATAGAAATGATTTGTTGGATTAGTTGAAAAAGCAAGATCCAACTATATGTTGCCTACAAGAAATACACATTCGCAACAGAAAGAATGTGATTTAACAGTTCATAGAAGAGATGGAAGAAACCAATCAACGCAATCCCTTTCAAAAAGAAATCCTAGAGATTATATATGCACCAGAGCAGGAGTAAGGAGTGTGCATTTGTCAAATAAGTCAAATATTACCCAAGTAGATATGATTCTGAAGAGTGTCCCCTGATAATAAGGAATCTACACGTAGTACTCAATGGCATTGTTGAGGAGGAACTGTTTATGACCCCACCATGAAGCTGAAAACCAGATACTAGAAGAAGAGATTGCAACAGAGGAAACTACAGTCTCATAAGTTTCCCTCAGGAACACAAATGCAAAAAATCTTTAGAAAATTTATCAAATTTATCAAATGACTCCAGCTCTAACCACATGTAAAAGGAGAAAACATTAGGAATGGATATGCACGTGGTTTGATATTCAGACGTCTCTTAGTATGATTCAGCACACAAAACAGAGAGTTGGGGGAGAAGGAGAAAAGGCTTTATTGATTATATAGGCTCCTCATTTATGATCCAACTTTCACTGCTCAGCTTCATGCCTGACAAAGTCACAAGAGATATGAACAAGTCACCATAAATCCGATGCATAGCTTTGCATCGGATGAGTTTTCCTAGCTGTAGTATAATGTCAGTATTCTGAAAATACCAAAGGCAGTCTGCGTTAACATGTGAGTTTCGGTGGATTGGGTACACTCAGGGTATTTTCAGCTCATGGCATTTCCAACTTTATTAGAAACCGTCACGTTTCATTTCAAGGGGGGAGCATCGGGAATGATGAACACCCAGCACTCTGTCTTGATAGTTACTCAGCACAGGTGTGAAAAGAGCTGCTCTTCGAAAATCCTCAAGGTGATGGCATCTGTGAGATGCTCAGTAGGAAACAGGACTTGCTGAAGATGGGGTCTGTGTGATGGCTTAGCAGGAAATAGAACTTCTGTTCAAGCCTGACAACCTGGAACCCACTGTAGAACCAATTTCCAAAAGTTGTCCTCTGACCTTCACCGCTGTGCTTTGGCACATGTACACACCAACATCCATTCTCATTCAGATTCTCTCTCTCTCTCTCTCTCTCTCTCTCTCTCTCTCTCTCTCTCTCTCTCTCTCTCTCTCTCTCTCTCTCTCTCTCTCATTTTAACAATCAGGTGAACCACATGAAAACCCATAGAATCAACTAACCTGGGCCCACAGGGGCTCACAGGGACTGAACCCTCTGCACTTATGTTAGAGCTGTATAGCTAACTTGATCTTCTTGTGGGACTCCTAACAGTGGGGGGGGGATGTCTCTGACTCTGTCGTCTGCCTTTGGGACCCTTTCCTCCTCCTGGGTCACATCATTTAGCCTGAATAGAAGAGGTGGTCCCTAGTATTACAGAAACTTGATATGCCATGGCTGGTGGATATCCATCAAGGTCAGGCCTTTTCTGAAGAGAAACGGAGAAATGGAAGGGGGTAGCAGAGTGTGGAAGGACTGGGAAGAGAGGAGGGAGGGGAAACTGCAGTCAGGATATAAAAGTAATTCATTCATTAAATTTTTTTGTTAAAACTTATTAATTTAATTAATTTTTTATTTTCTAAGTTTTTTTATTTACATTCCAAATCATTTCCCCTTTCCTGTTTCCTCCCTCCCCAAAAGTCCCATAAGCCCCCTTCCCTCCCTCTGTGCCCCATTCAACCCCCTCTCACTTCTCTGTCCTGGCATTCCCCTACATCCAGTCTTTCCAGAACCAGGGGTCTCTCCTTCCATCTTCTTGGAAATCTATTGATATGCGAATTGTGTCTAGGGTATTCCGAGATTCTGGGTTAATATCCCCTTATCAGTGCTTGCATACCATGTGTGTTCTTTTGTGATTGGTTTACCTCACTAAGGATGATATTTTCCAGTTCTGACCATTTGCCTAGGAATTTCGTGAATTCATTGTTTTTAATTGCAGAGTAGTATTCCATTGTGTAAATATACCACATTTTCTGTATCCATTCCTCTGTTGAGGGACATCTGGGTTCTTTCCAGCTTCTGGCTATTATAAATAAGGCTGCTATGAACATAGTGGAGCATGTGTCCTTATTGCATGCAGGGGAAGCCTCTGGGTATATGCCCAGGAGTGGTATAACAGGATCCTCCGGGAGTGTCATGCCCAGTTTTCTGAGAAACCGCCAGACTGCTTTCCAGAGTGGTTGTACCAGCTTGCAATCCCACCAGCAGTGGAGGAGTGTTCCTCTTTCTCCACATCCTCGCCAACAACTGCTGTCTCCTGTGCTTTTGATCTTAAGCCATTCTGACTGGTGTGAGATGGAATCTCAGGGTTGTTTTGATTTGCATTTCCCTAATGACTAAGGATGATGAACATCTCCTTAGATGCTTCTCAGCCATTCAATATTCTTCAGGTGAGAACTCTTTGTTTAGCTCTGTACCCCATTTTTAATAGGGTTACTTGGCTCTCTGGAGTCTAACTTCTTGAGTTCTTTGTATATATTGGATATTAGCCCTCTGTCGGATGTAGGGTTGGTAAAGATCATTTCCCAGTTAGTTGGTTGCCGCTTTGTCCTTTTGACAGTGTCTTTTGCCTTACAGAAACTTTGCAATTTTATGAGGTCCCATTTGTCAATTCTTGATCTTAGAGCATAAGCTATTGGAGTTCTGTTCAGTAAAAAATAATGCAGGTACACTGCAGACAGAAACCTGGCATTGGCTCCTATAGCCTTTCCATGATATCAACTACCTACCAGTCACACAGTATTACAAACTCAACCCATTGAATAAAGACAGAATAAAGATATGAATGTGTGCATGTGTGTGTATGTGTACATGTGCATGTGTGTGCACTGTGTGTGTGTGTGTGTGTGTGTGTGTGTGTATGTCTGTACACATGTCCATGTATATGCATGTCCATCCTGGGGATCAAATTCAGGGTCTTGCTCATACCAGCAAATGCTCTACCACTAAGCAGTGAACAGTTTCCTCAACTCCAGAATCAATTTTAAAGAAAAGTATGCTACCTTATCGTATGACTACTCACCTCCAGATTCCCAAACCACTATTTTGTTTTGGTATTTTTTCTGCCTTTTAAGTGCTGTGATAAAAGGTCTTATCCATCCCACCAACCCTATAACATGTGTCTGATATCGCTGCCTCTATTCTTTTAAAATCTGATTGTGTTGATCAGTAACGCTAAGCCCATGTGAGCACTCACATATTTTAAAGCATTTGGTTGAATTCGCCAAAAGTAATAAGACTGTAAAGTCGCTTTAGTTAAAGTAAGAATATTTTTTGACAGAGCTGATTAGAATGGTCACATGAGTTTGCCTCTTGTAGTTTGCCAACAATAGCTAGAAGGTGGATGCCCCATGTATCCTGTAAAATCAAAGGAGACCATCACAGAAGCAAGAGAAGTCACCAGAGGTCTATTCAGTATATTAAGTTACCCAGAACTTAATATGTGCATAATAAAAGTAAGAACTCTAAAAATCTCTGAGGCAAAAATGTAACAATCAAAGTACAGGCAGCGGTGAGAGTGGGTGTGTGACCCTCCTCAGGGCTCTGCTGCACGGAGTCTCCCGTGGAGCCTGTTCTGTCCTCTCGAGGAAAGTGAGCTCTGCAGCCATCCACCCACCACCCTGAAGGCACCAAGGCCAAATAAATCCTGAAGCAGCTCCTGCCGCAGCTGCATAGCTCAGTCTGCGAGCGTCCTCGAGAGGACCCGAGGCTTCTGCAGGGAAAAGAGCTGCTGTCAAACCAGAGGACTCAGAACAAGGAGGTGGCTGCCTTACATTCTTCATCCAGACAACTTTTTCTTTTCTGTCTCTGGTCAAAGTTAATCTGCTGGGAAAATGAAGTGGGATCGACACCTCACATATAGAAAATGACCTTTCTTACGGTTTGCAGTGGCGACTGGGAGACGTGGACGTAACATTGCGGCTGTTTGGTTGGGATTCCCCTTGTTGTGACTTAACGCTCACCTAAGTCTACTTGGGAGAGGAAAGTGTTTATTTCAGCTTATACTTTATAGTCCATTGTTGAGGGGAACCAAGGTAGGAACTCAAGACAGGAACCGAAACAGAGGCCATGGAGGATCAATAAGGGAACCTGAAGATGAGCTCTCGTGTTTAAGGAATGAAATGTTCTATATGGATTTTGATTGTTCTAGTTCTGTTATCTCTGCTGTGAGTCAGGGAGACCAGCCATATCTTCTGTGCTTCCTCCCAACGGAATAGCCAGACACGACTCTCTACTTTCAGAGAGAGTTCCCACCACTCCCCAACCCCCCACCCACCCTGGGAAGCTGCCTACTTGGGATCCTGAACATAATACACATAGGAACATATGTATAACATACCTAGGACCCTGTCCTCTGCAGAGCATCTGAGAGCCTGCAAACTTATAGCCCAGCACACATGTGGTACAGATGGGGACCTGTATACCATAGCACACGTGGGAACTTATACACAGTGGTAAACCTGGGCGCTTGCTAACCGTGGAATACCTGGGGCTTGAGTATCATAATGCATGGAGGTTCTGCACAGAATTGGATACCCACCCAGGAGCCTGCCCATCAGAGAGATGTACATCATAGCATACCTGGGAAACTAGCAGTGTAGGATACTCAGGAACTGAAGATGTCGAGTTCTTAAAAATCCATCTCTCTCTCTTTCCCATCCAAGTCTTCCCAAAGAGGCCAGTAACTGCTTTACTGTCAGGGGCATTCAGGTAAGATGTCTTAGACTCACCGAGAAGACAAAGTTTATTCTCTGAAGAAGAAAAAGGCTTGTCTTAACAGACCAAAGTGGACAACTGCCCACAAAACTGACTACGAAAATGTCTCTGCTTTGGAATTCATGACTTGGGGCATTGGAAGGTATTAAATGTCTTCGGGTTTTTGTTTTTGTTTTTGCTTTTTTTTTTTTTCCTATCCCTGGGAAAATGGAGAAAGACTCCAGACACTAACCAAGTAAAATCCTGGGGACCAGTTCTTTCTAATCCCCTCTCTAGAGCCACAAATGATACCTGACCCAGAGATAGTTTGCTCTCTGAAGAGGGCCGACTCCAGTCATAAACACAGTTCAACCTCAGTGTACCTTGGCTAAATTTAACTGTACATCCTATACATCTTGGCTTTTTCCTGTACATACCATGTCTTCCTGTAAACCACACAGAACCCCTGACTTAGCTTCATAAAATAACTTACATCACCTCTTCTCAGTGTTTGGCAAGTGGCCAAGTCAGACCATGGCGAGACATCTCACTATCAAGACAGTTCACGAGCAATGTGCACCAGGACGTTTGTTGGCCATGTTTATAAATGGGCCCCATGTGAGTTTAAGAGCTCAACACCTATGGTTGGCCCTCTCCACTGTACAGTCAAAATCAGCATCTTCTAAGCCTGACTCCAACCCAATACACACCTATACAAGTGTAGACATAAGAGGCTATCAATGACTCCCTCACCTGTCCAGGCTGCTGTCTCAAACCCTTGTGCCATGTCCGAAGCTGTCAAAGCTGAGTTGTTGGAATGTAGCTTGAAACCAGCCTCTCAGTCCCACCTTCCTTGGCTGAGAGGGAAAAGCCATAGACCTTTCCTCCTGTGTCCAGCGCTATGTCTAGTTGAGATACTTTGATTTGCTCATGTGTTCCTCCCACTACCTTCTGGGGGAAACCAGAGGAAAGGGTCAACCTGCTGTACCACCATGGGGCATGGCAGGGTCGGTGAGTTTGTAAATTTCGCACTAAGGACTGAAGAAAATAGCAATTTGATCCCTTCCCCCGACCCCCACACCCACATCCACCCCGGGCCACCGCTTTCAAGTTTCTAGTGAGGAGAAGTGTGTGTGTGTGTGTGTGTGTGTGTGTGTGTACTAAGAAGGGTAATTAGATGTCTTATGCAATTTATCTCTCTCCCTCTCCTATTTTTCTCTTCTTTAGCTATCTGAATTGATTGCATATATTTGGCCTAAACCCCACGTTAAGTGTTCCTGATGGTTTTGGCAGATTTCCTGATGAACTGCCAGCTGCGAAGGTAGCAGAAGAAGCAATGCCAGCTCATATCCGTGGAGAAATTAGTGAGCCTGTAAAACTCACACAGTGACAAATGTTTTCAAGCTTATGGGAAAGTTACCACAGCAAGTGTGTGTGCGTGTGTGTGTGTGTGTGTGTGTGTGTGTGTGTGTGTGTGTGAACAATGGGGACGAGGAAGAGTTATTTTAGCGTGGGCCAGCAAACAAAGGTTTGAGCTTGGCAGCCTGCATTTCCTCCCACACCAATGCCACCCTGCCATTTTCTCCCAGCATGCCTCTGTTTCAGTCAGATAGTTAGGTTGGTTGGTTTGCCATATAAATGTACAGACATCTGTCCTCATGGACTGGCTGGTTTTGTGTTAACTTGACACAGGCTGGAGTTATCACAGAGAAAGGAGCTTCAGGTGAGGAAATGCCTCCATGAGATCCAGCTGTGGGGCATTTTCTCAATTAGTGATCAAGCGGGGGAGGGCCCATTGTGGGTGGTGCCATCCCTGGGCTGGTAACCCTGGGTTCTGTAAGAAAGCAAGCTGAGCAAGCCAGGGGAAGCAAGCCAGTAAGGAACATCCCTCCATGGCCTCTGCATCAGCTCCTGCTTCCTGACCTGCTTGAGTTCCAGTCCTGACTTCCTTGGGTGATGAACAGCAGTGTGGAAGTGTAAGTTGAATAAATCCTTTCCTCCCCGACTTGCTTCTTGGTCATGATGTTTGTGCAGGACTAGAAACCCTGACTAAGACACCTCACAATAGTCTTTAAGCACTCAGAACTACACAATCTGAGCTGAGAAAAGTCTTGGACTCAGAAACTCGTTGTGCTCCATCCTCATCAGTATCCCCCTGTATTCGTCAGGGTTCTCTAGGGTCACAGAATGTATGGGTAGTCTCTATACAGTTAGGGAATTTGTTGATGACTTACAGTATGTAGTCCAACTCCCCAGCAATGGTCAGCAGCAGCTGTGGATGGAAGTCCGAGGATCTAGCAGTTGTTCAGTCCCACGAGGCAAGCAGGCAAAGAAGAGAGAGAGAGTAAATCTTCGTTCTTCCAATGTCCTTATATAGGTCTCCAGCAAAGGGTGTGGCCTAGATTAAAGGCATGTGCCACTTCACCTTTAATCCCAAATGACCTTGAACTCGAAGATCTCCTTGTCTTAATCTTCTGGAATTCATAGCCACTATGCTTCAAGATCTCCATGCCAAGATCGAGGTCAGAAACTTGTATCTCTGAGCCTCCAGATTAAGATCAATAGGTGAGTCTTCCAATACTTGATTGTAATTCATTCCAGATATAGTCAAGTTGACAACCAGGAATAGCCACTACACCCCCTATCTTTGGCTTCGTCTTTCTCAGATGAGTCTCAAGGGAATTATAATCATCTGTAAGGGAATAACAAGAAACAGAACATAGGTATTTCATTTTTTTTATATATACATGCCATCGGTAGACTGCTACTCACAGCGCTGGGAGGGAGCTGGATGTATTTATTATATTGCAGATCTTAAATTGTACACTATTAGCCATTCCCATTGATTACTGAGAGGCTGGGCTGGGAATGGTCAGAGCTTTTCATTTGTATTTATGTGATGAATTATAAAGAGCAAAACAAGATGTATAGACCTGCTGAGATATCTTTCTCGTATCTGAGGCTGCCTACCGGCTTCATGTGTTGCTTGCTAGCATCTGCCAAACCTCTACCATCCTACTTCATTTTTAATACTAGAAAGAAGGCCTGATTGGCAGATCGGTGCTCAGAAGAGAAAGTGGCAGTACAGAGCATTGCATGGCTTGTTCAAGTCTCCCCACACTGTTAAATGAATTGGTTAAAAGCTAAGAAACCTGTGGGGTTGATGGGAGAGAAAGATGGTGAGTGAACCATCCAGGTGTCAGATAAGAGCCTCCTCCATTTCCACCCTTCAGGAGCTTTGGGCCTCTGGAGCATAAAGTCAAAGGAGCTGCCCTTCTTCCAGTTAGCAGATCCCCAGATTAAAAAAATAAAATGGTGGGACTGCAGCCAGGAGAAAGAGAAATAAAACCAGGATGGTGGGTGTGATGGTTTATATATACTTAGCCCCGGGAGTGGCACTATTGGAGGTGTGGCCTTGTTGGAGTAGGTGTGACCTGGTTGAAGTAGGTGTGTCACTAAGGGTGTGGGCTTAAGACCCTCACGTTAGTTGTCTGGAAGCCAATCTTCCACTAGCAGCCTTCAGATGAAGATGTTGAACTCTCAACATCAAACAAAGGTTTGAGCTTGGCAGACTGCATTTCCCCCCACACCAATGCCACCCTGCCATTTTCTCCCAGCATGCCTCTGTTTCAGTCAGTTAGTTAGGTTGGTTGGTTTGCCATATAAACATACAGACATGGAGAAGATGTACAGATGAAGATGTTGAACTCTCAGTTCTGCCTGCACCATGCCTGCCTGGATGCTGCCATGTTCTTGCCTTGGACTGAACCTCTGAACCTGTAAGCCAGCCTCAATTAAATGTTGTCTATATAAGACTTGCCTTGGTCATGGTGTCTGTTCACAGCAGTAAAACTCTGACTAAAACAGTGGGATTAGAGCTCTACCTCCAGAAGGCACGTGGATGCCCAAACAGGTGGATAATTACCTCTTGCCAGGGAGAAGCATGTGAGACAGGCACTGTCCTTCTTGGAGCTGGGTGAGGCCTTTCTCACCACCTCATAGAAAGGCTGTGATTTGGGATGTGGTTAACCCGACTGCAGGGAGGTGCTAAACGGTTACAAAGGCACGGGCTTCTCGACAGCATGAAACACACAAGGTTTTAGCAGATGATTAAAGACAGAGGAAATGAAACGGTCTTTCAGAGTTCTGAGACTTAAAAAGTGAGGAATGGCGGTGCTGGCTTGATGCTTCTTTGCAGCATCCTTGTGAGTGGGGAGGGTGAGACCAGCAGGGTAAAGTGATTTGCTGGAAAACAGTGGCACACACGGGTACCGTGAGCTCTGAAGCTGAGCTGCCCGACCCAGCAAGAAAGCGCTGGAACAGGGGATTGATGGCATAGGCCACATGCCACGAACTGAATGCTATTCACCTATTTTCAAATTATGCCTGTCTTGGCTCTCATGAACACCTGAGACAGAGAAGCATTTAGAACACAAAGCTTGGCCATAGGAAAGGCCATGCTGCCAACACCACAGGGCTATGGAAACAGTGGGGATCCCAGGCTTTGGAGCAAATCCTCCTACAACCACACTGAACTTCACAATGCTGCCTGCAGAAGAGAGAAAAGATCACAGAGATATGAAAGAGGATAAACACAAAATAAAATAGCAGAATAAACTGGTACCAATGGCTCAGCCCAACAGCAAAAGGCTAACCACTTCAATTGAGACAGGGATTACTGGATTAAAATGGCCATTCTAAGATGTAAGATTGCTTGCTACCTATAAATACAAATCTGAAACATAAGGAAGCAAAAAGTATGATCTAGTTAAAGGATAGAGAACATTCAAAGAGGATTGCCTTATGCAAATACCCTCTCATCAACTAAATATACTGTCTAATCCCACAAGGGAAGATTTTATAATAACAAAATATCCAAATGCTACAACAGAAGTAAACTACCCTAAATGTGAAGGAATCCATTAAAATACCTCAAAAAATGTCCTGCACAGTAACTCTAACATGCAATCACAGCAGGTAGGAGGCAGAAGTAGGAGAAATGCTTTGAGCTTTAGGTTAGCCTGGGCTACATAGTGAGTTCCAAGCTAACCAAGAATATTAAGAGAGGCTCTGTCCTAAAAAATAAAATGTCTCAAATTATGTGAAAACTACAGGAAGAAGATGATAAATTCTATGTCATATGAGAGTTTAGCATGTCCCTACAACAGAGACAAATAATAATATTAAAATAGAAATGTGAACTAAGAACATACTAGGAATGCATCCTTAATGGTGGCAACTGTTCACTGAGCCTTATCTTTTTCAGTTGACACCAAATGGCCCACATTTATGTACAGCATGTTTGGAGATGCAGCTCCATTGTGAAATGGTTAATCAAGCTAATTAACTTACACGCTATCTTGCATAATTATTGTTTTGATGGAAGCTTTTAAACTCCAGTCCCTTAGCAATCTTCAAGATGGTGATGAGCTGTTACTAGCTGCGTGCATGGAGCTGTTTCTTAGAACTTGAACTCCTCCTCCTAACTGAAATCTAGTCTCTTCGACTAGCATCTCCCCAAGCACCCATCCACCACTTGAGCCCTTGGTAACTATCATTCTACTCCATGTTTCTATTTCCTCCTCTAAGTGTGGCTTATTTTACTTAACATAATGCTGTCCAGGTGCATGCACACATGCTCACATACATCCACCCATATGCACATACAATTCTTTATCTGTTTATCAATTTAGGTTGCCTCTGCAACATGTCTATTGAGACTAAGGCTGCAATAGGAGTGGGCTGTCTCCTTGATTTTAACCTCATTATATAAATAGCCAGTAGTGTAACTCCTAGCATAAAAAGACAACTCTGTTTTCATTGTGAGAGGCTGTCATAATGTCTTCCATGGCGGGTGTAATAATTTACATTCCCACTTGCACTAGGCAAAGATCCCTTTTCCTCCACCACCTTTTAAAACTTACTTCTTTTCTATTTTTGAACATAACTAACTCACGAGAGCGACAGAGAGAGAGAGAGAGAGAGAGAGAGAGAGAGAGAGAGAGAGATTGAGAGTTAGTGTGTTGTGATTTTAATTTGTATTTTTCTGTTTTTCCGTGATTTTATACACTGTTTTAGTCCATAACAGGGATACCTAAGATTAGACCATTATGAAAGAAATTTGTTTCTCAAAATTCTGGAGTATGGAACATCCAAGATCAGGTCACCAAGTACAGCATCAGGCAAAGGTGTCTTTGCAGACAACATCACTGCAGTGCTCTCACAAGATAGAAGGAGTGGGAGGGACAGAGCTGGGAGCTGCTCTTAACTTCTATCCTGAAAGACTTCTTCCTATGCACCAGGGAGGAGCCCTCAGGATGGAGTCGCATTCTGAAGACCTTACTCACCTCTTGATACTACTTCACCTACAAAGAAGCATCAGCAAATAAGTCTTTGGTTGTAGAGGAATTTTAATCCAGCAACATAGTTACTCTGGTAAGGGATCACATCGAAAGATATGATCTGGCCAGAATGCAGACACACCCTGGTTTACAGTACAATCTAACTGGAATGCAGTTATGCCCTTAGCACACACCTTTAATGAAGGTAAGGTTCATTTGTAGAAGGAAGCAGCCATGTTTGAAAGTGATATATATATATATATATATATATATATATATATATATATATATATATATATAATTGAGGGGCAGACAAGTGACAAATCAGAGAAAGATTTGACAGAATGAGTCAGAGATGGGATGCACCCAACTCTCACTAGAACAGACAGGAAAGACATGCTACTTAAGATCAGTCCAGGGAGAAAGAACAAACTAGACACAGGTCGTGGTGTGCGTATGTAGCAGTTTTACAGGGACAGTTTTATGGAGACAGGTTGAAGGGAGAACAAGCTAGACACAGGTAAAGACAGAACGAGCCAGAAAATGTAAAGGAGCCTGATTAGAACATATTGCCAAAGGAAGTATGAGGAAAACCAGAGCAATTCAGCAAGAAATCAAGAGAAGCCAGAGTGAATCAGTCAGCTTTGAATACTAGATTTTTGGAGGCTAGAAGTTTCTACACCTAGGATTATGGTTAGTTCATTGAAAGAAACACTGTAGGCTCAGCCCAAGCCATTTATTCACACAATGGGGGTATGACTCTCATCTCATTTCTCTATCTGAGGAAATAAAGCAATATTTACATAACTCTGGGTCACATTCAGACCACAGCACTTTTTCTTGTCCATTTATGTGTTTGTTTGTTTGTTGTTGTTGTTTTGATTTTTTGTTTGTTTGTTTTCTTATTCTGACTCTTAGCTTTCTTACTGCAGAGTATCTGAGCCCCTGGTGCATTTGAGATCTTTAATCTCCCAGATGCATGATGCAAAGGTAACCCCTCCCAGTCTTTAGCTGTCTCTTCACTGTATTTTCTGGCCTGGCCTGAAACTCTAAGTCTGTTTCTTTGGGCACTGATGCCTAGACTTTTACAATCTTTTACAGAAGCCATTTTTCAGAACAGTTGTGGAGCATTGACCCTGTTTCCTCCAGAGGCTTCACAGCCTCCAGGTTTTTAATCTATTTCCCCCGCTTCCCACTCCTGAACAGTTTGAGGATCTTTGAATGTAATATGTTGCTTTTCTCTCCGGACTTACCATCTAGTTGAGGTCCATGGAAAGCCAACTAATTCCTTTTGCGCTGGAGTGGACATACCGACTGCGTAGGGTGATGCTTTTATTCTTTGAGTTCAAGATTGCTTTTGCACTTTGTGACAATCCAAGGTTTCATGTAATGCCAGAACTTTTTCTTTATATTTCTATGAAAATACCATTGTAATTTTTATCTTACATTTATTTGCATTCCCAAATTTAATTTTTTTTTTCACTACTGATTGCTTGAGTAAGTTTTCTATCTGCTGTTATTCTTAAGTCATTACCCACACTTTGGATGCTGTTCCCCAACCCATGAGCTTTCTTCATCCCATGAATTTTCTTATCTTGTTTCACAAATAAGTTCTGTGAGAATTTTATATGACGTATTTTGATCATATTCACCTCGTCTCATTTCTCCTGCCTAATCCACCTCCCTTCCCCATACACCCATCTTCATGACCTTTATTTTTTTTTAACCAATCAAATCTAATTTGTGCTTCCAAGATAATCTTGAGGGGTTGGTCATAACGGACCGACTCAGGTCTACCCTCTTAGAGAAAATGGACTCTCCCAACAGCTATTAATAGGTCATAGCTCCTCCACCAGTGGTAGGACTTCATGTCCAACCTTCCCACTCGGCGCTGAGATTTGGTCTTGTTTGAACTTGCAAGAGTCTTGTGCATGCTGTCACAGCTGCCTTACTGTGTGTGGCAAACAGTTCCCTTGCTATTGTCAAGGGCCACCTGTGGCCTTATACTTTAGACCCACTCTGCTGAAACGATTCCTGATACACATGCCCCATTTAGGGCTTTCCTAAGCCCCCATTCTCTGCACACGGATGGCTATGGGTCTGCCTCTCTATCAACCTCCAAGGACTACCAATGGAAGAATCTCCCAAGAGGCTTGAGGATTAATTAATGCATTAATCTCTGGGTATGAATCATTTGGAGTCACACGCAATCACACTTCTAACTATACATTTTCAAATGATTTTTCCTCGGCATGGTCATTTCTGCTGCCGCAGATCTCTATTTCATCCCTCATTTCATCCACTGTATTTTCTATCTTCAGAACTTAATTTTGTAATAATAATTTTAAAAATAATACTTTTATAATTATATTACTATTAATATTATTGTTATGATAAATATATTAATTATACTAATATCATCTAATAATAAATATATAGTATAAAATATCAATTATAATAATAATAAAACATACAGTAACATTGTATTAAATGTATTTATATTTATAATATATATTACTAACAAATTATATTTATGATAATAATAAAAATATTTGTAAAAATAATAACAATTTGAGTAGATGTTAAACGTTCTGTTTTGGGTCACTTTTCTATCTGTAAAATTTGTTGATTTGTCTCTCTGTTTCAAACTCCTTGGGCTTCTTCAGACAGTTATTTTGGGAGTCTCATCATTTTCTTAGAAAGAGGAGATCTCTGTTGTTTCATTTCCTTGTTTTTCAAGTTTATTGTTTCCTGACAATGCTGTCTGTATATTGGAAGGAGTAGAGATTTGTTTCAGTCTTTGACAGATGGCTTTCTTTGGGGACTTCACCAAGTCTTCCCATCCATAGAGACCAGGGAGACCATCTGGCATGGCCTGAGAAGGTACCTGATGCTAGGTCATTGGGTAGGGTGCCTGGGGAATAGGTCAGACCTGAAGACAGGATCCTCTGAGAAACAGCTGTCTATTGGCTCCATGTAAATTAGCCTGGAGGTTGGGTCCATGAAGACCACTGAAAATAGTGTCCATGTAGTCTAGTCTGCAATCTGTACTTTTGGCCTTGCACTGTGTATTAGTCAGGGTTCTCTAGGGTCACAGAACTTATGGGCAGTCTCTATATAGTAAGGGAATTTGTTGATGACTTACAGTCTGTAGTTCAACTCCCAACAATAGTCAGCAGCAGCTGTGAATGGAAGTCCAAGGATCTAGCAGTTACTCAGTCCCACAAGGTAAGCAGGCAAAGAAGAAAGAGAGTAAATCTTCATTCTACCAATGTCCTTATGTAGGTCTCCATCAGAAGGTGTGGCCCAGATTAAAGGTGTGTGCCACCACGCCTGGATCTGAGACTTGCTTTGTCCCAGATGACCTTGAACTCAGAGATCTCCCTGTCTTAATCTTCTGGGATTCATATCCACTATGCCTCAAGATCTTCAAGGCAAGATCCAGGTCAGAAACTTGTGTCTCCCAGCCTCCAGATTAGGATTGCAGGTGAGCCTTCCAATTCTGGATTGTAGTTCATTCCAGATATAGTCAAGTTGACAACCAGGAATAGCCACTACTTACTGGATTGGGCCAAAATTTTGGTGATCTCTGGATCTCTCTGGTATCTAATTTCATGAAGAGGACCCAGCATCTGAGTCCAAGGCAATTGTGCTGGAATTGGGGGTGAGCTGAAATCAGGAATTCTGGAATGGCCATGAAACCTGAATTTCTTGGCCTATATAATCTGGCCTGTCACCAAGGCCTTTTCGGTTGCCCTATAAGGGGAAACCTAGAACCTGGGTCTTTGGTCTTAGAGTCTGGAAACATAAGGGTTTGATCAGTTATTGAGTCTATTAGGACAGTCTTGACCCAAGTTTCACAACATGAATCTGCAGGAATGTGAGGCCACAAGGATTTTACCAACACCAGTCAGGTCTTGAGCTTGAGTCCACACAAGCTAGATGGTGTTTGAGGACAACTCTGGACTTCATTGACACTGTGTTGACCTAAAGTTCAGGCCATAGGGACTTGCTCAGCCCTAGATGGTACGTATTCTCTATCTCAGAGGCTTTCTTTTAGGTTGGCAGATAGGTGCTGACCTAAGAATTACCAAGACCTTTTAGCCTGGTGGTTTCAGGGTCAGTCTAGGGCTGGGCATAACTAGAGAGTAAGTCAGAGAGACAGAGATAGATCCTAGTACTACTGGATGGCAGCTGATCACAGGTGCTACCATCGTGGATTCCTGGTCCACCGGCCTTGATCTGCCCCATGTCAAATTTGGAGTCTCATACCCGCAGGGGCTAGCTAGCATAGAGACGGGATCGGCAGGGGCCAAGCTGGTAACCTGGGTCCAAGAGTTCATCTGACACAACTGGCAGTCTGGATTCTGAATTCTGAGGTATGCCTGTCTTTGTCAGGGTTTCTATTCCTGCACAAACATCATGACCAAGAAGCAAGTTAGGGAGGAAAGGGTTTATTCAGCTTACACTTCCACACTGCTGTTCATCACTAAAGGAAGTCAGGACTGGAACTCAAGCAGGTCAGGAAGCAGGAGCTGATGCAGAGGCCATGAAGGGATGTTTCTTACTGGCTTGCTTCCCCTGCCTTGCTCAGCCTGCTCTCTTATAGAACCCAAGACTACCAGCCCAGGGATGGTACCACCCACAAGGGACCCTCCCCTCTTGATCACTAATTGAGAAAATGCCCCACAGCTGGATCTCATGGAGGCACTTCCCCAACTGAAGCTCCTTTCTCTGTGAGAACTCCAACCTGTGTCAAGTTGACACAAAAAACCAGCCAGTACAGCAGTCAAGAACAGAACCTGTTGTACATTCTTTGAAACACACACACACACACATCTTGCATCTTAGAAAAATAAACCATAACAATGTACAGGAAACTTTTAGGTGAACAAAACATGTGTGCTTGGAGTTTTCTTGGTATACAGACATATCACTGGCATTCTAAGTCATACTAAAAGGTTTATCCTCTCTAGGCTTGAAGCTCCCCCCACCCAAAAAAAAGTAGCGGATGGCAAGCCAACTCCCAAAGAGATGTTGCTAATGAATCAGCCACATTGAGCAGGCATAATAGATAGATGGGTGAAGCTGGACCCAGGCAAGGTGTTTTAGCTTGCTAGAATGTTGCTAGCGCGTTCTTTGGTAGAGTTGATTTTCATGCACTGTAATGAGACCTCTGACAGCTGTTAGCAGCACAAGATTAAGAATCAGATGGGGTGAGGATTTTATTTATCTTGTTATTTATATCTTGGATACCATGGACAGGTTGCTTACACTCTCAGAATCTTGATGTTTCCATTGGCAAAGTAGAAACCATGTCTTTTGAGGAGGAATTGTGTGTGGATTAGGGTCAGACTGCATGATGCAATGTCTCCCTGGCTGGAGCTTCACACCATGCAGACAGCGGTGCTGTGTGTGTGCATATGTATATGAAGCCTGGAAAGAAAGCTATGGTGCTCCCTGAATGGAAAGTGAGGCCAGGCAGTGGTGGCGCATGCCTTTAATCCCAGCACTTGGGAGACAGAGGCAGGCAGATTTCAGATTTCTGAGTTCAAGGCCAACCTTGTCTACAGAGCGAGTTCTAGGACAGCCAGGGCTATACAGAGAAACCCTGTCTCAAAAAACCAAAAAAAAAAAAAAAAAAAAGAGCTGGGAGCAAATGAAATCAGGAGGCTGGAAGAAGAGTTTAAGCTGTCCTGGTTAGTGACCACCCAGACTCACAGTGCCTGGCCTAAGTCAGTCTAGATGGCTGTCATCCAGTGTACAGTGAATAGTGTGAAAACAGGAAGTCCCTTTCCCCAGAGCCCATGGCTTGTAATTTATTGGGAAGAACCTTTTTCTCACTGATAATGTCTCCGTAAATAGTCACAGGAAATTTCCTATAAAAAGTCACCCAGTTTCAATCGCATCCCTGATCTATTGCCTCCCACCTCATTGCCTAATACAGGGGGTAGGGAGGGCTGTCTCAACTACTTGGTTACAGCCAAGCATAGGCACGCTTTTAAAATCGTCTATATGTCAAGGGAGTGAATGACAGGAAGCCTGGTCCTGGTGTGGGTTGGTGCAGAGCTGTGCACCTGGCTTTAAACCCCCTGCTTTACACTAGGATGTGTTTGCCCATTAAAGGGGAGTGAAGAGGCACACACACACACACACACACACACACACACACACACACACCCCTAGCATATTCCACAGCAGACCACACTGGTGAAATCCATTAAACATCTATTTAGGACAAGCTGCTCCTTCCTCCACTGGATGGTAGAGTCCAAGCAAATCTCATTTCAATTTCATGCAATTCATTAATGCCGCAGCAAAAGGCCATTAAGTATTTCCAGGACACTTTAGACTGTTATACTTGGTTGAAGATTAATCTAAATATGGGAATCTAAATTTAAACACGTGGAAGCGGGCCTATCTCGTTTTTCTCGGGCGTCAATTTCCATGATTCCATTGACAATACTGCGTTTTTAAAAATATCTGCTCTTTTTTTCGGTGTGTTTTCTGATGCAAGCTCTCCAGAAACCGGAAATA
Source organism: Tokudaia tokunoshimensis (assembly GCA_036184795.1). Classification (NCBI taxonomy): domain Eukaryota; kingdom Metazoa; phylum Chordata; class Mammalia; order Rodentia; family Muridae; genus Tokudaia; species Tokudaia tokunoshimensis. The sequence continues at coordinate 84,488,110 of BTHU01000006.1, forward strand.
AATAAATAAATAATGTAGGATCAAAGAGCCTTAAAACCCTTTAATAGAAATTATATAGTGACTCTGCAGCACCACCTAGTGTCTCGGGAGGTTATGACACTCTTTCTGGCAAGACCGATCTTCATTGATGCTCCCAGAATGTTGATGGGAAAAATCCCACCACCCCTTTCCATCTCGTCAATTAAACCCTAATTTAATTAAAACTGTACAAGGCCAACTGCCATCAGTTTGTTAAATCCTATAATTTCCCAAACTCCTCTACTTTGAAAAATCATTAAACCATTAAAATACAGCTGGGAAGACCTGGAGAATCTCTGACTATGGTTTTAAGGACAATGTGAAATTCGGCTCTGGGCACTGTCTCTAATCATATTATGTTAGAGGGTATTTCAAAACGGTTCTGGGGGTACAATGTTATTAAATATGGGGAGACTGAATGGCCAACCAAGTAATAGTTGTTTGTTTGTTTGCTTGCTTGCTTGTTTGTTTTTAGGGAGGGTCTCATTTTGTACCTGACTGACCTTGAACTCACTGTGTAAACCAGGCTGGCTTTGAACTCACAGACATCCTCCTGTCTCGGCTTCCCAGATGATGAAATTAAAGGCTTTATGCTGCCTCATGCTAGGAACTCGTTGCAAAAATACTTTTAACCAAAGTATTGTGTTTTGGTTATGGGGTAAAATAGACTAACAAGTTCAAAGACAAGAGAAAACACATAATACCGGCTATTTTGTTCTATGTGATTCCCCACCCCTTTAAACTTTATTTTTCTTTTCTGGGTAAGCAGGATGTCCCATCCAGCGAATGGTGCCCTCTGAATTACTGTCACAGATTTGTAGTAAAAGGGATAGATGGTAGTCTTGTATGACTGTAAATCAAAGATGCCGTTCTGGGGTCAGTGACACAGAGAGCATACTCTGATAAGGGACCGAGTTTCACTGTGGTGGGAGCCCAGAGCTCTGCTGCCATCTGCTGGTTGGTCCAGCCTGCATGACATACACGATCCATCTTTCCTTAGAATTGGACTCATTTTAGGTCACAGCTCACCTTGGGCATTCACGAACCTGTCAGCCCTCTCTTTGTATTCTGATTCATCTTAGCTGCAGGCATCCCACAAACTGGCAGACACGCAGGGAAACAATGGGAGCACAGGTGGAGGGTGGAACGGACCTAGTACCTTATTTAAACAGATGGGTAAATTTAAATGATATATATACATGAGTTAGGGGAAGGATGTACCGAGCGAACCCGTGGTAAAATTCAGACAATTATTCGATGTGGCTACTTTGCCCTAGCACGGTAAACCAATGCGCCCTTTGCAGTTTGCCATGAATATGATTTATTTTAGCTAAAATCCAAGCCGGCCCTAGTCGCTCTTGCTGTGTGCATCCTCAAGCACCACCATGCTACTTGGCGCTGAGAGCCTTGCAGCTCCGCTTGCAAATCCCAAGGGTACGGAAATTAAATTTGACACAATATTTCTTTTGTCTTCCCCACCACTACTGGCCAATTGATTCGGAGCTCTGTTTCTCCCCTGCTACAGCTGCCTCCAGGTCGAGCTGAAATTTCCGCAGAGTATTAAGCTAATTTTGATGTTGCGCAGATTCACAAAGCAGAGACTCACAGAAGCGGGGCTGATGTGCTATATACTGTTTAGAAGCTGGCAAACCTGCCCCGATCCTCCTCAAAGCATCCGGATGAGACAGTGCAGCTCCCGGCTCGCAGCGGGCGTTCCTGGAGAGACCTGCAGATCCCCGGAGGCTCCGGAAGCCAGGCAAAGAGCAACCACAGGGGAGCTTTAGTTCCCAGGCCTCAGAGGTGAAAGAGACAGTGGCTTGCAAATGCAGCAACAGCATCCCTGCGTGCAGAGGAGTTTCTGCGCTCTGGGTGGAGCAGAACGGGGAAAGTTCATGTATCCAGCACATCAGAGCAGTTTGTGTCCCTTATTTAGTCTGCTTCTCCGGTGATATCGCGAGCCCTCACTACTTAGTCATAAGGCTGTGGTGTGTTAACCTCCGAACGGCGACTTTCCAGCCACTAACCTGGAGGCTGTAAGGTATTTCTATGCCTATTTTTAACCTCCTTTCCTCGAAGAAAAGAGAAAATAACAATGTCTGATTCCGGGCATCCTTCACCTGCATGCTCAAGGGCTCCAGGAGGCAACAGTAACATCCCTACGGGAGTCAGGCTCAGAAGCAGGTGCCTGGCGCCCCCTCTCTGTTATCAAAGAGGGTTCAGAAAAAGAAGCACTGGGCAAGATCGCTGACAGGAATTCACTAAGGTTGGCTGCAGAGTTTCAGAGAGCAAAGTGGGGAGGGGATCCTGGACAGAGAATCCAGGAACTCTGAGTGGGCTGTCCCTGTTCCCTCTGCCCACTGCGCTGCCTCAGAGGGACAAAAAGCAATCACAAAAGAGCCCTAGAAGTGTGCCATGTGACCGGCACACGCTGGGCAGCATGACACCCCCACCTCACCCCACCCCTTTCATTTCTGAACAGAATTATCAGAGCAGATGACCTTTCTCTAAAACGGTGCTTCTGAAATGAGTCTACCCTTTGTTTTTTATCAGAATCATACAATGTGGAATCAGAGAAGTGTGTGAACGCCAAAGGATTCTAGATGAGACCGTCCCAGAGCAGTATTTTCTGTATTTTATGTTTTTCATGTGAACTCCTTGACTATGTACGTACACATGTATGAGGAATGTTGATTCATGGGCTGTGTCTATATTTTTTCATAAAGTTATCTCATATATTACCTTTAAATGGCTGCCATTTCTTGTGGAGTAGTATGCATGTGTGAATGTATGTGTGTAGCTATTACCTAATATTTAGACATAAGGATAATAAGTTTATCTATATATTAATATTGGTCCATATTCATAGTTTTCTAGGCTCCATTCTCAGCAGTAGAAATGATAGCACCTGTGTTAATACCATAATGGTTCATATGTATGTGTATATGAATATATATGTGTATATACATGTAAACCCATATATGTGTATGTATATAGGTGTATGTGTGTGTGTGTGTTGTGTGTTGTGTATGTATAATCGAAATGCTTTCACAAAAGAAATAAAGTAAGCACGGGGATACAAGCCTCTAATTCCAGTATCCAGCCAGTTAAAAGAAGTAGATGTCGCATAGTTAAAGGTCAGCCTGATGACCAGTAACTTTCAGGTTAGTCTGTTTTAAGGTTTGAGACCCTGTTTTTGTTTTTGTTTTTTTAAGATTTATTTATTTATTTCTATATGTAAATACACTGTAGCTGTCTTCAGACACCCCAGAGGAGGGCATCAGATCTCATTACGGATAGTTGTGAGCCACCATGTGGTTGCTGGGACTTGAACTCAGGACGTTTGGAAGAGCAGTCAGTGCTCTTAACCGCTGAGCCACCTCTCCAGCCCAAGACCCTGTTTCAAAAACCAAACAACACAGCAGCAAAAGAGTTCCCTTCATCTTACACACCCATATCACAGTCCGTCACTGAGTTAAGTCAAGACAGAAACACAAGGCAGGAAGCTAAAGGTGGCAACTGAAGCAGAGGCCTTGAAGTTCTGCTTACTAGCTTGCTCTCTGTGACTTGCTCAGGCTGGTTTATCATACCACCCAGAGCCTGCTTCCTGGGATGGCATTACTTATAGTAGGTTGGCCTTTCCACATCAATCATTAAACAAGAATATGCCCCACAGATCAATCTCATGGGGCAATTCTTTAATTGAGGTTCCCTCTTCCCTGATGACCCCAGCTTGTGTCAAGTTGACACAAACTAACCAGGAGAACAATCTTCACCCTGAAAGCTGGTCTCTTTAGGTCTTTTTAGTCAAAACATTCTACTTGGCTTTCCCTATAAGATCGCAAGTCATACTCAAGCATTCTGATGAGACAGATTAAGAGCCAGAGCCAGGCTCAAATGCAACAGAGATTTTTAAATTGTCAGACGGGATATTCAGAAGAATTTTGATTAATATTCTGTAGATCATAATAGATAATAGCATATGGGAAAATACCAGTAACATAGGCAAAGAGACAGAAACTCTAAAGAAGATGCAGCAAGAGGACTCAGTAGGTAAAGACAGTTGCCACCAAGGCTGATGGCATGAGTTTGGTCACTGGGCCCCACGTGGTGGAAGGAGAACCAACTTGAGCAAGTAGTAAATAAGTTAAATGCAGTTTTTAAAACAGCTACAGCACAACCTTGATTTAACAACTCAAGAATTATGACAGATGAGAAAAAAAAAATGATTTTACCCTACCATCTTACTCAAGTCTCCCTTGGACAAGAAAAAAAAAAAATCCCAGAAAGCCTATAGCAGTGGTTCTCAACCTGTGAGTCAAGACTCTTTTGGGAATCAAATGACTTTTTCACAGGAGTCACCTAAGACTACCAGAAAAAAAATAACAGATACTATATTATGATTCATAACAGTAGCAAAATTACAGCTTCATTTCAGAAGTACCAATGAAAATAATTTTATGGTTGGGGGTCACCATAAAAATGAGTGAAGTGGAAACTTAAGGGTTCTTTGGAAAGTTGACCGGATGGTGTTTTGCTGGGGCAGTCACATGAAGGAATATTTCATTAAAGTCGACACAGGTGTGAGAGACTGGGGCAGTCACATGAAGGAATATTTCATTAAAGTCGACACAGGTGTGAGAGACTAAGGCAGATTCATGGAGGAATGTTTCACTGAAGAAGACACAGGAAAGAGGATGTTCTGCTAAAGCAAGCATGTGAAAGGACATGTGATGAAGGATTCTTTGCTAACAACAAGAATGTATTGGTCCGCCTTACATTGCATAATTGAGCTGCATTTACTGGGACTCCATAGAAAGAAACACACCAAAAAACTTCTGGTGATGTGTTGCAGTTTCTTTGAGCTTGGCTTGCTGGTACAGTTAGTTGTGCAGCACTTGAAGGTCTTGCAAGAGGGAGGCATAGCTGAGAACTTCTCCTGATGTTCCTACTGGTCCCTCCTGATGACTCGAGCCAAGGCTGAGGCCTGGCTGTCTCTGCTAGGTCTTGTCACAGCTGTTGCTAACCAGACTTTACCTAACTGGATTGCTGGTGTATCCATGAAGTGTTGGCGAGTGGATCAAGCTGCCATTGACTGCTAACCTGTGAACTGAACTGCCAATTTCCAGATAACACAGACAGGAGTTGCTTCAAAGAACCTTTCTAAACAGGTCCACTTCCCTTGTATCTTTTCTTTTCCACTACCTCTGGGGAGTGGTAGACTATAGGGAGGTTAAAGCATTTAAGAACCAACATTAAAAATAAGGTTTAAAAAAATTAAAGTTACTCATGAGGAACTGTATTAAAGGGTCACAGTATTGGGAATGTTGAGAACAACGGGCCTACAGAAACGTATATGCACACAAGCATATGCTCGTGTGTGTGTGTGTGTGTGTGTGTGTGTGTGAGAGAGAGAGAGAGAGAGAGAGAGAGAGAGAGAGAGAGAGAGAGAAGAAGAAGAAGAGGAAGAAGAAGAAGAAGAAGAAGAAGAAGAAGAAGAAGAAGAAGAAGAAGAAGAAGAAGAAGAAGAAGGAGAAGAAAAACTCCTAAGAATGAACCAAGAGGAAGTATTAGATATGGAAACACAGGACTGTGAAAATGCCTTTGGTTGAAGATACAACAAGGAAAACCTCTGAAACTGAAATGCAAAGAGCAGAATCAAAACATGGTCCAGATTATCCAATGACAGTGGGCTAATTACATAGGCATGCTACATGCAACTGAAAAGGAAGACAGAGATAAAATGAACTGGTCGCTGTTTTAGGCTTGGCAAAGTGGGTGATAAATACTGTATTGGTGGCATTTCTGTCAATGAGATAAGACACCATGATCAAGAACAGCTATGGAAGAGTCTAGTTTGACTTAGGATTCCAGAGAGGTAGAGTCCATTACAGGCAGGAGGCCTGGCATCAAGCAACCGGCTTGGCATGAGGAGCTGGAAGCTGAGAAGTCACATTGTCAACAGTGGACATAATGCAGAGAGAACTGGAAGCGGGCAGGGCTGTGAACTCTCAAACTTGCCCCCAGTTGAGTACTTCCATCAGTAAGACCCTGCTTCCTAAACCTCTCCAAACAGTGCCACCAACTGGGGAACCATTGGTCAAATACTTAAGCCTAATGGGAGACATTTCTCATTCAAATCACTTCTGCTGACACCATGTGACCACCCCAAGAAGCTCATAGACTTCAAATAGAACAAGCCCGAGAAACATACCTGTCGGCTTCATGTTGAAACTACAGAAATGACATTAAGAGGAAATTCTGCAACACTGGAGGAATAAGACACCACACCCACAAGGCATCAGAAGCCACACAGGACCTGAATGAAATAAAGGCTAAAGTGTTGGAAGATAAGACGGAACTGACAATTGCACATCCGGTGAAATGGTCGACAAGAAAATAGCTTCCAGATAAGCACAACATGAAGAAACATGGCAGTCACAGTACAGTACCCCAAGCTTTATAGGCAGAGAGGCATAGCCAAGGGATTAGAAGCAAAAGGCAAAGTCGCAGAACTTGTGGATAGTCTCTAAATACTAAGGGAATTTATTGTGATGACTTATATAAGTCTGCAGTCCAACTAAACCAAATACGGGCAACTGTGAATGGGAAGTCCAAGAATATAGTAGTCGCTCAGTCCCACGAGGCTAGTTGTTTCAGCTGGTCTTCTGTAGATGTAGATTCCAACAGATGGGCCGGCAAGTAAATGCAAGCAGTTGAGAAGAGAAAATCTTCTTTCTTCCAATGTCCTTGTGTAGGTTGGAGACCTACACAAGGTATAGCTCAGAATAAAGAAAGGTGTGTACCACCACACCTGGATGTGAGACTTCTTTATTCCCGGCTGTCCTTGAACTCAGAGATCTCCTTGCCTCAGTCTCCTGGGATTAATATCGTGTGCTACCTTGCCTGGTCCTAAGCTTTTCGTGGTCACTATGCCTCAAGATCTCCATGCCAAGATCCAGGACAGAAACTTGTGTCTTCCAGCCTTGAGATCTGGATCACAGGTGAGCCCTCCAATTCTGGATTGTAGTTCATTCCAGATAGAGTCAAGTTGACAACTGGGAATAGCCATTATAATCAGTAACCCATAACAGAATAGTCCTTTCTGTACAACTGAGATTGCGTCTCCCTTTTGTTTTTTTAAATGCAAAAGCGACATAAACACCATGAACAAGTGTGACCACGTCGGACTTCTGTCACCTATGAGCCCCCATCAGACCTGAGGTCACAAGGGACAGAAGGCCTGTCATCAGCTCACTTTGGTCAAGAGGGAATGGTCCGGATTTCCAGAGTTTAGACAAGGTGACGATTAGGGAGAAACTGTAGTAAGTGCTGCTTAGAAGTTGCACAGTTATAGGAGTGACATCAGCAAAGCAAACATGGTTTGAGGCGAGGGAGATCCTCTAAAGTTAAGGGCATTCACTGGCTGCCTTGCTACAAGACTGGGGTTCAGTTCCCAGCACCCATGTGGCGGCTCACAACACTGTAAGTGCGATTCCAGGTAACTCAGCCTCCCTTTCTGGCCTCTTTGGGTACAAAGATAGACAAGCAAGCAAAACAGCCATACATGCAAAATAAAATAAAATACACCGAATGTACTTTTCTCTTAGGTGCCATATAGTCACCAACTACCAACCCACGTATTTGGCTGGACAGTCTTTTCCAAAAATTCCTTAGGCTAAAACTGCATCACGCATACTTGGAAATCTAGAAGACATAATTTTCTATCTCATAATCTGTGTTCTCCTGTGACAGAAGCTGAATAATAGCCACTGAAGATGATTTATTTTCCGACGTTTCCAGTAGGCTAGGTGATACTTGGACTGTTAAAATGGGTGTGGAGTTTCCCAATTCCTTTAGCAGCCTGCGTGCTAGGATTCTCAGAGGAGTAAACGAAATGAAGTCATCAAGCTGTCTCTTCACAATCAAAGTGAAGCCGTTTCAAACCACGATACTCTGCTAAGCATATGATAATCCAACGACAAATTGCCTTGATTATCGGGACTATCTCTGGCTTTGAACATCCTCTGCAAGGACACACAGTGTTGGTGGAGATTATCTAAAGGGGATGAAAAGAAGGAGATCATTGGGATCGAAAGATAATGCCCAGTCACTTCAACTACCTCCCGGAAAAAAAAAAATCAATTTCCAGTTACAAAATGACAGCAAAAGAAGAGGAGAGTCTGGTGTCCGCTGCCTTCCCTGAGGGCTGGTGAGACTCATGGCTGTGCTCTGGGACCCTGGGCTGTTTGCCTGTGCATCGCTGAGTGGGCTGCTGTGTTTTTAGGGTGAGAATTTGCTGGAGCTGAGAGGGAATCCACACTCCTGCCATCTGCCTTCCAGAGCCTCTGCATTGCTTTCTGACTGATGAGCAAGAGAGCCCCTTATCAGCCCAGTGAAACGGGTCAGTCAGAATGCAAAATCACTATGAGATAGGACCACAGGACGGAGTGAGTGTCGCCAGAGAGAGCTGGCTGAAGTTACCACAGTTCGCATGGTACCCCTATTTCTTCTCTAGTAGGTATTTCCACCCACAATGTATCCCTGCTGGCAGCTCTGTGTTTGGTAGTCCTGAGATAGGAGCAATAGCAGACTTCGAAATATAGACATGGACAAGTGGCTATTTATTTTCCCCTCACAGTCTTAGTGACATGCCAGGTAGCATGGAATATAAAGCCAGAAAAAATCAAAAGAAATAATTTCCCATGATCCTTTGCTTAATAAGCCTAGAAGAGACAACTTTTCAGATTGGAATTCCACGAAAGGCCATTGTACCTCCGGATCTCTCTTGGCAATAGCTCTTTGGTCTACGTGTAAAGGTGTGAGCCACTGCCCGGGTGATTTACCTACAACCATCGGCAGCCGAAGGGTGGGTGGGGGACACGCTCAAAATCTTGGACAGAATGTTTCTTGTCTTTTCCAGGATTTCAGGGATAATTATAGTTATAAGCAACCACTGATAATGTGGGCCTCAAGTCATAGCTCAGAGGTCAAGAACACATACCCCTCCTACAGAGAACACAAATTGGTGTGCCAGCATACATGTTGGGTTGTTGAGGGAAATATTAAAAAAGATCCCGCCACCTCTCCTGCCCTGCCAGGCCTCAACACCATGTCCCAGTTCTGCTTGGCTTGTTCTCCCCACTGAGCTATTCTCTCCCAGCTGACTCCCACAGCATCGCAGACGTGTTCCCCTCCACCATAAACCCCTGTAATCTGCGGACCCACATTCTAGTAACCAAATAAATCAAAACTCTTAAGGCTTAATTAACCAATCAGATTTATGTATAAATAATATTACAATTGACAAAATGTTAACACAATAATTTTAGAGTCAATTGATAATGATAAAAGCTTTACCCCAATATTTCTAACCTTGTGAAAAGCTAGTAAATGCCACACATGCCCATGTCAGAAGCCATCTTGGTTCTCCTCTCTCCTCCTCCCTCTCCTCCTCCCTCTCCTCCTCCTCCTCCTCCCTCTCCCTCTCCCTCTCCCTCTTTCCCTCTCTCTCCCTCTCTCTCTCTCAACCCAACTCCTAGCTCCGCCTCCCTTTTCCTGTCCAATCACAGGCCTTCCACTGCCCTAATGTGATTGGACAGGGAAAAATCCTGCAACATTGGGTGAACACACAGCTGCCCATAACTTCAGTTCTCCCAGATCTCAAAGCACCTGCACTCACACACCCACCTTCCCAAACACTGACACAAATATATTCACATATTTAAACAATTTTAAATATTTTTTTAAAAGATTAAAAATCTGAGATAGAATATCATTATATGATTATAAAGCTGGATCTTCGGGATAGGGTTTATGTCAATTTGGGGGATTGTCCTCTGTGTTTTGAGAAATGGCCTTATGCATTCCAGGATAGCTTCATATTCGTTACGCATCTGAGGATGACCTTTAACTCCGGTCTCCACCTCCCAAGAGCTGAAATCACAGGCAAGTGCCACCACACACCGTTTATGCAATGTGGAGACTGAACCCAAAACACAGTGCATGTTAGGCAAGCACACTGCACACAGAGCCACACCCCCAGCCCACCAGATAATTTTATCAACAGGCTGCATCAGAACACTTGCTGGTAAGTATCCAGTACCTTCTTAAAAAGTCTAGGAGTACAGCCTCTCTCTTTGTATCCTGGGGTGACCTGAAACAAGGGAGCCCTCTGGACCCCAGGAATCTACAGGGTCAAGGGCCCAGCTTCATCAACACTCATGAGATGGTATTATTTGGCTATTATTTATTCATTCTTTATTCATCCTTTATTTGTTGTCTGAGATGTTCCTATCAAGAAAAAAAAATCCTCGAGTTTGGTCTGTTGTAATAAAATTTATGAAACAAACATACCATAGAAATATTGGTTGATTGACTAAGCATTCTTTTTTTCTTAATTTTCTTCTTTTTTAAATTGAATATTTTATTTGTTTACATTTCAAATGTTATCCCCTTTCCCGGTTTCTCCTCTGCAAACCCCCTATCCCATCCCCCCTTACCCTGCTTCTATGAGGGTGCTCCCCCACCCACTCCCACCTCACCACCCTAGCATTCCTCTACACTGGGGCATCGAGCCTTCATAGGAACAAGGTCCTCCCCTCCCATTGATGCCAGATAAGGCCCCCTTCAGTTCCTTCAGTCATTCCCCTCACTTCTCCATTGGGGTCCCTGGGCTCAGTCTGATGGTTGGCATCCTCATCTGTATTGGTCAGGCTCTGACAGTGGCTAAGCATTCTTTAATTTTGTCTAAACTAAAGGTTAGGTTCTCTAGTATCCTGGCAAGGTGACAAGGAATAAATAAAATTATTTATTTTAGTATTTTAACAGTTAAGGAGTTAAACACTTTTTTTTTTGCATTCAAAACCTCAAATTGTGAGACTACAGGTGCTCACATGTGAGTATCAGAGGGCAGAAAGCATCTCCAGTTCTTGTAAATACCTATTCTGGCTGGATTTGACTGTCATCTTGACGCAAATTTGACGTGAATTAGTCAAATTCCTTGACTGTCATCTAGGAAGAAGGAGTCTCAATCGAGGAGTTACTGCCCTGAGATTAGCTTGTGAAGCATTTTCTTGATTGCTAATTAATGCTGACCACTGTGGGCATCACCATCCCCAGGCAGGTGGTCTTGGTCTATATCAGGAAGCAAGCTGTGCACAGGTCTAAGGTCACAAGCCAGTAAACAATGCTCCTGCATGGCCTCTGCATCAAGGCTCTGCTTTGAGTTCCTACCCTTCCTTCCCCCAATATAAGCTAAGGAAATCCCTTTCCTCCCAAGCTGCCTTTGGTCCATATTTTATTACAGCAATAGAAAGCATACTAGGACAATTTCCTTTAATGCAAATACAAAATGCATAGAGAAAACACAGTTATGGCTGAATAGCTGTTGAGTTTTCACAAGCCACAATAGTCAAAGAGGAGAGTGTCTTCAGCTCACTGAAAACTAGCATCACTAAATACTGTGTTTATGGGGAAGGGAAGTGGGAGGTGAGAGTTCTTCTCACACAGAACCACTTGGATTCCTCACAAAGAAATGGGGATAAGAGGATACAAAAAAAAAAAATAAAAAACTACTCTTGGGAACAATTTGGGTGATTTTCTTTCAATAGAATGGAGGTTCGTTCTGGGATGTATGTGTATACATGGACAGACTTCCAAAGTAACTCTAGTACTCAGATGGTATTTGCGCATAAGGAGCAAGTATCAGTGGAAGAATTCCTTCACAACATCTTCTTGTAAGGAGAAATAAACGGCCTTCTATTTACTTTTCCTGGTTATGGACTCTACATGCATAACTCTGGATATAAAAGCATAACCTGTCAGCCACAGCCTTAAAAGCAACCCCCCTTTCAGAACCTACTCTGGGCATTCTGTCACTTCCAAAGCAATGCTCACGGCTGTGCTGAAATCTGACCACATCCCAGGACATGAATCAACTCTGTTTTAATGTCACTCGCCTAAGATATTTGCAATCAGGAATGCAAGCTGGCGTAAAACATGGGAAGCCAATGCTTATCACACTTTGTCACGGACAAAGTGAGCCCTTAGGTATATCAGAATCCCTTAGGCAAGTGCTATTTTCAGTTTTACAGGCTGGAAGCAGAAACCTTAGGTCTTCAACGGAGCAGAGTGATTGTGTTAATTTACCTTCTATGACTGGAACAATCTACTAAGTAGTTAATTAACTTGTGAAGAGGAAAGGACCATTTTGGCTCATGGTTTGAAAGTTTCCAGTCCATGATGAAGAAGCCTGGCCATCATGATGGGAGACCTGGCAGAATCAACCTTTAGTCTCGGACCAATGAACAAAGAACAAAGAAATTATCCTAATTTCTATTGCTGTGAGAAACACTGTGACCAAAAACAAGTTGAGGAGAAAAGAGTTTATTTGGTCTCATAGCTCCTACTCTGTCATCCAGGGAAGCCAGGGCAGGAATTCAAGTCAGGAACCTGAAGTCAGGACTGAAGCCCTAGCTAAGAAAGAGAAATGCTTACCGGTTTGCTCCCCATGGATTGCTCAGCCTACTTTCATACACAACCCAAGAGTAGCTGACCAGGGTTGGCACTGCCCACAGTAATATGAGCCTTCCCACACCCGTCATTAATCAACAAAACAAAACAATACCAAAAAGAAAGTCCTATAAGCTAGCCTACAGGCTAAGTTGATGGAAGTATTTTCTCAACTGAGTTTCCCTCTTCCCAGATGAGCCCAGCTTGTACCAAATTGACAAACAAGCAGAAAGAGAAAGACAATTGGGAGAACAAAGACATAGCCCACTAACATAAGAACCTTTCATGAGAATCACCTCCCGAGAGTCACAGGGACCATGCTGCCACGTGGCCCTCTAATGGAACATCCCTCCAAACCACAGTGACTAAGTCGGTATACACAGCCGGCACATGATTGAACTTACACATGCACTCCTGTCTGCTACAGCACCCTTTCCATAATGACACAAAATTCCAAAGGGAAATCAGAAAGACTCAGGTCTGTGGATGCCATTGTCAAATACTACTCAGTTACTGCTGTGGAGATTCCTATTATTTGCACTGATTTTGATGAGGTAATGCAATCATTGTGTGTTTTCCAGAATTTGTACCTTGAAGAGGCTCACACAAGAATACTTTTGAGTAAAATTGGTTGATATTTGTCTTGGATTCCAAAATGTCTCCGAAATAGAGAAAACGTTAGCATATGGGTCTATGCCTTTCTATGTAGATAAGTCAGAAGTAAGCAGATCGTGTCTGGGACACAATGCTCTCTCCTCTGCTTGTGTGGAGCTGTAGTTTTGCATTTAAAAAAAAACACAGATGGGGGCTGGAGAGATGGCTCAGCGGTTAAGAGCATTGATTGCTCTTCAGAAGGTCCTGAGTTCAAGTCTCAGCTACCACATGGTGGCTCACGACCATCCGTAATGAGATCTGAAGCCCTCTTCTGGAGTGTCTGAAGACAGCTACAGTGTACTTACATATAATAATAAATCTTTAAAAAAATACAGAAAAATGGTAACCCCTTCGAAGAAAGTTAGAGGGTCTCAGTATAAAACTGAGCCTTAGGTGACTTGGTGGTACCCCTGGCATGTCCCCTAGACCATCACAAGCACTGTTTCCTGCCTGGTTTTGCCCCAGCTACGCTCTAATGAGAACATCTCTCCCCATCTGCTCATTTTCAAACCACACATTCAGTATTATCCCTCCGTGCAAGTTATCTCTCACTACATACCTAGCAAGGGCTAATTGTTTATAGCTTTAATTTGCCTGGCTCCTCTCATGCTTCCTGGTTATGGGATTCACCACAGGTCATCTTACGCCAGAACAGAGTTGAGCCTATGTTCCCTGCTCCGAGCTCCCGGGAAACAGGCACCAGGTGCCGCTGATATTAGATTCCACATTCCAAGCACACAGTAGCTATTACATAAAGGTGTGCATCACAGTCTATAGGAATGTCATTTCCAGACCCAAGCCTCATGCTGCACCCCCCCAGGACCCATGAATATTTCTTCAAATGCTACACTCTCCCTTGACATCTAGCCAAAGGTCTTCCAGTGCTGAAAGGACATCTGGTCTTCATGATTAAACAAAATGGTCCTATGCCTCTCTGGTGGAGGACTGTGTCTGAAATGTAGTCTCTAAACTAAATTATAAGAGACTTTGAATTCTCAAATTGTCCCTTCTCTGCTTACAAGCTTGTTATGATTGTGGGTCTGGTTTTACACATACACACGCATGCATGTGTACATGCTCACATGGGGTGTGCGTTTGCATGCGGGTACATGCATGTATCTGTATGTGTGCATGTGGAGACCAAACAGAAATTAGTGTTGTTCTTAGAAGCCTTTTACCTTTCTGCTTGAGACATGGTCTTTTACAAGCCTAGGTCTGTAGGAACTGAGGTTGACTAGCCAGTGAGCCCCAGAGATTCCCTCACCTTCCCCTTCCCCATGCTAGGATTATAAACACATACCACGAAGCCTCGCTTATCACCTGGATGCAAGCGATCTGGTCTCTGGTTTTCCTGATTGCAAGACAAACACTTCATCTGCACACCCGGAATTATTTTCCCCAACCCTTACATTATTCCGATAGTAGACTAGATGAGCGGTCTAGTTGGCCTGAACAAGGGCCACTGTATCTGAAATTCAATTGGCAGCTATGTTGTTTTCTTGAGTTCTGAGGTGCTCAGGACAACACCATTCTGCCTGCAACATCTGGCAAGCTACACTAAAGACGCTGCTTTCTGGTCTCCACCCTCCTGTCTCGGTGCCAGCACCTCTGGGATGGCCTCGCAAAACCGTGACCCAGCTGCTGCCACCGTAGCCTCTGTTCGAAAAGGAGTCGAGCCCTGCGGGGGTGCCGCCCAAGGCCCTGTGGCAAGCTGCTACAGCAGGAACTGATGACCCACATGATGACACCAGAGCGACAAAGGAATTTCTGCCTTCCCTGAATCAGACAACCTGTTCAAATGGGTAGGGACCATCCACGGAGCAGCCGGCACCATCTATGAAGACCTGAGGTATAAACTCTCCCTAGAGTTCCCCAGAGGCTACCCTTACAAGGCACCCACAGTGTAGTTCCTCACACCCTGCTGCCACCCCAATGTGAACACCCAGGGCAACATCTGCCTGGACATCCTCAAGGATAAGTGGTCTGCACTGTATGATGTCAGGACCATCTTGCTCTCTATCCAGAACCTGCTAGGAGAACTCAACACCGCTAGCCCTTTGAACACACATGCTGGAAAAAAAAAAAAAAACCACAGCATTTAAGAAGTACCTGCAAGAGACCTGTTCAAAGTTGGTCTCCAGCCAAGAGCCCTGACGCAAGCTGTCTGCCTTTCTTTTGTGTCGTCTCTTTTCTTAGACTATCTGTCCTTTCTCCTTGATTTCTAAACTGTGTCATTATTTTTTTTAATTAAGTCTGCTTGAACCCTTACAAGGTATATTAAATAAATACATGTCACTCATTTTGTATATATATGTATATATACAAATATATACATATTATACATATTTGTATATATGTATATATACATATTATATATTATACATATTTGTATATATATACATATTATACATATTTGTATATATAGTATATATATGTATATTTTATATATATATATATATGCTGCTTTCTTCATTCTTAAGAAGTGCAGACATGAACCCTCACTCCCAGAAATGTTTCCTCAGATTAATATGAACCTGTCAAGGGCCAAACTAGGGAAGCTCATGGGTGGAAGTCATGTCAACTAAACGTAACTAAAATAGCAGCAGAGAGGGATGGCACAGTTCTGGGAAGCGAGCAGTCCTTAGTCATCAACCTGGTTATTCCTTTTGTGGGATTTAACTCTCTGAGCAGTAGCTGACTGAAATTACAGCGCTCAGAGCCATGTTCACACACACGATGTTTGGTGGTGGCTAACAGCTGCTGATAAATAGGTACACTCTTCCACAAGCTACAGTCTCTTTCTGCGCTCCATGGGTATCAAGAACCAGGGAGTACAGTGTATTATCCAATAAACAGTTCGATCCAGGAAAAGAAAACCGTAAGCACTTCTGCATGCCGGTGATAGAATTCTAATTTCGTTTTTTAAAATAACAGTTTTATTATGGTATAATTCACACACCATAAAATTTACTTATTAAAGTATACAGTGGGGGGAGGATGTGGCAGCTTAATAACTCTATTTGGGAAATTATTTTCTACGGTTAAGGTCTTCGCCCATTAGCAATCTTTCAGCCAGAAGGTCCTTCCCCGGCACTGGTCTCTAATCCTCATTCTGTACCCAGCACATTTTTATGCTGACCGAATTTTAAGGGACATGGAACCTTACCATATTTGCTATTTTCTGACGTGTTCCATATATGCAGCCTGTGAGTCCTAGCTGGGTCGTGGCATATTCCTATATTTCATTCTTATGGCTGAGAAATATTCCATTTATGGATTTAGCACATTTTGTGTTTGCTCTGTTCAGTGAATAAATATCCAAGATGGTTCTAGTTTCGACTCTGGTGCACGACGCTATGGTTCATTCTTGTTCAGATTGTTTTGTGCACAAATGTATTTTCAATTCTCTTTCTGGTAAATTCCTGTGGGGGAGGGGGAGAGGATGCTGGGTTGTATAGTAAGTATGTTTATCAATGAAAAAAAAGAAATTCTCTGGTTGCTTTTATAGGGACTTTACTTCCTAAAATCCTGTCCAGGACATCTGGGGTTCCAGATTCTCCATCCTAACAGTGATGAGGTTTCTTGCTTTCTTTTGTTTTGCTTTTTTTTTTTTTTTTAATCCTCAGGGGTACGGAGTGGTTCCCCATTTTAGTTTTTATTTTGATCCAAATGATTAAACATATTGAGCATCTTTCATGGACTGTTTTTGGAGAAATCTACGGCCAGTCCCTGTCCTACTAGATTCGTCTTCGTCATTATCATATAAGTTACATGTGTGACCTAAGAGCAACAAAGGAGAACAGCTTAAAGGGCTCTAAACACTCTCTCTTGAAAGGAAATGTTTCTCAGCAGATGTGTACGACAAATGCAGCCACCAGCATCCTCCTAACCCGGCTCTCAGGGGCACAGTAATCGACGAAGCTTCTCTACAGTGAAAAGCAAGCATGGTCTTAATTTCAACTTCTAATCTGAAACAACGATAGCGTAGCATTCTGCCATCTCTTCCCCAAGTGTGCTGTCCTCCGATGCATTTTAGTGGGAACCTGGCATTACACAGGGTAATAAGAGTGGGCTGATGGTGGCTTTCTCAGTGTTTTCCAGAAGATTAAAAAAAAATAAAAAACACAAAAACAAAAACAACCCTTCAGGAGAAAATTAACAGGGTTTAAAACGCAACGAAATAGTAAGATGTAATAAGACATGTGAAACCTGTTTATGAAACAAGGAATCTTGCTCTAGAAAATGTTGGCAACATTGTTACATAAGGACCAGGGCTAGGAAGAGGGGCAAGTTAACCATGATGCTGTGAAACGGGCTTGCTGACTGGCTTACATAAAATTCCACAGACAGAAGAGGAAGTCACAGTGTGGCCAGTGATGGGAGCCAGCGGCTCCTGTGTGGAAACACAGGGTGAGGTCTCAATACAAAGCAGTAGCTGCTGCCCTGAGGTGACAGTGAGGCCCGCCTTGTGCTCAGTCCCAGGTTTGGTTTCCAGAAGCAAGAACTAATCGAGAGCAGAAGACAGAGTCTGCCTGAAGGACATTAGCGTATTCAAATACGAAAACGTGAGATTAATAAAAATCAGCAGACACACGAATGTCCTTTGCTGACCTCTCCAGAACCCAGGTAGCAGGAACCCTCTTCTAAATTTCATGTCGCTGCCTGGGCTCTATGAGGCTTGTACACAGGAACGGTTTCCAGGCAAGTTCTGTGGATGACACATTCAGGAGGCAGTTGGGACTCAGCCTCACTTGAGCTCACCTGAGGCAGACCAGCTTCCGTGCTCCCTAGACTGGGTGGCAGAAGTCAGCTGGAGAGCCGGCGGCCTTCTCTGAGTGCAGTTTGCATTTTCGGTGACAGAATCCCCCAAAGAGATAAGCCACATGCACAGCAGAAACACAAGCTATTCAGGAAACTTTAATTACTTAGCCAAAGTCATAAAATATGCATGAGGAGGGAGCATCCAGCAGGTCTATAAACTAGTGGACAAATTAATTAGCACTTAATAACAAGAAAATTCTGTCACTGGCTCAAGCACATAAGTTATGTGTTGGGTGTGCAGACTCTTATCTCTCAGTCACTAGTTTTGTCCGTCACTCGTGGTTTCTCTAGGGTGTCACAGCCCAGCTAGCGGCATGTGATGTTCACGGTCATGGAAACTTATTCCACGGGTGAGTTTTCACTGTGAACAAGGACCCAGCCCAATGCTTTGATGCAGCAGGAATGCCAAGCACCTGGGCTGACCTTTGCCCTTGGTCAATATCACATCAAATAGATTTGGGTAGAATACTAAAGGCACCCACCAGAGATGCTCAACGTCATGTGACAGGTTCCCAGAGAACCCACGGGGAACAGTATTCCCATGCAGAATGCACAAGACAGGAGCTCTGAAGTAGTGGTTACTTCTTTGTTTATGGGAGAGGCCCGGGTTATGTCTACAGTAGGCTCGGAAATTCAAGAAATAATTCTAGTACGTTCCTTCAATTAAAAATTATTAAATAAAATACTTTCAAGCCTTATGACAATACCGAGATTCTTTCAATGAATTAGATTGTCAACTGAATCATTTGATCTTCTCAACAACCTAACTTACTTTATCAGAATAAAAGAACATACATATTTGTGTGTCAAGCCTTACCTCCACTTGGGTGTTTTACATACTTTATTTCAATCAATCCTCATGAAAATACCTAAAATGTAGGTATCATTACCACCTTAAAGTCAAAGACAATAAATCTAATCTTGACTAGATAGCTCGTCACATAGAAAGATTGTACAGGTGTGTATATTCAAAACTGGCTTGGGTGCAAAATTCTAGTTCTGAAAAGATCTTTGATTTTAATTTTATGTTATGTGTATGGGTTTTTTATTTGTTTGTTCGTGTGTTTGGTTGGTTTGGTTTGGTTGGTTGTCTTTAGATTAGATGCATTTTATGTGTGCTATATACATATAGTGCCTTCAGAGGCCAGAAGAGGGTGTTAGACCCACAGTGTGAAATGCCTATGGGTTCTGGGATTCAAACCTGGGATCTCTGGAAGAACAAGTGATCTTAACTGGTGAACAATTTCTCTATCCCCTAGTAGTAGAATATCATTTTAAGAGGAACCAACCAAGGTCTAACACCATTAGCAAAAAGAAAAAAAAAAGTTGTTTGTTATCTGGATGCCCATTCTGATATTCTGTGGCTATTCTGATATTCTAAGGCTGGCTATTTATATTGGTGTTGTCAACAGATACAGGCTGGTTCATACAGACAAGCTACTGAGGAAAACGCAGATGTTCTCCAAGCATCTGGACCTTCTAAAAATGAAGCGCCATTTCACCGGCAGCAAAGCAGACTGAAGTTAATGATGATTAACAATGGGAAAGGTTTGGCCAAAATATTTTCAGAAAGACACGTCCTGTGACAAGTATGCAAATGACACCTACGGTTCTGGTTATGAAGAAAGCTGGTCCCGCCTTCATGGAGACTGTTAGCCCATATCCCACCCGATAGTGTGCACCTAAAGTTCTCAAGAACTCTCATCCTTGGAAACACCAATATACAGAGAGGTGGATATCCCAGAGAAATAAACAGACGAAAGTCTAGTTCTCTATGGTATTTCTATGTCTGGGCATCCATTTATTCTGTGTTTACTGTGGAGTTCCAAGACAGTGAGGCTAGCAAGATGGCTCAGCAAGAAAAGAGGCTGCCTACCTAGATGGACAAGCTGAGTTTGAACTTGGGACACACATGGTAAAAGAAGAGACTTCTGACCTCTGCATGTGTGCCACCCTTAGAATAGATAGATAGATAGATAGATAGATAGATAGATAGATAGATAGATACATACATACATACATATGTATATACATACATACATACATAGATACATACATACATAAATATATACAGATACATAGATACATACATAGATAGATGATAGATAGATACATACATACATAGATACATACTTAGATACATACATACATAGATATATACAGATACATATATACATAGATACATACATAGATAGATGATAGATACATACATAAATACATACATAGATGATAGAAATACATACATACATTGATAGGTAGATAGATAGATAGATGGATAGATAGATAGATAGATAGATAGATAGATAGATAGATAGATAGATAGATAGATAGATAGATAAAATCAATAGTTCCTAGTCCATCTGCACAGAACCAATGGCAAGTCTGTAAACGAGGAACGTGGAGGTGGACAGAAGTTAAGGTCTGTGTCTCTGAGTGCTTCTCACCAGTGACTAAGGAACAAAAGCTGGGGTCCCAGCTATAGTAAATATTTAAAAATCCCTGCGCAGGGTTTCTACCTGCCTTTGACAATTTATGTTCCCTGATGAAAGGCACACATAGCCCTTATGTTTTTAAATGTGTCTTAGGCATCACAATAGCTAGGCAGCAGCCTACCCTCCATGCCTACTGCTTTCCTATCTACCTTCCTATCCTTAACACAAGCTTTTACTTACTGTGTTTCATCTGAGCAGCTCTTAGCTCCAATTGGCCAGCCCTCAGGGCCAAGTTTTCTTTATTCCTACCCCATAGGCGGCTCTCTCTCTCCCTCCTCCCCATTCTTACTCTTCCATGGCCGCTTCCTTCTCCTCCCCTCTCTGTCCTCTCTCCTTTCCCTCTCATTCCTCTACCTACCTCCTCCCCATGCCCATTCTCAAACCTCCAGTCCCACCTTTCCCCTCCACTACTCAATCACGGGCTCTAGCCTTTATTGCCCACTTAAGGAGAGAAGGTACACATGAGATCACCTGAGTACTTGATGGACGGCTCCTAGGGGACAACCCTTGTTGAGGAAGCAGAATTAACACCAGAGTGCAAACAGCTAATGCTACACCCAACGCTGAGTCTATGCAAGCGCGTCTTAAGTACACTGCTCAGGGACCTTCCCTGGTGAATGTGTACCACCCTGATGCCAAGATAACAAAAAAGAAGGAGGCTGGACAGGAGAAAGGGAAACAATAGGATGTCTTAGAGGTTTCACACAATTCCACACAATTTTATAATATAATGAACACCTGTGTTAGTCAGGGTTCTCTAGAGGAACAGGAAAAAAAGAAGGCAGTAAATACTTAAATTCTTAAAAGAGAATTTGTTAGATTGACTTACTCAATATAGTTGGTGTAATCCAAAATGGTTGCCTCATATCCAGAGAAGCCTAGAACTCACTAGTTGCTCAGTCCACAAGGCTTGGTACCACAGTGGTCCTTTCTAACCAGACAAGCATGAAACATTCCTGAAGACCCACTGGTCCTTGTCCAAATGTCCCAAGCAGCTGGTTCCAGCATCAGAGAAACAACCAGCAGCTGCAACAAGAAGACAGATGGACTTGCTATAGATAGCAAAGTATTCCTTCCTATGTGTTCTTTCACCCGAGAGGCCACGAGAGGGCACCACCTGAATTTAGGGTCGATCTTCCTTCCCTCCCCCCCCAATCAATTAAAGCAAACAAAACAACTCCCCACAGAAACACCCCCAGGACTACAGAATGAAGAGGGTGTTCCCAGGTGATTGCAGTTTGTCCAGAGTCAACAGCTGAAGTCACTTTCCACAGCACCAGTTGTGGTTAGGTATCTATTGCTGTGATAAAACACCATAACCAAAAACTTGGGGAGGAAGGGGCTCCTTTGGTTCACATGTCCAACTCACATTCATCATTTATAGATAGGCTGGGCAGGAACTCAAGCAAGGCAGAAATCTGGAGGCGGGAGCTAAGACAGAAACCATGGACGACCGCTGTTTATGGGCTTGCTCAGTTTGCTTTCTTGTACACTCCAGAACCACCAACGTGAAGTGGCAAACACCACCCCCGCCCCCCCCCATGCAGTGAGTGAGCTGGCCCCTCCCACATCAATTGCCAATCAAGAGAATGCCCTCACAGACTTCTCCACAGGCCATTCTGATGGAGGCATTTCCTCAATTGAGGTTCACTCTTCCTGGATAACTCTAGCTTGAGTCAAGTTGACAAAAACTAACCATAACAACACCCCTGGCAAGTGTTATCACAGATCTGCAGACGTTTGTCAGGGAGACCACTCCTTAAATATGTGAGCAGCACATCAAGTTTTAGGTAGTGATGAAATAAATATGTACAACTATATTTAAAATCCCACATGATAAATACCACATTTTACAGTTTTTAATTATTCTGTGCATATTTTTTTTCAAATAATAGATGCTTCTCAGATGAATCAGAACAAAGATTAAAGTAAATACAATGTTTAACCACAGCTGGGCAATGGTGGTGCATGCCTTTAATCCCAGCACTCAGGAGGCAGAGGCAGCCGGATTTCTGAGTTCAAGGCCAGTCTGGTCTACAGAGTGAGTTCCAGGACAGCTGGGGCTATACAGAGAAACCCTGTCTAGAAAAACCAAAAAGAAAAAAGAAAAAAAGGTGTTTAATCATGAGGCCTCTAGGTCCCAGGATGAGAACCGCCCTGACCTTCAGTGAACTCACCTATATAGAGAACTGGTATGTTGCTAATGAATTTCATACTTCTGCTGAAATTTAGAAGCAGGTTCAGGAGAAAGAAATGACTTTTTTTTAATTTTATTACTTTTTCCTTCCAGAAAAGCTTTTGAATTTAATATCTCACGAGTTTCCTGTAATTTAGGAAAATCTAAGTTAAAATATAGAGCCCCCATTTACCCTTAATTTGGAAAAGATACACACAGTCATTATCAGCTGCTGCTGCTCAGTCCAAATCATTTCTCAGTGGTAGAGGGTGTGAAGCTTATGGCCCCCAAACTAGAGCCTGTCGACCTCCCGTACCTCTGTCATCATTTAGCCCCAAGGCCGAGAGGAGCAGATGCCCATGCTCCTGGGCATTTTGGTCCCCTGAGAACTGAGCACAGTGAAGGAGGGAGGGTGACTTACTGCCAACTAGAAGATACTGGTGAGCAGGAAGTAAAAAACTCCAGACAGGATCTGCCCCGCCCCTTGGTCACCTGTGATGTGTAGACACTGGCAGTAGGAAATCTGTTTATACTGCCTCTCATAAAATGGTCCAACGGCTCTCCACGCAGACCCCACTCCACAGTGAAATGCACCCAATGGGCTCCCTGAGAAAGTATGAGAGCAAAACTATTGACCTGTGCAAAATCAGCAAGTAGAGGCCAGTCCACCGCTGTCCATGAAAATTAAACAGTACCTTCAGAACCCTGTGTCCCCTCAGATTTAAAGAGAAGAAAGACGTGCTTCTCACTCAGTCAGTTGGCTATATCTCAAGTCATTCCAGAGTGGGGCAAAACAAATAGGTACAGGAAACAATAAGGGACCCTGGTATCTTCTCTGTCCATCTGTGAAAAAGCAATGATGACTCAGGGTCAGTGTGGCATGACACCTCCCATGCTAGGCATCATGGGACCAGCCTGTGAGGTCCCAATCGCTATTCTGGTTTTACCCTTGAAGCGAATGTCAGCTGACCAGGGCAGCCCTTGGTTTGCTTTCAGATGCAACACTTCCACTGGCAGAGAGGAAGCTGGCAGCTTCTCACCTCTGCCCCTCCTCTCTTTTCAAACAAATGGTCCTTTTCCTCAAGATATGTTAGTAACAGAAAGGAAAGATGAATGATGGAGGAGGGGCTGTTCTCTCCCTCCTCCATCTTCCCTCCTCCCCTCTTCCCTCCCTCCTTTACTTCCCTTTTACCTCTCCCTCCCTCCTTCCCTCTCTTCCCTCCCTTTCTCATTATTTATTGTGCTCTCTCTTTTTCTGAAAACTCTCTTAAGGGTATGTGCCTGTATGTATGGGTAAGGCTAGGGGAAATTGGAAACAGCTCGAAATCAGGAAACACAGAACATAAAAGACTTTTCTGAGGCCAAAACATGAATTGGCTAAGAAAATGTGAGCACCCGAGAGAGTGTGTTAGGAGTAAAAGCAAGCCAATAGAAAGGGAGAAGGAGTGACTTGGAGCCCTTGGGGGGAGGGGATGAATCTGGTCCCAGAGTCTCCACATCCCTGAACCCCTGAACCCATGGGGGAGAACTCACAGGGTCACAGGAACTTCCAGATCTGAGAACACTGGGGATTTTTAGATAGAGGCACAGCTTGGGTTACTTGGGTGGGGCCCAAATGGGACCCCACAGACCTCCTGGCAAAGGTTGAGGCCACAGGGTCATAGTCAAGTAGGTGTAAAGATGTGTCTAGGAGGGTGGAGCCCATGAACTGAAGGTGTATCAGCCTGCAGCCCTGCTAGCAACTGTATCATGAATCCTGCACAACCAGGCACCTAAGGCCTGCTGCTCTAGACCCTTGCCTGTTTGTTAAGTTGGTGCCTACCTATAGAACTACAAGGGGCCAGGTTTTAAAAATGGCACAGAGTGCTAGTTAGGACCTGGAGATACTAAAACTCCACACTAGACCCAGGAGAAGAGCTTTTAAGAACTCCTTGTGTTAAAAACATTTAGACTTTCTTTTTTTTTCTATATTTTTTTATTGACATTCCAAATAATTTCCCCTTTCCCGTTTCCTTCCTCCCCGAAAGTCCCATAAGCCCCCTTCCCTCCCTCTGTTCCCCATTCAACCCCCTCTTGCTTCTCTGTCCTGGTATTCCCCTACATCCAGTCTTTCCAGGACCAGGGGTCTTTCCTTCCATCTTCTTGGAAATCTATTGATATGCAAATTGTGTCTAGGGTATTCCAAGATTCTGGGTTAATATCCCCTTATGAGTGACTGCATATCATGTGTGTTCTTTTGTGATTGGGTTACCTCACTAAGGATGATATTTTCCAGTTCTGACCATTTGCCTAAGAATTTAGTGAATTCATTGTTTTTAATTGCAGAGTAGTATTCCATTGTGTGGCAACCAACTAACTGGGAAATGATCTTTACCAACCTTACATCCGACAGAGGGCTAATATTCAATATATACAAAGAACTCAAGAAGTTAGACTCCAGAGAGTCAAGTAACCCTATTAAAAAATGGGGTACAGAGCTAAACAAAGAATTCTCACCTGAAGAATATCTAATGGCTGAGAAGCACCTTAAGAAATGTTCAACATCCTTAGTCATTAGGGAAATGCAAATCAAAACAACCCTGAGATTCCACCTCACACCAGTCAGAATGGTTAAGATTAAAAACACAGGAGACAGCAGTTGTTGGCGAGGATGTGGAGAAAGAGGAACACTCCTCCACTGCTGGTGGCATTGCAAGCTGGTACAACCACTCTGGAAAGCAGTCAGGCGGTTCCTCAGAAAACTGCTATACCACTCCTGGGCATATACCCAGAGGCTTTACCTGCATGCAATAAGGACACATGCTCCACTATGTTCATAGCAGCCTTATTTATAATAGCCAGAAGCTGGAAAGAACCCAGATGTCCCTCAACGAAGGAATGGATTCAGAAGATGTGGTATATTTACACAATGGAATACATTTAGACTTTCAACAGAAAGTCAGTCATCTAGAAAGCAAGATGCAGATGCCCTTAGTCTGCAGTGCCATCGTCTCTGCCCACAGTTTTACTCCTGAGTCAGAAGAGGTGGTGGGGGGGATCTGGATAGACTGCAGGTGCCAGCCATAAGCTTCTCCAGAGGACCAATGAGAGGCTTTCTTGGAACCCTGAGAGTATTCCGAAAGTCAGAAGTCTAATAGTTTCCAAGGAAAAGCCTGCAGTTATATGCGAACCTGACTCATACCTGTTGTCCACAGGGAACTCATACTCTTGGGCTAGCCCACACTCACTCAGCTTTGGGCTAGCCCACACTCACTCAGCTTTGAGCTAGCCCACACTCACTCAGCTTTGAGCTAGCCCACACTCACTTAGCTTTGGGCTACTCATCAAGAATCCCTGCATTTTCCCTACAGCTGACCTCACATCTGCTTTCTCAGGAAGCAGAGAGGTGGAGATCAGCCCTCTAGGAGGCTCATGCCCCTAAGGTTTATGGTAACATTTTGCCTGTGGCTTCAGAACACGGATGCATTTGACATTCATTTGCATCTTGCCCAGTGTTGATGTTGCATGGGTGAGAATAATGCTCTTGTTGCCTGTCAGCACTCAGCAGGACTTCCCCGCCCTGTGGCAAGCATTGTTGCCAGCACTCAGTAGGACACACACACCTACCTATCCCCCCATATCCACCCCCATCCCCGCCCACCTCAACCATCTTTTACTTCCTTTCATGCCAAGTGGTGACTTGTTGGTATGTGGACTTGCTCCTTGCTCCATTAGTTGGCTCCCCAAGATCATGGCAGAATACCTGAGCCAGTCAGATTCAAGAAGACTTACATTTTCAGAGGTTTCAGTCCTTGGTCACATGGCTCTCCTATGCACCTTCAACACTGTCATTTGGACAAGAATGTGACAGAGGAGGGTGGCTTGTCTACCTGAGGACAGCCAGGACTGGTGACAAAAATTAATATTTGGTCTTTGAGGGTTATTGAAGATTCAAACTATTGCACTCATCAGTCTTGGATATAAATCCACTAACGTGTCATCAAAAACAGTTTCTTTAGAAATGCTGTCTAGTTTAAACAAGTCACCATCTCCTGTCTCAAGAAGAAAAGCTTTGAAATACAAAGGCAAGGATGGTCGTAGAAATGCGATTGGTTGCATTCATTCCAGTTTACATGCAGGGAGATCTCCTGCACAGGTTAGTCAGGGAGTGACAGCTGCTGATCATTACACACTGCTCATGTGCCACTGACTGCTCTTAAAACTTCCCATCGCATAAGTGTGTAGAGCTACTGGCCTTACTCTGACCACGGAGTCATTCCTTGAGGTATATGTCCTCCACATATTAAAGGGATATCCTGTGTGCTGAATGCCTTCGGTATGCCAAGCCAGTGAATTTACCTCCATAGAGGGGGCAGGAGATCCTCAGTATTGGGAAAGAGCTGGCTCACAGCTTTCTGCTCTAAATAACTTCTTCGTGTCAATTATCAACAAATGTCAACTTTACACTGAATGCACAAAATCTGAATTATTTTAAGCTTTGTGAGGATTGTTCTATATTAAAAAAAAAACAGAAAAATGAGCAAACTCATTACAGACAATGACACAATTTCTCCATCTACAAAGCACGTTGAGCAAAAAATAACTGCCTATAAAAAGAATTCAGCAGTTCAAGGACATATTCCTTTGGCTTTTCCTACTTCTTGTAGAAACTTGGCTCTCATTTGAGAAAAGAGCAAATGAGGTTAATTAGTATAAATGAAGAAAGGAACCAGAACGTCAAGTAGTTACACTAATGATAAACTATTTACCACTGTTCATGACCAAGCATTTGTAATTTGCATGAGTTAGGCTAGACTACAAATATAAATTGAAACTTCATCAGGTAGGGTTTCTTTTTAGAAGATTGGACCGTGCACCTAGATTCTTTCAAAGTTTACAGCACGTAAGAAAAGAGTAACTTCACTGTGGAGAAGCCTCAGCCTAGAGGCCAAGGACAACACCAACTGTAGTCATGCCCATGGGGTGCATCTTGTGATGTGTAATAACGTTGTTGCTACACGTCCCTGACTCTCCTCCAAACACCAAGCCTTGTTCTAATGACACCAAAAATCAGATAAGTCCAATGCAAGAAGCAGTCCGCCAAATGCCAACCCAGCACTCTTCAAAAAAAAAAAAATTACCAGAAACAAAACAAAGAAAAGAGTAAAATGTTGAGAGATGATCCCAGCTAAGAGGATCCTGGGAAGACTAGATGCCTGAATGGAATGTGTCTTGATGGGGCCCCAGGAAGAAGACACTTGGAACAGCTAAGAAATCCTGAAAATTACGGGCTTTAGGTAATAATCCTGAGTCTATTGTGATTCACTGAATGTCTTAGTTGCTTTCCCGCCCCATGCCACCATGATGAGACACCATGACCAAGGCAACCACTAGAAGGAAGGATTTATTTGGGGATTACGGTTTCAGAGAGTTAGAGTCAATGACCATCATGGTGGGAAGCATGATAGCAGGCATGGTGCTGAAGTAATAGCTGAGAGCTCACATTCTAACCCACAAGCACAAGGCACACAGAGAAAGCTAATGGGGAATGGTATGTGCTTTTAGAACCTCAAATCCTACCCCTCATTGATACACCTCCTCCAACAAGGCCACACCTCCTAATCCTTCCCAAACAATTCTACCAATTAGGGAACAAGAATTCAAATATATGAGCCTGGTGTGGGGCATTCTCATTCAAAGCACCCCACTGAAACAAGTATCATATTATCCAAGGTATAGCTTATGAAGGGAAACAGTATAGGTTTATGGAAATTTTCTACATCTTCATTTATGTATTTGAAATTGTTCTAAAATAAAAAATGGTCTAAAATAAAAAAAAAAAACACTCCACTCCTTTGTTCTTTTTCAGTGACTATTGCCCTTTTTGCATGTTCTATGACATTTATTTAGCTTTGCCCATTCTAGTCTTCCTTACTATAAACAGACTTGACACTTCTGTTATCACCTCATGTTTCCTTGATGATGGGCACAGTTACCTTGGTAATGACAGGCAGAAATTCACTCTTCTAAGTTTTGTGGATTGCGAATGCTCAGGATAGCACTTAGCATGGGGCCTGGGGGAGGGGAGCACTTACACTTTCATGAGGTCGGGTCACCATTTTAGAACCACTTGAAGAACAGGGAGCCTCAAGGATTGGTAAACACAGATCCTGTCATGTAGACTGTGATAGATTCAGCAATAGAAACACTTCTTGGTAACTGTCTTGAGAAACTCACATTCTCTTGTCCTGGGTTGTAACAGTCTTTTATCTCAGCCCCCTTCTTGGACTTAAGTCCTCAAGATTTGAACACCAAGACAACTGCAATGTCTGGTGGGAGGCAACTTTTAGCTTCCCTACCACAAGCAGTACTATTGACTAAGTCCATGGTTTATTACCTTCCCAAGATATAATAAATAACTTGTTGATATTGTAAAGCTAAGATGAAAATCAAGTTCATATATAATTTGGCCACAAATTAAGATACATCTTGAGAGAAGGGCCTTGGGGTTATACTACATCCCCAAGGAGCTAAATCTCTGGTTAGTTAATGATGGTAAAGGCAGGTTCAGGTTGAAGACTCACAAAAGAAAAACAACAAGAAAAACACGATCTCTCTCTCTCTCTCTCTCTCTCTCTCTCTCAATACTTCAGAGTCATTTCCTCGGAGGTCTGATATCATTGGTAATTTCTTCTGAAATAGTCAGGACAACTCAATATTAATCTGATTCAGGACTGCCTTGCTGAATGGGACTCCTTACCTGTGTTTTGGAATGTTACCTGCATGTGTGATGAAGATTGAGACAAGGAAACCCAGTTATAGATCTTCATGGCACATGGTATGGGGAGATTAAAAAATAAAATAAATCTTCAGAAATGTTACAAGCAGAAAGGAGGCACATGGTGTAATGAATTGTTCATAGAAAATGATACCCTGCTGCATTCAACAATGCAATCAATCCTAATCTGAAAACTGTCCTGGCCAAGGCTGGCTAATCCTCACTGCACCAAGAGATCCTATATGCAGGACTTACTCCTGGGTTGCACTGACTTTCCTGGTTCTACTGTGCCATAAATCACCCAACCCACTGGTTTAATAACAACTTTATCAAAGAGAGAAGAAACTTCCTGGTGAAATCCCATGTCTAGATTTAACTCACTTTTTGAACAATGATTACCACAGTTGAAACAGTATAAAATATCTTAAATTGTCACAATGTATCACCATTTTATTTCTGTGCCCTCCAAGTTAGAAATGATCACCACTGTCTTGAAGAATAGCCATGTTGACCTACATGAAACCCAGTTATAGATCTTAAAGACTCATGGTATGAGAAGATTAAGAAAATAGTAATAATAAATCTTACAATATCAAAATAGTTAACATTCCCTGCGGATGAAGGAAGAAGGACAGAGACTTTAAAGACTTCAGAGATCCTCATTAAGTCCCCCATCCCAGGTTCTTTCCCCTTGAAATTCCAACTGCCACTCTATAAACAGTTGCTTAAGAGGGACATTTTGGTGGTACAACTTTCTGTGAGTCACCCTAGCCCCTGTGACTCCAGAAAGCTCATTGTTAAACCATAGGGGACTGGGGTAGTCTTTTCTTTATTCTTGTTTCTTCTCTACTTAGAGATACTAGATGCTTTTCTCTTCCCAGGAAAAGTCATGTAATGTTCTCACTCTATGTCCTAAAAA
Organism: Tokudaia tokunoshimensis; assembly: GCA_036184795.1. Lineage (NCBI taxonomy): Eukaryota > Metazoa > Chordata > Mammalia > Rodentia > Muridae > Tokudaia > Tokudaia tokunoshimensis. The sequence goes on from BTHU01000006.1 coordinate 84,518,457, forward strand.
GAGCATTGCTTAATAGTGAACATTATGTGACTTCTAAGGAATAGCACACTTATAATTATTTGCTTAAAACTCTATGTTTGCTCATGTAGAAATATTTCATAAATTGTAATTTGAACAAGTTAAAATCATAATATCTTATGGAATTAAAAACAATTGTTCATATTTTGTTATCTTGCTTTATTTTCTATTTATGGACTAAAAGTTTCCTCAATTTGAAAATTTTCAGTGAGAATTAATGCAATATTGTTATACTTTGTAAAGTACATCCTTCCAGGATTTATGCTTGTTTAGGAAATAAAGACACACCATGTACTCCATGGCTGAGGACACACACTAGGAAATTCATGACTGGTAAATACATTCTACACACACTCAACAAGAAATCATTGCCTTAAAGTATGAAGAGACTCTTTTTAGTTAATGGTACAGTACTAAAAATATATTGGGAGGTTCACTGTAGCAGATCCTCATGACAAGTTCCAAAGTCTGATCATAAATAGATTGACAACATGACTGTAAACAACTCACTGTCTCTCAGCTGTCCCAACTTCCTTATCTAAGAACTCAGGGGACTGGAGAGTTAATTTGAGGGTTGGGGATGTGTGGCCTTGCTGCCCTTCCCTCCTATGTCTGCCAACCTGCTGAGCCCATCTTGCCTTCATTGCTTCCACATCAATTTGCTTCCCGACCTCTGTGAACATTCTCCTCACTCTCTGCCGAACTCCTCTGGCATCCACAGAGGCCCAGTGTCCTCTGCCTTCATGCACCTTGCTCTCTCTGCACCACTTAGCTCAAAGGTTTACCTCTTTCTCAGGTCTCCCTTTTCCCACTCTCCCCCTCCCTCTCCCCTTCCTCCCTCCCCCTCTTCTCATGAAGCTAATGCTTGGCTTTTGCCAAATAATGTGAATTGTTTTCCCTCCTACCTCTCTCCCATCATCTCCTTTTCAGACATGTGCCGTGCTGTTCAGAACCACACACCCCTGCAGGTTTAGTGAGATTCACCTTTGAGCAACCCATTTACCCAGCCTCGTTCTTTAAACCCACAAGCACAGACCTGATGATACAGTCTCTCCTCCTTCGGAGTGAATATCAGAAATGGATCTTTCCTATCTGTAGAGGAAGTTAAAATTATAATTCTGGTATTCTGTCCTTTGAGAACAGTATTGACATAGATTAAATACAGATTTGGGGATAACAGATGAGAGACAGATAGTTGATAGATGATAGAGAGACAGAACAGAGAGATAAATGCTAGATAGATGATAGACAGACAGACAGACAGATGATATATAGTGAGATAATAGATGATAGACAGACAGACAGACAGATGATATATAGTGAGATAATAGATGATAGACAGACAGACAGACAGATGATATATAGTGAGATAATAGATGATAGACAGACAGACAGACAGACAGACAGATGATATATAGTGAGATAATAGATGACAGACAGACAGACAGACAGACAGATGATATATAGTGAGATAATAGATGACAGACAGACAGACAGACAGATGATATATAGTGAGATAATAGATGACAGACAGACAGACAGACAGACAGACAGACAGATGATATATAGTGAGATAATAGATGACAGACAGACAGACAGACAGACAGACAGACAGACAGACAGATGATATATAGTGAGATAATAGATGACAGACAGATAGTCAGATTTGTTGGTACCATATACCAAATTCTTTTTTAAAAAAATTCCTTCTCGCCACTACCTCTTGATCTGTCTAATCTTAAATTTAAATTTCTTTTGCTCCTTCCTCAAAAGTCCCCATCACACCTCCGATGTTAACTCCAGGAAGTCTCCCTTGGGTTCCCCAAGAGTCCTCATGCAATTCAGAAGCAGCAGTTAACAGTTGTAGATTTTGCTACAGCTCATCCCAAAAGACGCTCATCTTTTCATCGTTGGGACCTCTGTTCCCAGCAGACTGATTGACAGACAGGGGACAATAAACATGAGCTAAGGTCATCTGAAGCATCCATTTGAAAGTGGCTTTTGTACCAGGTGCCAAGGGAAGAAGAAACAGATGAAAGATGATGGAGAATAAAGAGCCCTTGCTTTTAGGCAGCTTCCCAGCTCCAAAGCACGAAACAATTATTAGTAAGTGCCATTGTGACGTTAGGCCATCAGTCAAGAAGTATTAAATGATTTGTATCGCTGTTTTGGAAAGCTTAATTGCTGCAGAGGTCTGTGGAGCCCTCTGTCACAGTGACCCCATCTCTTCCTTTTCCATTCCTAGAGAGACAAATACAAAGCTCAAAGAACAGAAGGGCTGTCTCATGAGGACTTGGATTTCAGAGGATGAACAACCTCCTTGGGTGCCAAGGGCACACTTGACTTTAGTGTGACTTTAGCACACCAAAGACCACCTCAAGTGATTCTCCACAGCACTAGACACACACTCACTGCATATATACCCGTGCCTTCACACAAGCAAATGAATACACATTCCCACAGATACTTATGTTCCCACATGCAAGCCTTCACACACTCCCTCACAGGCACACACACACACACACACACACACACACACACACACACACACATGCCTGTGCACGTTTCCACATGCCTCCTTTCATGTCACAAACTTTCATACCTTGTGCACACACATGTGAGCATGCATAAGACACATACACTTATACACATACACATACACTTATACACATGCACAAAAACACATGCTCACACATGTATTTAATGCACACCAACAGGTCTATATTTATACTAACAGACATATGCTCACATGAGCACACATGAGCACATATGTTTGCATACTTGTTCATAGGTATGCAAATGGATGGACACATATGTATATGCACATAGGTACACATATTCTGAGGATCATGGATGTACCTAGCTTACAGGTACAACAAACTCACACACATTACTGCATCTGGACTGTGTGAACTCTATCCTGGTTCTTCCCTCAACTGGTTATCTTCCTCTAGAAGGTGAAATTGAAGTCAAGTGTGGCAAACTATCCCTAGTTCTGACTGTTTCTTACTTGGAAGTAAGCTGTTTCCACTCCACCACAAACTGAAAGTCTCCTGGAGCATCAGCTTCCCACAGAGCCCTGTTTTCAGCAAGAAGCCTTCAGGAGGAGCCTGTATGATTCTGACTCTGGAGTTGTCAGCTGGGAAATGCCACCACTTACTGGTAATAAAAACTAGCCATGCGATAAATGGTGCAGGTTAAGTGCAACAGTGTGCTACAGTCATTTTTGTAGCATCCAGGACCAAGTTGCTGTTGAGGGTAACATCCCTGTGCACATACCTTGCAACTGTATGCCCTGTGACTTCTAGGGCACATACTTCAGGAGAACTGAGTGACCCATCCTTGGTGCTCACTACCGCCATGCCTGCCTTTGGATATAACCATGTGCCAACAAAAAACACATTTCCCTAAAAGTGGGATCTCCCACATCCCTGCCCTCCATAGCAAGAGTATAGAGATATCTTCTCATCAGCTGCCCAGCTACCTACCCACTCTGAGTGGTATTAGCTCTCTCCAACTATGAAAATCAAAAGTCTACACCTTCCCTCTGAAATGGAATCCATTCACTGTTTTTCTCTCCTGCAAATGACGTAAACAAATGCATCTAGGGGAGGAGTAATGGAGTGGTGACCACAGTCCCACCCTAAGATCCCTTCATTCAGTTTTATCCTTGGTCATGATATTTTCCACAGTGCTTTCTTGAATCTTTTCCATGTCTATCTCTGCTACGATATGGTAAATATGGTATCATAGTGTTGCATCTTATTCAATTAGAGTGGTTCTCTAGAACCATAGGGTCAATTAACTATGGGTAGAAAACACTCAGGATGAGCCTTGTGGATTACCTACATGTGGACCCTTATTTTGTTTGCTATTCCCTAAACTTGACAGGCAACAGTCACGCATGTGATATTCCCATAGTGTGATTACTCCAAGAAACTGAGAGATGCTTTAAATCACTGAGGATGTGCTTGGCTTGTATGCAAATGTTTGGACCCCTTCATGTGAAAGACTGGAATCTCGGAACAGAAATGTCCTGTAACTAGATCCCTACACAAACCTAGATATGACTGTATGTGACAAGGATGCTGTATTTACAATAAATATAATATCAATCCTGGATCCTCCTTTAAAGTATTTAAAAATATAAAGTCTTAAAATATAAAGCAAATCTAAAAAGAAAGCTGGATATGGTAGGTCAGGTTTCTGATCCGAGCTTTTGGGAGGCTGAGGCAGAAGGATGACTTCAAGTACCTCAGCCATGTAATGAATTTCCATCTACCTTGGACAACAGAATGAGACCCTGTCTCAAGAGAAGATAGGTAGGTGGGTGGGTGGATGGATGGATGGATAGTTGAATGAATGGATGGATGGAACTCTCCAGGTCTTCTGGATAGAATCCTCTAGAGAACACACTCACATAAAAATAGAAATAAAATATAGGCTGAGTATCCCAATTTGAAAGTACGAAATAACAAAACACTTCAAAATGAGAGATTTCTGACTATTATGATGATATGCATAGAAAATTTTACATGGCAAAACTGTTTCATACACAAAATTTCTCAGAAAAATAATTTATAAAGTTACCTTCAGATTATGTGGCTAAAACATGCTAAAACATGAAATATAAACTTCATGATCAGAGTCATGTCTCATCCATGAGGTACATCAATAGGTAGATATATCTCGTTATATAAATATTCAAAAAAAATCCAAAAATTCCAGAATTTGAGGCAATTCTGGTCCCAACATTTTGAGTTTCTAGAATTGTCCTTCTAGAAATCATGGTCCTTAAATCTGATGCTGGGATGCTAATGAACTGAAGGCGTAGAAAGCATACAAGACTAGCAACTATCTCAACCATCATCTCTCCCCCATCAGCACCCATATTTCTGGTATCTGTCTCTATAATTTATACCTATTCATATATAATAGTATACCTATAATCTATACTTATATATATAAAATGCTATACCTATAATCTTACCTTTGATACTTTAGGAAAACCAGATATATACACTCAAAGGGTGTGCAGCATGCACACGTTCTCTCTCCTACGTCTTCCTCCTTGTTCTTTGTTGGTTGCTGAACCTCAGGCCTAGCTCACCATAGACTCAGTCTGTGATCAGAGGTGTGGGAACCAGGCCTTCCTGTTACAGTCTTTCTTCCTCGTCAGCAGCTGGATTCCTTCAGTCAGAACAATCTCAAGTGTAGGCATTTATCTTTATGTTGTTAGTACTGAAATAACACAGTGTAAAGCCATACAACCCAAGAGATTTGGAGTTATGTTTGTTGTTCTTTTATGGTCCTGTAGATGACTCCACCAACCATGAAACTCTATATAGCTATAGATTTGAGCCTAATATTTCCTATAGAGAGCACATGATATCAGGATCGAGAGAAGTGGGTGTCACACTCAGCTCAGGAATCCAATATTGTGTCTACAAACTGGAGAGCCAGTGAGTGGCTGTGAGGGATTCCGTTCTAACTAATTTTGATTAAGTATTCATTGGAAAACATTTATATTTCCCAACATACATATTCTAATGACTCTGTCTAACACATATGGTTTCTGCTGTTAAATGGCACCCCTGTAGCAGTTTCCTTTCTCAGTATGATAGGGTATATATATATATATATATATATATATATATATATATATATATATATATATGTTATAATGAAGAGGGTTTATTGTATTTTAAAATTATGGTCAATGCTGATTTGATGTCTAGAGGGTATTTAATAAATGTGTCATATGTCTTTGTAGAGCTAAAAAAAAATGGCTGGACAAAGATTTCCCAGCAGCCTATGTGAGGAATGAGTCTATCACTGCTACTAGCCTCTTGGTTCCTTGGAAAGGTCTAACCTGAGGTCATAGTCAGGGCTTAGCACGCATTGTGCTTGTACGGTAGCTCTTTGATAAATCCCTCAGCCATAACCGAGGACCTGCCAGGGATGCTTGACAAAGGTTCATGGTTTTAATTTTTTCCTTATTTTCACCTACTATCTTTAATTAGGGTTGCCTGTCTGAGCATGGGTGAGCTCTTTACTTGAGCCTGGGCAACTGTGGAAGTTGGGATAATAAATGTCGCCCATAGGTATAGCTACTTGCATACTGTGGTCCCCAGTTGGCGGTGCTGTTTGGGAAGGTTTATGTAATCCAGTCTTGCAGGAAGAAGTACATCACTGAGGGTTCTTTCTCTGTCCTCTGTGCTTGCTGTCAAACACGGAAGCTCTCAGCTTCCAGCTCTTCCTGCTATGTCTGTAGTTTGCTGCTATTCCCTGCTTCCGTGATGAGCGCTGAAGTCCTAAGTCAAAATAAACGCTCTTTCTTAGATTTCCCTCAGTCTTGGTATTTTAACCACAGTAACAGAAAGTAATTGATACAGCAACATGACGTTGGCTACCTTCCCTCCTCAAACAATCACTAACTCCCAATAGGTGCTGAAGGAGGGTAAGAGTAGTTAAAAAAACAAAAATTAAGAATCCCCGCCCAAGGAGTCTTCCTTGCCTTTATTGCCATTATGTCCCCAGATGAAAGACACACATAGTCTTTATATTTCAAATAGCCTTAGGCAGCACAATAGCTGCCAATCCTCTATGCTATTTGAATGTACTTTCCTACTGATAACCCGTTATTACTTACTGTGCCATCTGGGCTGCCCTTAACTCTAATTGACCAGTCCACCACATGGCCACCTTTTCATAGCTCATCTATCCCATAATCCATTATTATTATTATTTCTTCTTCTTCTTCTTCTTCTCCTCCTCCTCCTCCTCCCTCCTCTTCCTCCTCCTCCTCCCTCCTCCTCCTCCTCTTCCTCCTCCTCCATCCTCCTCCCTCCTCTTCCTCCTCTTCCTTCTCCCTCCTCTTCCTCCTCCTCCTCCTCCCTCCTCCTCCCTCCTCTTTCTCCTCCTCTTCCTCCTTCTCTTCCTCCATCTTCCATGGCAGCTTCTCTCTCCTCCCCAGTGGTCCTTTTTCTACAAGCATGTGAAATCTAAACCCCACCTATGTCTCTTCTACCCAGCTATTGGCTGTTGGCCTCTTTATTCACCAATCAGAATCAACTTGGAGGCCCAGAGGCTATTCGCAGATTCCAGGTCTTGGGGGTCACACATTTAGCATTACAAGAGACAGTAAAAGACAAAACCTCAACTGCTGAGTCATCACGAACCCCACATTTTAAAGGGACCATTCTCAAGCAGGTAAATGCAAATTTACCCTTTCCATTTCTCAAGGACTCACATGTACAGATCCCAGTCACCCCCTACCACAAGGCTTTTGAGAAGGAAAATAAGTAACATTTTTCTGTCTACAGTAGCCTCACCTACAAACAGAGGAGGCCGTGGCATCTTTGGGTGGACAGATCAGGGGATTTTAAGCAACTGCAAGTTTCCAGAAAAATCCCGAATACTAAAAGAGAGGGAATGTATCATCCAAAATGAATTCTCCAGGAAAACACATGAAGACTCACTTGAGTCTTCATCTAACATGAATGTGTACAGGGGTGGATTGTGGGAGAGACTCTACGGGGCCATCTATAGAAGAAGAAGCTGAAGAGTCCCGAGCTAAGCTGCTCATAAGAGACATCCTTAAGTTCACATGCACCAGAGGTGAGCAAGTGTAGTAATCACCTGATTCAGCCTGGATCCCCAACACCACCCTGTTCAGCACACATCCACATGGTCCCTGCATTGAAGGCTCTGCTGAGGTTGCTCCATCACAGCCTGAGATAATTCTCGAAGGACTGAAACTAAACCATAAATAATTTTCTTGCTTAAAAAAAAAAAGATCAAGCCCAGAACATTTTATTGGGTGGTAACCTGTTCAGACATTCAACAATTTCAAATTTACAATACACAGCAAAAAAAAAAAAAAAATACCAGATATGCCAAGAGACAAATATGACTCATGCCCAGAAGAAATTACATTTTCTATTTATATTTTTGATAGATTAAGGGAATCAAAAACTCATTTTGTGTACCTTCTCAATGCCATGGTCCCAAGACACATTCTTTGTATTAAACTCTACTTTTGCCAGGAGGATAATAAATCACATATATGAATGCGTCCAGCACAAGCCAAGAAGGCATGCTCTTACCATCTCTCTTAATAAATGTAAATTTGGGTTGTCCATGGCTTTCTAAACCTGGACAGACTCACACAAACCCCTTTAGAGAGCTTTGATCATTGTTCCATTAGACAGATGTGTTTTGCTTTTAAGATCTTGCTGTTTGGGGCTGGAGAAAGGGCTCAGTCGGTAAAGTGCTAAGCAGAAGAACCTGAGTATAGATTATAGAACCCAAAGGGTTTACAATGGTGACGTGGGAGGCTGAGGCAAGAGAATCCTCAGGAACTCCAGGACCACACAGCTGCCATACATAGTGGTGAATAAGACCTTGTCTCACCCAAGGTAAGAGACAAGAAAAGACACCAAGGATATTCTCTGACTTCTACATGCAGATATTCATGCATGTGTGTGCACACATAAACACACTCACACATACTCATATTCACACACACACACTCACATACCCATCTCTCTCAGACACATACACTTACATACACACACTCATAATCACACTCACACACACATTCACATATACACATACACTCATACACACACACTTGGACTCTCTCTCTCTCTCTAACTCTCTCTCTCTCTCTCTCTCTCACACACACACACACACACACACACACACACAAGAACTCATTATCTGAGTTCAATGTGAGCAGATGTTTGGCATTCAAAATGATGAGCACTCCAGTGTGGCACTGGGTAGTGTAGTGTTCAGCAATATCAATCCCCTCCATTGTATCAAAGAGCTTGTCTAAGGCATCCTCAACAAACGTCGGAGTAGTCATTTTAACACTCGAGCCTAGGAAGCCGCTGAACACTAATTATCACCTTCTATCCACAGGAGAGGGTCTATGGGCCTCGGGAAGCCATTTTATACCTCTAGCTAGGCCAGCCATGTCTCCAGTCTACCCTGCTCTGAGGCCACACGCTCGTGCTTGGCAGTGATGCTGAACTTTAAATTGTTAGATGAAGCCTAATTCCTAAAAATGACTGCTCTGTGAGCTGCATCATGGGAAATGTACCAATAGCTGTTCTTTCTCTTCTTTTGAAAAAAAAAAGATGTTTAACAGATCCTGCAAATGAGCATGGGCTTTAGGCCATGTAGAACACAGTTCTGGGAACACATTGGCTTTACTGAGCCTCTTTACACACTCACTTAGACCATTCTGCATGATTCCAAGTGCTGAATTCTACAACGAAACTTGACTTGATTGTCCTGGTGATAGACAGACAGAGAACAGGCAATGGGATTCACCCTAATACTAACACACCATGGCCTGCAGATATGCATCACTGTGCGATACACTATCCAAGGAGAAGGTTACCCCAATTTCCCCAGCCAGATGCATGGACTCTCTGAGGAGTAACATCCTGTATACTTAGTACCAAACTTTCCAAGACTCTGGGACCTCTGGGGAAATCTGGCATTTACTAAATTTTGTCAGGAGTCCAGTAAAGCAATGTTCACTGATCAAGGCTAAATGAATTATAGAGTCAAAAAAAAAGCTGTAAGACTAAATAAGAGAAGGGTGGTTTGTATAAGGTAGTATATGATTTTACTTGAATTGTTCCCCGTTTAATATGTAATTATAGTTTTCTTGCCTTCATGCATAACTTAGCCAGAAAAGTGGCTTGCCTGACGATTTCTCTTCTCTGAGATCTTGGCAGTTCTTCTGCCTTATATAAGAGGGTTCTCGGTTGCTAGATTTCAAGCTACAATCTGCATAGAGAGGGAACATTTTCTCTGAAATGACTAAGAAGACAAGATGAAATCAAAGAAGAACCACTTCCCCCTGCTACCGCCCGGGGCTCCTCACTTACATCTGTGAAATATGCATCAGCCCTAATGAAAACGTAGGGTCCTTGGGAAGGAAAATCAAAATTCAAGTGCAAGAGAAGCTGTCAACTGCTCGGCCCAAGAGCCCTGTAATATTAACCTCTGTGCACGGGTAAATTGCACCTCCAGCCGTGAAATTACTGAGTAAGTGTCCCGCCACATCAGCCTGGGAGAGGTTAAGGGTTGCTTTGCATTCAGAGCTGCTTCTCAATTATCTTAGTACAGGTGGGGTTGAAAACGGTCAGTCCAGCAAGTGTATTAAAGCCATGCAATATTTAGGATATTCCAAAATTAGGAACATGCATTATATGTGACTGGATTGTCAAACAAAATTTAAAATGAAAAGAAGCTTTAGAAATCAGCATGGAAATAAATAAGGAGAACCACAAAGGGGAGGTTCTTGAACAGATAAAATCCACTGCACTATCCTGGTCCCCCAGCCGTGCTTATTAGAAGACCTAGCACAAGGTCTTTATCAAACGCTTCTGATCATAGAATTCTAATGGCATCACCCTGGAGGAAAGGCAGGACAAATTCTCCTGCTAAAATTGCATTGAAAATCAGCCTTCCAAGCAAGTTCTGGGGTCCATGGTACAGCAAGGAAGTATTGTTAAACTCTACTGAGTGCCTGAAAATGGCTAAGATACCAGATATGAAGAATCTCCCTGCACACGTGTACACACAGATCATTAATCATGTAAGGTGGTGAATGTGCTAATTAGCATGATTTTAGCAAGGATTTTACAACGTATATCAAGTTATTTTATTATGTAAGTCAAACGATATTTTGAGTTATTGATTATACGTCAACAAAACCGGTGGGGAAAGCAAAAGAAAATTGTTTTCCATTCGCCAGGAAGAAGTTTCTGTTTCTCATTTGTGATGGTTTGAGTATGCTCTGCTCAGGGAGTGGCACTGTTAGGAGGTGTGGCCTTGTTGGAGTAGGTGTTATTGTGAGTGTGGGCTTAAGACCCTCATCCTAGCTGCCTAGAAGTCAGTCTTCCACTAACAGCCTCCAGGTGAAGAAGTAGAACTCTCAGCTCCTCCTGCACCATGCCTGCCTGGATGCTGCCAGGCACCTTGATGATAATGGACTGAACCTCTGAACCTGTAAGCCAGACCCCAATTAAATGTTGCCCTTTATAAGACTTGCCTTGATCATGGTGTCTGCTCATAGCAGTAAAACCCTAATACACCATTTAGCATGAAAAAAAATGAAATCTTATTAATACTCAGTGCTCTGAAATTAAAAATTTAAGTTATATGGGCTCTTGACAAAGACATACCCAAAAACCCAGTGATAGAATCTGTCTGTGTGTGGTCTGTGTAAATGACCACATGCCTCTAAAATCCAAAGAAAACTTGCTAGATCACAATCCCACTGAAACAATGTCTGTACATGTCTTCCTCTCTCCCCCTTCCTCATATTTATCACCCAAATATATATCTATAACAATTTATAACTTAAAACATAAGCACTCAATTTTAAGGACAAGTTTCCTCCATAGCATAGCAATTCCATTTAGATTTCTATGGCCCTGGTCTTCCTGTCCACTCTGAGTAGGCTCAGGAGGTTCCTACATATCCCCAGTATCACCTCTGACCATCCCGGGCATCTAACTAACAGGGAGGCATCGGAGCCCTGCAGGGAGTATCACTGTGCACTGTGAGTGCACATGGGTGGTTTCCCTAGATGTGCTGAAGAAGAGGGAGAGGTTCCGTTGGAACACACCGCATTCAGAACGAGGGTTCTATAAAACCAAAGATACTGGGCATTAATAAAGTGAAGACTTGAGACCCCTGGCATCCAGTTGAAAATGGTGGTTGGGATATACTCAACCTTCTAAAACTCTGGAATGTATTTAAATGAGAAATAGAAGGATTAGCCAAGCAAAAAGATCTTGACAGGAGGGGTTGAAGAGAGAGCTCAGCTTAAGAACACCAACATGCTTCCTGAAGACCCAGGCTCAGTTCTCACTCCATGTCACATAGTTTATAACTGCCTGCAATTTCAGCCCTAAGGGAGTCAATGTCCTCTTCTGGTCTCCTTAGCCACGTGCAAGCGTGTGCAGAAATCACACACACACAGTACAATGGCTATGGAACCTCAACCATGCTTCACAGTACTGTCTGCTGGGGATGATCCCAGACGTATCTACAGAGCTGTGGGCTCTGTATAGCCGCTGTGAGGTTGGGTGGGTCTTGATAGCTGTGCCCACTACTTTATGGAGGGAATTACTGTCCCCATTTCTTCCACTAGCCTGAGTGGGCTGGCTGCTTTCTGGACTCCTCTTGTGGGAGACTCACTGTTACACTATGTAACTTAGATAACATAATGTCTCCTTGGAAGTGGTCCTGGGATTGTCCATGTGACTTGAGACACCTGGGAGGAAGAATGGCCTCATCACCAGAATGTAGGGCAGACATTGAGAAAATCAACATTCAACTGGGACAGAAGCCTAGTGAGAAGAAATAATTACCACCTTTCACCATGATGGGGACTGTAAGAACATAAAACTTTGGATCATGGGGTTTTAATTGATGAAAGACTTCTGAGATTTGATCTGTCACAATGTAAATGTACCAAGCACTATTGAACTGTACACTTAAAAATTAGACAAACCTTGGGGATAAGTATGATTTAGCACAATTTTCTAAAACAATAGAATGTGCCAGCTACTCCCAAGTATCCTGAAGTCAAAAAGAAATAACAACCTCAGAGCTTAAAGCTCCCCAATTAAGGTACAATTAGAGAACACGGCAATTACTCTGTGAAGCCGAGTATCTTAGTGTCTTATTGACATGGCTACGTGACTTGAAATCATGCCCAGACTTTAATATTACTGTTGTACAATTATAATGTGATTTTGAGCGTAGTAGATACCATGTAAATTCTTATATAAAAAGTCATAATATTGACTCAGAATAGGGAAAGGGTACCTGGGGCCTTTTGGGCAGATTGTAAAGTCCCCTCTACAATGACCCTGCCTGCTTTTGAGGGAAGCGATGTCTCTGATTCTACAGGGGATGGTCAGAGATACCTATGGGATTGTTTATTGACACAATGGGCACTGTGACTGAACAACCATCGGAATTCACAGATCCTGAGGCCCCGGCAGTGCAATCTTGTCCCTGGAATGAGACAGTCATTGTAGAGAGCCTTATTGGGGTGTCGTGCCACCTGGCAGTAGCCTGACATTAGAGAATGACAAAGAAGTAAGCTCAAGCAGGAATCTGGCAGTAGGGCCTGATAGGAAAGTTAAGTTCAGTCAGGAATCTGACATTAGGCTATAACAGGGAAGTAGGTTAAGGCAGAAATTTTAATCTTAGGGTGGAACAAAAGAAATAGGCTTCAGGCAAGATTTTGGGCTTGAACAGGGAAGTGGGCTCAGGTACTGGTCATTCTGACACACCCTTGGAAACAACTGTCTCTGTGGAGTAATGGGGCGGGACTTTGCTTATTGACTTGACTATTTTGTGTTTATTGTCTTGCTTGTTCCTCATTGTACTACTATTGCCCTTAATACCTGCATGTAATTAAAATGGTATAAAAGCAGATTGGAAAAAAATTAAACCTGTCTTCAATCTCAGAATTGACTGGGGTCATGCTGCAGCATTGTCTAACTGTCTTTTTCTTTTCAATCCTCGCTCTTGCACTGGAGAACCTGTTGACTGAATGAGCTGGCTTGGTCAAGTCATTCTCTTGGTAAAATATTTCCGTTGTCTGTATAATCAAAAATGTCTGGCTTGCATGCAATATAAAGTCATGGTTCCTGTGGTTATGAATGAGTGACAGCATTGGAATGGTGAGGACCCAAGCTTTCCTTACCAGCCATGCTCTGGTACCACAGGCTTGCCCTATCTCATTTCCTTTGCACTTCCCCTTTTATCAAGTTGAAACAATCTTAAGAAAGGAAATGAAAAATGTAGAGGTATCATGGCAATCACAAGACATAGGCTCTAGATAAGGCTGGCATTTCACCAAGGTGCCTGGGGTCCTAAAAATGCCAGTGTTTTCATTGGTCAGCATGAGGAACTGGGGATGTTGGAGAAAAAAACAGCTCTAGTCCAACTCCAACCCACAGTGAGTCCAAAAGGCTCCATGGACCCCAGCATTTACAGCTCCAGTTTGGTTATTTGTTTGTTTTTTTAAGAAAACCTGAAAGCAATGCCATCAATGCCTGGGAGATTTCCTCTCTGGCTCCCTGATCTGTGAAATGAAGACTATCATGGCGGGCAGATCTCAGGAATAGTATCTGAAACATTTCCACGTACTAGAACATAAAAGCAAGAGCTATGCCACATGTCTGGGGGACTGCAGATATTAGTATCACAGTGAAATATCCAAAATGCATTGAGGTCACTATTCATATCAAACTCTCCTTTAATTTACCTGCCAGATATTTTTCAGAAAGTGGGAAACTCTGAGAGTCACTATGGGAGACAGTAATGATAACTGTCATGATTATAAGCTGCCTACCTCCTTGGATGGGATCTTCTCCCTAGGCAATTAAGCACAACTATGGTGTGTGCTATTTGCCTGGCAAAGCATGTCCTCACAGCCATCTATCTATGCCTAAGAGCTTTTATATGTCTTCCGCTAGCAAAGACACTGTGTGTTCACTGTCTCTGAGTCTACTATATACCATTCGGACAGGATGACTGAGAAAACCCACCTAAAGAAGAAGACTGCAAGTGTGTCTATTGACTGATTCCCTTGTGTCTAGGCCTGGTGAGTCAGGCACTGTGGTGGAGGATAAAGAGAAAAAGAAAAAAAAATGCTTCAAAGACATGCCCTTTCATCTTTCAACAAGACTCAATTCCTAGTTTCCATCATCTACACTCCAATAGTGCTGTCAAAGTAGGAATTCATGAATGGTTTAATCCATTGTATAAGTCTAAGTTCTCATTAAGACTGAATAACTGAACCCCTCAGCATTTCATTGGTCCAAACCTTCAACACATGAAACTATTTGATGAGGCAACTTCCTGTACAAAGTGTAATACAACCTAACAGAGATGTCTCACCTTGAGTTCCATTGTGCATAATCTTCAGAAAATAGGATTATTGTGTATTAGTAACATTATTTGTGCTGATTGAACCTGGTAATGAAGAATCGGCAATAACTCGATTGTCTTATGCTAAAACATGTATCCAAGAGACCCTAGCAAATCCCAGAAGCACAGATGAACTACACAAATAGCTCATCAATCCCAGGACCATGCCTTCTCATTGACCCTGAGAGCTCCATATGCTACTTACAGAAGAATGTCACCCAGAGATGGTTCATCAGTGGTTCTGCATAGGATATAGTTCACCACACTACATTCTGATGACATCAGACTGCTGACTTTTCTAGCACTGAAGTTGGACACTTATTATCTCAGTCAACTTGGGTGGCTGAAACAAAACCACCATGGGCTATGTGGTGTATAAGCACCAAATAGTAATTTATTAGAGATGTAGAAGTTGGAAAATCCAAAATCAAGACTCTGGAGAAGTCAATGTCCAGAGAGGAGAGACAGTTGCTAATTCCCCAATGGTCACCTGGAATTCTTACATGGTAGGCTAGAGAGGTTTCTCTGAGAGACCATTTGGTAAAGACTCTGGTATCAGTCATAAGCATTATACCACCATGGCCAATCATCCCCTAAAGATATCAACTCTTGATTCCATGTGAAGTCATAATTTGGGAGCCACATAGACACTGTATCCATAGCAGATACGGGTCTACTCTGATTCATAATACATGGAACACATTGCCCCGATGGAGAGAAATGGGCAAGGGAAGATGGACAGATTGAATAACACATAGATGGACCCCATATGGGTGTAGTGAAAAACCTCAGGGGCCACTCAGTAAGGAGGGCCCCCAAAGAAGTTCCTCTGAGGAACTGAATGGACAATCTGAGGACCTGTGGCTGTTGTCCATCTCTGAGTCCACGCTGTGTCTGCTGAGAAATGATAGTCGCAGCAGGGAACAGACCTGCACAGAAACCGACAGCTGACTACTCATCATGGGTTATCTGGTTAGGGACTCTACCAACTGCTTGCTCCGCCAACAGCAGAGGCGACCAAAGCCTCCATGTGGCATAGGTCCTGGGAAGTACAGCCAGCCACCTGTGGCAGCTTGATTATATTTGGACCCTGTGTTTTCCTTCTCACGGGGGAACACAATTATCAGGTTATAAATGTGCCTTCCCTGCCTGGGTGATGCCAGAGGCATCATCCCAAGCTGAGGCATGCTGGGATTGCTGCCACAGTATCCCATAACATAGTGGAGCTGCCAAAAGCACTTTTTATTTTTATTTTCCAACAGAAGACGTGCTGGGGAGGCTGGTTCCTGTGGATTCACTGACTCTGCTGTACTCAGAAACTGTGCGGCCACTGAAGACGCAATTAAGTGCACATTGAGGTCTGAAACAATGTCTTGTCAAAAATTTGATGTGACGTTTTGAATCTGGGACCCATGGGTGAGCTGTACTAGTGTCCACTGCTACAGAGTCCTACTAGTGTACTAGTGTCCAATGCTTCAGAGGCATGTTTATACAAGATGTAGTCAGAGTTTCTATGGCAACAAACTCTGGGCATGACTTAATGGTGTCTTCTTGAGGGGCCCAATCAAGACTTAAGGTAGGACTAGGATCTCATGTGAAACTCACATTTTTCAGTGCCCAGGCTCATAGCTCTGCTGGTGCCATGCATATCCTTGCTTCTGTAGAACTCCAGGTGCTTCCAAACTGGCAGCTAAGACCAAGAAGAGCCCCCTGAAGCTTCTAGAAAACACCCATCTCATAAAGCCAAGCCTACATGCTTGAGTAATGGTCGTATTTATGTAGTCAAAAATTCTCTTTGCCCTTTTTCACATATGGTAATCATATTGTGGTCTCTGACATGCTCACTGATCCTGTGCTCCCTTTGAAAAGGAAGGGACATCTGGGTACTCTGTACGTAACATGTATCATCCTCACAGCAGCCTGGACACAAGACAGGAAAGTGGAGGCATTTCTGCTCCCGAGAGAGGGCACAATAGAAGGGAGTGAAGACAAGCAGGTCCTATCTCAGCCTAGTGTCACCTCACTTCAGTGTCCCACATCACAGGGGAACTGGAACACAATGCTTTGAAGTGGAGTTACTGGTGAAGGGCTGGCGAGATGTCTCCTCCACATGGAACTTGAGTTTGAGTGTCTAGAAACCTTGTAAAAGCCTGCCATGGCCACATGCCCATAATGCCAACACCGAGGAAAGAAACAGTTGGATCCTGAAGCTGGCTGGCTGCCTCGCCAAAACCGTGAGCATCAAATTTAGGAGAGACCCTGTCTCAAAGGAGTAAACTGTAGTACAGCAGGACACAGTCCTCTGTGTGTGCACAGGCACATACCACACATTTGTTTACACATTCACATAGCACACACACACACACACACACACACACACAAGTGTTTTAAAAGAAAGCAAAATTGCCTAGAAATATATTTTTTATTTCATTCATTGTGTGTGTGTGTGTGTGTGTGTGTGTGTGTGAGCTCCCTCATGCCTCCATCTCCTGGTTAACTAAATGCTTTTGGTCACCCAGCACAGGCTACACTTCCCAGGGAGTTTTTCACTGTTCGGTGTTTGTTCCTGGGTATATAGAAGGGAATATATTCACCTTAGCTAACTCCCCATGCAGTGACTTGGACATGTGTCCGGGTCACTTAGCTGTCCTTACTCTTCCTGGGTGACATGTTTGTTTCACTCCACAGGGTATATTCTTGTCAAAGAACCTTCTGTGCTACCTGGAGCCTGTCCATCAAAAGTCAAGTGCAAGTGCCCTTTTATTTCTGGACTTCTCAGTAAGTTGCGTTTCACCTTTTGCTTAGAGTGCATTATTTTAGATCACCAGTTGGTGGTTAGATAGTCAAACTGAGAAGCAGGCACAGAAGTCTTTTCATCACGCCCTCACAAAACAGACAAACAGTTCGTTCTCTCTCTCTCTCTCTCTCTCTCTCTCTCTCTCTCTCTCTCTCTCTCTCTTTCTCTCTCTCTTTCTCCCCACGCCCCACTGGCCTGACGCCCACGCTAGGCATCTTCAGGGCCATTGTGGAAGGAACTGAGCAGCAGTAGAATAATACTCAGACTTAGCCTCCAGCTAGGTTCAGTCTTGTAGTGTGCGTTCTCTGGGTTTGAACAAATGTCTAATGACATATATCTATCATATCAAGGTTTCGTGCCTTAAGAATCCTCTAGGCTCGAGCTGAGGTGTGTCAAATTTCATTTCAATAAATGGAGTTTTCCAAAGAATGTAACCAGGCTGGGCAAGCAGTGAATATCTTGTTTGAGTCTAGAAAGAACAAGAAATTGGTACCGAATTTAAATGGATGGGCTACCTTTGATGGTTTTTACCATCTTGTGCTTGGCTTTGCATTTCCAGTTCAGATTGAGCTCTAATCACACAGCCTCATGGCACCAAAGCTCCTCTCCTTTATGGTCAGGCTATCATTAAGAATTCATTACTCATTCAGAGAACCTTAAAAATAATGGAGCCAGCTTTCAAGAATGAGTATGATGTGAACTGGATTAATCAAGCGGAGTGGGTCTTGGGAAATTATCAAGAAAATAAGAACACCAGTGACATTAATATGAGAGCAAGAGGCCACTAAGGCTTCCTTGGGTTCTTCTCTTTCTATTCCCTGAGTATCCTATCCATCTCCTGGATTCCTTTAGCTAGAGGTACAATAAACATGGTAGGTTCTCCAGCATACTATTCCCAGATGTAGTTCCTACCAATATCAAAAGGACACATCTAGAACCAGACACTATCTGATATCAGGACTGGAACTAGAGCCAAGAGAAGATACGGGGACTCCGTTAAGCCTTGAGGTGACTCTGATTTGCTTGGATTCAGATTCTACTTGGAAGGAAAATCCATTTTGCTAACATCTTCTAAGGCATGTTCCTTTCATGTGGCATCATGTTTCCCTTACAGAGATAAGAATGTCCAACAATGCCTCTCTATATACACAGAGAGTTTTGAATATCATCAAAAAAAAAAAAGAGCTAACAGCACAGAGCCCCACCTCAGCCCTCCAACCTCCCCCGGGGGTTTCAATAAAGGATAATAAGAAATAGGACTATAGACTGCACAGTCCGGGCTGGGTTGTGTAGAGGTCTCTGTAGTCATCATGGTCCTATAGCTCATGTGAGCATCAACCTAAACTCTTCCCTCTGCCAGCTGGAGCCCCGAAGCCTGCTGGCATATGGACAGCGTTAAACTGGTTAAAATTCTTCCAGGGCTTAGAGGAATTCAGGCCACCAGAGTTCCATAAATTAAAGACTGATAACACTCATTCAGTTTGGGCCTTCTCCAGCCCAGCGTTCTGTTCTGCCTCATATCCAGTTGGTTTGACTTGGTTCCTTTCCTAAAACCCAGGGCCAGGTGTCCAGCACAGCCAAACTGAATGTCATTTCCACTTTGGATAGAAATTAGCAATTCAAATTTAATTCCACTCTAAATCTTTCAGAATCATTTGCAAAGATAACCTGATTTTCGGGAAGCTGGCTGATTCTGACCACGGTTTCCTGCTGCTCGTAGGCATTCAATAAATGTTGATTGATTTTAAAAATCATCAATTCTTTCTACTAATGATGGTCAGATGATCAATTTTAAGCCTGACTGGGGAATATACCACCTTTATCAGGCTGAGTAAATTATGACCAAGATTATTCAAGTTGTCAATTACTGTAAGGCACAATTTCTCAAGACCCAAATTATACAATACAGAGATACTCATATCAAGGTGTTGACGTCAATAAACCTCAGTATATGTGCTTAATCACATGCACAGATGGGCCCTCTAGCATTATCTCCTGAACTCCAGGAAAGGAAAAGCTGGCCTTCTGTGAAATTGCTCAGCCATTATGATCCTTAATTCAAAAGAAGAGCTTCAGACTCCAGTATCTCCAGGAATTTTTTAATCTAAATGAGATAAAATACCAAACAGTGTATTGACCACTCTTGTTCCAAGACTCCAAATCAATACACTTTCTGAACCTAATAGTTTTAGTGATATAACTGTTCAATCATTCACTCCCAGAAGTAAGAATGTGTATAGTTATGGTCTAGAGTGGATTAAAAGACAATTAAATCAACGATGTCCATCTTCCCAAAGACTGCCTGGAAAAGACGAGAGAAATAAATAAAAGGCTGATGGCAAGCTCCAAGTTTGCTTAGTGATATGGTCCATCCTCTTGCAAAAGTTCAGTGCATACCAAGGAGAACAATGCACAGCCAACTATGGCTTCTCAACCTTCATCCCCTCTAGTATGCTACTGTGAATGGTTAAGGGGCAAGTACCCAGGTGACCAGAATTCCCATGCAATGAAAGTACCCAGGGCTAGGAGCAACTCCATTTGTAGAGTACTTGTCATGCAAACACAAGGACCTAAATCTGGTCCCCTGTCCCTAGGATTGATTTAAAGGTCAGCGATGATAGCAGGTAGAACAGGGAAATCTTGAGAAAGGTTGTATTCTAGGGCTATCTAGACAGTGAATCTAGCCTACTGTGCAAGCCCCAGGACAATGAAAGATTCAGGTTTATGAAATCAATTGAATGTCACTTGGAAAACACCACCAGAGATTGACCTCTGGTCTTCATACATTTGCACATATGTTCATACATACCCATGTCCAGATGGACGTACACATAAGAAAGTGCACACCCACAAGCTAAGTTTCAGGCATAGTCATTTTCTGGCAGAGATCAAGGAAGTGCCCTATACCTTAGAATCTCTGGGTGGTGGTCCCTGACGTTGTATCCTATACAATACACTTAGGATGTGTATCCAAGAGTGAAAAAGAGAAAAACCACCCTAAACAGAGTACCTTCATTCAGTGGATGGAAATCCAGGATCAATATGACTCTCCTGGATATTTAGTTAGAAAACTAATGAGTCACCTAATAACTTTTCATAAATTAAAACACTTTTGTTATATACAAAGTTAAAAACAGCCTGAATGCTTTTCTGACATTTTCTACTACTCTGTAGTGAGGGACATTTAACAAGAGTATATTTAAAATTACTTCCCTGAAGCCAGTAGCTCTCAAGCTAGGGAGAAAGTTACTTGAAAAAAATGCAATCTGTATTCCAGTACCCTTGGTCTGAAGGTAAAATATTTGAGGATTAAGTAAGTTCTTGTAGACACTTTAAAATTTTACTACAGGTTTTCCTTTTTAACATAAATAATTTAAAAATCAATTTTTTAAACACAAGAAGGAATTTTTTTACTGAAATACCATGTAAAATATTTATAAGTTAGAAAAAATATATCAGAGTGACCTGTAAAACATTTAGTACTTTATTATAAGTCTCATGACTCTAGTCTCTCCCTCATGAGAAACACTACCCAGCACCTACTTTCCTTATAATTTGTTTAGTTTATAAACAATTGGAAGAGGAGTCAGTTGCCTCTCTAATTTGGGCCCATTCTGAGTAACACTATACCTTATTAAATATTTTCTCATTAATTTGTTTACAAACAAGTTTGACCATTTTGTAATTGGCCCAGATAATGAGATTAGCAAATAGAAAAATCAGTTCTTCTTATTAATGCCTCAGAAGAAAGGTTACAGGGAAAGTTGGTATCAAACTGAAGGAAATGACTGGTAGGAACAGGGGCCTGGGCAGAGCTGGTGTGTGGTTGGGGACAGTAAATGGCAATGGACACCTGTTGGAGGACTAGTGTGCCTGGATTCAACTGCATTATCAGTCCATTGCATACGTCTATGGAAAGACCTAGGCATAGCCGAGCAAGTTCACAAAGAGTTCAGAACACATATAGCACATGAACATGGAACGACAGAACAAAACTCCATAACCTTACCTAGCTCCATTTGAGTGGCTTCTTTTCATGCTGGGGACTGACCGCAGGGTCCTGGTAGACATGTGTGTACCTGGCAGGAGCTCTACCATGGAAATACACCCCTACATTGCAGCTCCATAGCAAATTTACCAGAAACCACTCCATGACTGCTCTTAAGCCACAAAAGATCAGTGACAGAAACTTAGAAAATATACCAGATGTAACAACAGCTTCTACCTAAGGCCTGGATGAAAGAAGACGTCTCAACAGAAATCATTTAAACTGAAATCACAAAACTTACCCAGTCCACAGTACACAGCCAAGGCAGTGCAAGGGTGATAATCAACAATATTGAATGCGCTTTTGGTAAAAAGGGAGATATAAAATTAATATTAAAAAGCTTATACTTTAGGGAACTAGATAAAAAGAGAGCATATTAAATCCAATGTAAGCAGAGAGAAATAATGGGAACTATAGTAAAAATCAATGAAATTCAAAAAAAAAATCAACAAAACTCAAATTGAGTTCTTTGGAAAAAAAATAAATAAGATCAATAAGGAACCATCCAGGCTACTGAGAAAAAATAGTGAAAGTAAAAAAGTTATAATATCAGAAATTAAAGATCATCACAAAGTGTCTCAGGGATATTAAAAGAATAATACAATAAAACTGATAACTGCAAGGAGTGGAGTATAGATCAGGGACAGTTTGCTCAGATGTGCACAAGGCACTGCCTTGATTCCTTGCACTATAGAAGTAAAATGAAACCCCCACAATTTTATTATTAATAAACGTAATGAAATATACCAACTCCTGGGAAACATGATCTATCAATGCTGACAGGAAAGGAAGTATTTTATTAAGAGGATATCTGCCTCCAGGCATGGTTCCCAGCAGTCAGGAGTCAGAGGTAGGTAGATCTCTGTGAGTTCAAGCTCGGCCTGGTCTGCCTAGTGAGTTCCAGGACAGCCAGGACTACATAGTGAAACACTGCCTCAATAGATAGATAGATAGATAGATAGATAGATAGATAGATAGATAGATAGATAGATAGATAGATAGATAGATAGATAGATTAGATAGATAGATAGATAGATAGATAGACAGACAGACAGACAGACAGACAGACAGACAGACAGACACACACACACACACACACACACACACATATAAAACAACCCAATTAAAACATCAGCTAAAGATCTGGACAGACTCCTGCAGCCAGAAAAGAAAATCAAGTGAAAAATAATAAAAAAAAGACATCCAATGCCATGTCAAAACTAGAGAACTGTACATCAAAACAGACAAATACTGCTCGGCACCTCTCAGAAGACTCAGAACCTGAACGCTGATGACACCAAATGACCTGGAGCTGAGGGAGCAGTTGTCCATCCTGCATGGGAGTACAAGGTTTTAAACTGTGGGCTTGTTAAACCTTTATAGAATGCATTTGCATACAACCCAAAGTAAACCTGAACTTAACTGTGGTCTCTGGGTAACTCTAAGTGGTTTGACTTAAAATGGCCTCCATAGGCTCATATATTAAAATGTTTAGCTGGGCAGTGGTGACACATGCCTTTAATCCCAGCACTTGGGAAGCAGAGGCAGGTGGATTTCTGAGTTTGAGGCCAGCCTGGTCTACAGAGTGAGTTCCAGGACAGCCATGGCTACACAAAGAAACTCTGTGTCAAAAACAAACAACACCAAAAACAAAAACAAAAAAACAAACCCTGAAGAAATCCTATCCTGTCAGTTACTACATCCAACATCATTCTAACATATCATCCACACATTTATACATAATTATATTTATAGGAACAGTTAGTTTCCATACTGCCTGTGAGAATGGCAATGTACTTTAGAAAAAACAAAACAAAAAAGCTTACTCAAGGAATGGCACTATTTGAAAGGATTAGAAGGATTAGGAGGTATGACCTTGTTAGAGGAAGAGCATCACAGGACCAAGGTGGGCTTTGAGGTTTCAAAAGCCTACATCAGAACACGCCCCCCTCTCTCTCCTGCCCTCCTCCCTCCCTCCCCACCCCCACCTCCATCTCCCTGTCCACCTCCTCCACCTCTGCCTCCAGATCAGGTTGCAGTTCTCAGCAACTATTCCAGCACCTGTCTGCATGCTTCCATGCTCCCAGACATGCAATAATAGACTAAACCTTTGAAACTTTGGGCAAATCCCAAATTAAATGCTTTCTTTCATAAGAGTTGCCTTGGTCCTGGTGTATTGTTTGGTTGTGTCTCTTCCCTGCAACACAACAGTGACCAAGACATCAGGACAGGAACTCAAGACAGGTACCTAGAGGCAGGAACTGAAGCAGAGGCCATAAAGAAGTGAGGCAGGCAATAGCAGTCTAAGTACAGCCTACGAAGTTTTTCCTTGTTTGATCATCACAAGCACTTTCCTTTGTTTTCTTTTGTTTCATAAAATTTTACATGCCCAATCTCTTGAAACTGGAGTGAATATTGCCCTCAAAGCAGATCCTTCTGCCAACACACACTGGAATAGAAAATGCCTTGTTTCAAATGAGGAAAAGCATCTCTGCTTTTAGAATGTCCCAGGAGTTTGAATACACACATTATCCTTTAAAATTACAAGACATGCACATCCATTTTCTAAATCAAAGTGAGTATTTTGAAAACAGCGAATTACTTAAGGAATCCAGGACACCATGCCTCAGGGGTACTCCTCTTCTGTGGTAAGCTTGTAACAATTGGTTTGATCAGTACATAAAGCCTTTCAAGGGGTCACCTGAGACTGTCTGGCCCAGCAGCGACTGCACTGGAAGACTGTCCCAGCTTCTGCTACAGAGTATCACCATGCCAGTCTTGTACAGCAGTCAGTCCCCAGGACCACAGCAGCAGCCCTTGGGGACACAAATGACCAGACAGTAAATGCAGATTCCATAGCCCAGAGGCTACTGGCTTCAATTCCCTGTATAGATTTCAAAATAAAAATCTTTAAGATTATATATAAGATTGTAACTCTGTCTTTTAATCGGCTTATCCAGAGCTGACCAAGTTCCACCAAAATGATTTATCATGACCTAATTTCTGAGAGATTGATCTACAAAAGCAGGACACCAATACATCTGCTGATAATGCAGGCTATACATCTGAGAAAACAGGGAGAATCTGATGTCAGTCAATAGAACACTTTCTCTCCAGTTCAAGACCTTCCATTTTAAGTTTTATTTTAAGTAGAGAATTTTAATTCCACTTAGTTCATCTATTATACTGTTTATAGGTAATTTCCTCAGGATTAAAGGCAATGGGATTGCCCTCTGAATTTCTGTGTGACAGCTATACTCAGAAGGTCAGAAGTAGCCTCAATTAGCAACAGGCATTCTAACCGCACAGTTATGACACCAGTGTACTAGCTGAGATCGCACTCAATCCAGTCCTGGGAACAAAGCAAGCAAAATTAAGTTTATAGTTAATGTAAGTTTTACAAAAAAAAATTTTTGTCATTGTCAGTGTTTACCATAGAAATCATATAATATTTTTTCTGATTCATGAAATTAGTTTTGGAGGTGCTAGAATCTAAATTCAGGGCTATGTGCAAACAGGGCAAGAGGTGTACCTTTTTATGAAGTTTCTTTTTAAATTAAATCTTCTTATTGATAATGTCATATACATATACAGCATATACACATACACATCCTGATTACACTCAATCCCTATTATCTCTTTTCTATACTTATAAACCCTTCCTCCTACAGCCCATGTTCCATATTCCTGCCTGTTTGTTTTATTTTCTAACCCTCTGCATGTAACCAGGGCCAACATTGTGGGTGGAAAAACATCTGATAAGAACCTAGTAGGCCCACCAGTGGGTACACAATGGAAAACCATGACTCCCCTTTCCCCAAAATCCATCAGTAGTTCATCAAAGAGGAATAGGTCCTATAAACCCCACTCCAAGCTATGACTGACTGGATGCAGGCAGGTCTAGTCTTGTGCAGGCCCACTATAGGCAACATAACTCTTGTGAGACATCGGCAATGCTCAGGAGATGGCTTCTTAAAGCCCTTGTCCCTGATTTTCAGCGAATATATCCCTTCCATCTCTCCTTCTACAATATTCCTTGAACGCAAATGACCTGGGTGTGACCCAAATGACCTGTTTAGGGCTGAGCACTCAACTGTCCCCTGCTCTCCGTACCTTGAGCAGCCCTGGGTTTCTGCACTCATTCCTTCAGAGAAGCTTCTAAGACTGAGAGTAACACTTGTCTATGGGTATAAACACGGTAGTTTAATGCCAGTGGAATCATTTTTACAGTAATGGTTTGTTTCAAAAATAAGTCATGCATGCATAATTCTTACCATCTTTCTAGCCAGATACATTCGTTTATGTACCAGCCTGTGCACTGGGGTATTACCTTGGAGAAAAGGTTCAAGTTCATTTGCAAAGCTGAGAGAGATAACTTACCCCAGAGGATACCACAATAGAAAATGAGACTCTGATGAACAAGACCTGTAATCTCAGCACCGCACATCAGCCTCGCGGTCTGACGCTCCAGGTTGCTCAACTGTAAACAGGCACTGGCTTTCCTTGACAGGTCATGCCATGACTGTGAAATATGAAGTTGGGTTTTTTGATGCAGAACAAATTAGTATGATACAAGCACTGAGTGTTTGTGCTGTGTCTGAAAGCATAAAAACAGATTAATCCAAATGTGGCTCGGTGAGTTCTCAAAAACGTTCCTTGTTGAGGCGGTATCAGGGAGATGGGAACCCTAAAACAGTGTCGCACAGATGGTGTCATGGAGACAGTGCCACAGAGAAGACGTCACATAGATGATGTCATGGAGAAGGCACACTGATGTGCTTGCAGATCTTGGGGAAACACATGAGAGGCAGCCACAGAAAAATTTTAGTAATCCAAATTCCCTGAAAAACTTGTCAGTGATAATTATGTGCTACTGATGTGGGCTAAAGTTTTCATACACACTGAGATAATGGCCCACGTTAAAATTATTTATGTCCCTACTTGACATGGAAGAAAACTCAGGCCGAGAGCAAATCTATCATTATTCCACTCACAAGGTCAATTCATGAGAGGCAGGAGCAGGAAACTCTCTTAGTAAACAAAAATATTTTATTTAGGTGTGATTAAATTAATCAATTTTTGCCTGTGATTTATGCTTTGAAAAGTCAAGAGTTCTTTTTCATTAAATAGGAGACTTTTTTTCTTTCATTTTCTTGTTCTTAGATCCACACATAAAACAGAGAAAGTCTTTAGAACATGAACGTCCAAGCCTCAGGCACACACAAACATCTAAAAATTCATCTGCGTGACAAAATAACGCATCCCAAAGATTCACAGATCAACCTCTTACTGTACAAAAGTAAGATTAAAATCTCAGTGTGAACCATCATACTATTTGAAGTGGTCAAAAAGAATGTGTGAAAACTGGCCGTGTGTGTCTGCAGAAGATGCTGATGTTGTCATTTGGAAAGGAAGTGTGAATTAAAATCTCAAAGAGGCATACTGTGTAATGGAAAGTCTGAAGGTCTTAACCAGTTGAGAGAGTTCGATGCCAAGGGGGAGAAGTTCTCTACACAACTTGTGTGTTTTAGAAGGCAGTTTGACAGTTCTTGACAAGAAACACATCTCTCTGATCCAATCATCTCTATACAGGACATATGTTCACATGGTTTGAATGAAACCAAATCTCATGATGTAGACCTCTGACCCCTAAATATGACCCTCCAGCTTCATCCTAGGCAGGGCTAAGGTCACAGAGGTCACACAGGTGTGACCAAGTATGGCTCAGATGACTTCTTTCAAATAAATGTTCATAGAGTATGTGTTCTCGTAGGCAAAACTGAAAAATACAGATACACAGGACCAGATAGCCAGATGAGCAAACCGTGGTGTGTTCACATGCAATAGTTCTCCACATTAATGAGGAATACTTGACAGCTTGGATAGATTCAAAGCACTGTGCCCAGTGATGTCGCTCTCGAAATAACCATGGTGTTATTCTGTGCAATGCATAAGCTGAATTCAGAATGTTACAGGGGTGTGCTAGTCCTCAGGGTAGAAAAGAGGAATAGGAGAGTACACACAGGCATTTTGGGTAGGAATAAGCTTGGTACTCAATGTTTCAGGTGTCTACCCTGAAAGTCATCAGACTAGGCCAGCAAAGCTCAGAGGGTAAAGGAAGGTCCTGCTGAGGCTACGGATCTCAGTTCCATTAACTGAGCCCCACATCGTAGAAGGAACAAACCTCTAAACTCTCCCACTACCCTCTGTACTTTGGCTTGAATAAATGCATACACACACAATAAACAAACAAGTAAATAAATAAAAATTTGTTAAAACAATACCATTTTTAAAGTCAACAGACTAGATAATTAAAACGGGTATAATACATTGAATGCAAAATTGTAATCACCACAAATTTTGCATCAATAGCCCCAGTGTGATTTGACACCCACCAGAGTGTCAGCATCTTTTGAAGCGAGATAACACATTTTGGTTGAGGCTGTGGGGAAACATACTTTCATATACTGACAATAGAAATGCAAGTTAGCTCGTGCAATATTGAGCAACCCCACTTAGCATTTATGTCCTGGCTTAGTAATCCTGAGTCTGGTTATTTACCCCGAAGACATCCCTCAGCATACACATGCACGAAATTACTCACCGCAACATTATTTATAATTGCTAATTATGAGAGACAACCAATTCCCCACACACAGCTCTTAGGGAGGAGAGAGGTAGTCTGTCCTCCACTGAGTGTACTGTGCTGTGCAGCTTGGAAAATAATGAGAAGCAGCGCGAACTTCCATGAAGGAGCTCCAGGGTGTGTTTCTAGGAAGAGATAAAATGAAGATATGTGTGCCTGTAGTTTTGTGATCTTTTCATGTTAGAAGTAGAATTAAGAAAACAAAAATATTCTAGTCACCCATGCATAAGAAGTCAGGGTGAACACAGGATGTGGTGTAATGATAGATTGCCTGCTTTGTCCTGGATATGATCCCCAACATGAAAGGGAGGGCACATGAACAGAAGCTGGATAGAGAGAACAGGAGGTGGGGTTAGAAGGGCGTGGAGTATCTATCTGGTGTACTGTTTGCAAAGGGTGATTTTATAGATACAATCTATAAAAACTATAAGGCCAAGCGTAAGCCTAAAACACAAGTTGAAATAAGTGTAATTGTATTTCTAGTGGGGATGTAACCACTCTGGCAGAGAGGTCAGAGCTGACCGAGGAAAAGTGAGGATGCTTTCTTTTTATAACATATTCTCAGAATGCATAGAAAGGGAATGGAAGCAAAAGAACCCTTGTGCTCCTGCTCTTCCTCATTAGAAGAGATGAGGGATTTCAATAAGACTCTCTCTTTCTTAGCTTTAGAATTAAATACATAAGAAAGCAGATATGTATGTATGTTTTTATGTTTGTATATGTACATAATATATATGTGTGGATACATAAGCATATGTGTAGATAGATAAACAGACAAAGTGTAATATAGGTAAATAAAGGTAGATAAAGCCAGAATTTTCAATATACCTTATACAGAGGAATGGAAGGGGGGAGAGTAAACCTTTTGGGTTGAAATTGGAAAATCACCATGAGCCTATAGTTTGACAGGAAGCTGTGCATGCACGGGCTGATGCCCACTTGTATAACTGATATTCTGGTGTACTTTCTGGAACTCTCTGTTTAAATGAAGTAAATGAAGTGGCCAGCAGCAGCAATGAGCCCACTCAGTTCCTCAATCTGCATTTGCAAATATCAGTATTTGTCAGCAGAGAAAGACACCAATTTCAAGGATGGCCCTAGACACTACGAAAGGAGAGAAGAAAGCATCCTCATGACCAAACTAAGAGTGTTGAACATGCCAAGGCATCTCAAAAGCACAGAAAAATTCACTGCTCATGACTCACGCCAATTCAAAGACATCTGTTAAGTCCAGAGTGCATAGTTCCATATGGCAGTAAGAAGGCAATTTATGATAGTATCCCAGAGAATGGATTCACGTTAGAAGAGTCTCCTGTACTGACCATCCTGGAGTCATTCATTCAGACAGACATCTCAACACACAGACCATCTAAGCAGAAATGGCAGCATGGCCCAACCTTGGAGGTCTCTCCTGCAAAGATATTGATGAAAAATCCGGAGTCATAACCTTACAACAGACAGACCTAGAAGATCTAGCTTTGGCAAAGAGAACTAAATCAACACTGTTGATAAAAGGGCCAGTTGTCTCTATGCGCCATCGGATGGCGTGTGCGCAGGGTCAGTTTTGTGTTAGATACCTTGTAAGTGCTTCCCTGATCTTGCTAATTAAGAGAACATGGAGCAAGCACCAACGGGAAGAGTTGTCTGCACACACTCACCAGCACATCGGAGAGTCAATGCGTGTCTCAGGCATGTGAATAATTTCCGATTATCACGCAGAGTGGAAGAAGCTGACACGGACAAGTGCACACACAGTGTGATCCTGTGGACTCTCGAACAGTGTGATCCTGTGCTCTGATATCACCTAGTGTGCAAAATTTCTTTCCTATCTGCCATGTCATTGTTAGGTGAAAATCCTGCAATCCAATATGTCAATATGATTTGACGGGTCCACGAAGACATCTGTCATATGCCATTGACTGAAGGATCACTATTCAACAGAGGCCTGTACTTATATGAGACGTAGCAAAGCTCAGATGGCTGGTTCTTCCTGTTGGGACTGAATGAAAATGGCTCTAAATAAACTTTCAGGAAAATGAAAATCCTCTGACCCTTGGTGAAGGTGTTGATTACAAGTTCTTAATCCTTAACTAACTGTGCCTTTAAAAACTGTGCATTCACTGTACAGAAATTGTTCCCCTCAGACAAAAGACCTAGAGAAAATGGAAGCATGACTGCATAGACCATAATGGGCTGTAAGTAACACAGTCAAGACTTACTAATGAATTATTTGTTGTATAAAGCAGGAAAACAAGGTTTTTTAAATAGCACAGTCAGATAATAAGGTTCAGACACCATATACTTCAGATAACTTTATTGGATGTCCACAGACACCTCTTTGCCTCACCTGCCTGTCTAATATTCTGCTGTCTGTAACCTTCACAGAAAAGCTAGCGTCTTCAGGGCTGAGCAGACCTGGCCCTGGGACCTTCTAGAATGTTCCTTGCAGTGAGGCGTACTCTCTGAGCCTATGCTATTGCATTTTGCAGGGCTCAAAGCTACAGCACTGTTTGTCCACTTCAGAACATCTGCTTTCCAGGTGACTATAGCAGAAAAGACAGAATCGAGAAGGGCAGAGAAGTGCTCTCAGGTTTGATAGGTGTTAACACCTATGCAGTAGGAACCTCCGTAAAGACAGTGGGTCTAGCCTTGACTAGTGGGGTAGAGCTGAGGTGAGGGGACACCAAAGTGATGAGAGGAAGCTATGGGGGGAAGAGTGGGAGCAGAGAGAAACGGTAAGATATCAGCAAGGCTGACTGACAACTGGAGATGAAAGCACATTGACTCATAATTAGAAGAAGGAAAACCTTCTCGGGCAAACAGATTTCAGCGTAGGGAGAACATTGGGGAAATGAACTGTACCAGCTCAATAAAGCTCGGGTCTGACACAGACGCAAACAAAACTTAAAGGCTTATATCGGTAAGAAATTGGGATCTTTGGGACTTGAGATATTGTTTTGGCTTCCTCAATGAGCTCTCTAATTTCTGACAATTATCCTTCTTTTCCTCTCTCTTGCCAACTTGAAAGATGAAGCAATAAGTGTACTTTCAACCTCTTCGGTGATATAGATAAGTTGTGGGGACAAATTTAATCAATATGGTATCATCCAAGTTAAGTGCTTGAGACGAAAGTCAGCACCTACTAACATGTGTAAATAATTTTGAATTAGCTTTTCTGAATCACTGGAGAAATGAGAGGCTAGGAGAAAGAAAGAGATATCTTTAGCATGAACAAAAGCTAACGTTTGATAGAAATGGGATTATAATATTCAGCTCAAAATGTGGAAGAAATAAAACTCTCTTCCTGTTTCAAATATTTGCTTGAACGCAACAATTCATCAATTAAAAAAAAAAGGCGAGTGTCATTTCCCATCAAGCGTCACGCTGAAGCTTTCACTGGGCACATACACTACACCATGCTAGGAACACACGGATGGTGTCAGGGAGGCGCTCTCTCCCTGGTGCTTCTGCCTGTCTCCCTGGTCCTCATTAAGTTGATAGAAAATTTTCTCTGGTCTTGGCTGGTGTTTCTTTCTCGTCTGCCTCACAAACAGCTAAGAAAAACCTTGGCTTGATTCTTGGGCTGGAGAGTAACCTAATCCTGCCATGGACATAGACTCAGCAGAGTACTAGGTCCTGCGTGTAGCCCTCAGGGCAGGAGTCTGAAAACACCTGGAGATGCTCTGGTGAAGGCCTTCACATTAGCAGGTACGCATCACTGATTGGATGTTATTGAAGAATGTGTTGAATAAATGCCATTTTAGAAAACTGTACAGGTTATTACCTTGATAATGTCAATTATCTAGTTCCCTGGTAATAAAGTCCCTTAGTTCAAATTTGGCTAGGTGAAAAAATACCAATTCTGTATATTGAAATTAAACCATTTGCCTAAATTCCAACTCGCTATGGAAAATGGTGTAACATTATACCAGAAAAATAAAGGCGTACCTCGCTCTGATGTGCCTCCCATTGCTGCTTCGTGACACTCCGCCCAGCCGTTGTATTTTCTGTTTTGCAGGCTGCTCTCTTTTGTGCAAATGCTTGGACCCTTTTGCAGTGTGCAAGCCAGAAGCACGTCCTCAGCTTCAGTCTTTGCAGTGTGTGAACCATTCCTCACTTTGGAGCTAACAAGATCCAAATGGAAAGTAGCCAGAATCCTACAAAAACGGAAAAAGATGATTTTTCTCAACGGTGAAAGCTATCCATGCAAACCCAGTTAGAAAGAGCCTCTGATATAACAAGCAGCTATTGAGTAGCTCAGAAAACAGTCATTTTGAGCTAAGGATGCCACCCTGGCTTTCATCCCTAGCATGGGGAAGGCATCTCTCCCCCCCCCAAAAGTCATTCAATTTGTAGTAATAAGCAGAAGCAACAGAGATTGGCTCGTCCCACCCTTATCGTATGTGTATATTTGGTTTTTTTCTTGCAATTCTACTGAGTACCAGTGATTTTCCCAAAGCCTCGTGCTTGCTAAGCAAATGCTCTACCACTGAGCTACACCGCAGCCCCAAAGCTTGATCTTCAAGCCTTTTTATGCCTCTTTCTCCATCTACTTAGCATGTCCAATTAATTCTCTTAAGCTGAAGGAATCAGAGGTAGGGAAAGTGATCATGAGTCTACTTCCTATAAACAGGAAGAAAGAAAAACAGGACAAAGCAATGTCTCTAGTGTTGGTTTCTTTTCTGGTAATTGTTGAGGATCGTTTTACGGTATTTGATGCATTCCGATGCTGATTTCTGTGCCCACACATCTGGTTACAGTGGATGGTGGCATGGTCAAGCATCTCCTGCCTCGATGTTATGTAAAATTTGTTTTCCATAACCTCTGATTGGTTAACAAGGAGCTGATTCAGCCAATAACTGGGCAGAGGAAAGGTGGACTTCCCTGCTTGGTAGACAAAAATCAGTCCCTTGGGAAGGCTTTGGGGAGAGGATACAGAGAGGGACAAAGACAGGAAATTCTATCTGGGAGAGGAAAGGAGGAGGAAGTGCACACCATGCACCTGCTCACAGATACCAGGTCCAGCCCAGAGCTAGAGCTGGCACACAGTAGGTACATACAGCCCAGAGCTAGAGCACACACTAGGTACATACAGCCCAAAGCTAGAGCTGGCACACAGTAGGTACATACAGCCCAGAGGTAGAGCACACAGTAGGTACATACAGCCCAGAGCTAGAGCTGGCACACAGTAGGTACATACAGCCCAGAGCTAGAGCTGGCACACAGTAGGTACATACAGCTCAGAGCTAGAGCTGGCACACAGTAGGTACATACAGCCCAGAGCTAGAGCTGGCACACAGTAGGTACATACAGCCCAGAGCTAGAGCACACAGTAGGTACATACAGCCCAAAGCTAGAGCTGGCACACAGTAGGTACATACAGCCCAGAGCTAGAGCACACAGTAGGTACATACAGCCCAGAGCTAGAACTGGCACACAGTAGGTACATACAGCCCAGAGCTAGAACTGGCATACAGTAGGTACATACAGCCCAGAGCTAGAACTGGCACACAGTAGGTACATGCAGCCCAGAGCTAGAGCACACAGTAGGTACATACAGCCCAGAGCTAGAACTGGCACACAGTAGGTACATGCAGCCCAGAGGTAGAGCACACAGTAGGTACATACAGCCCAGAGCTAGAACTGGCACACAGTAGGTACATATAGCCCAGAGCTAGAGCACATAGTAGGTACATACAGCCCAGAGCTAGAGCACACAGTAGGTACATACAGCCCAGAGCTAGAGCTGGCACACAGTAGGTATATGCAGCCCAGAGCTAGAGCACACAGTAGGTACATGCAGCCCAGAGCTAGAGCACACAGTAGGTACATGCAGCCCAGAGCTAGAGCACACAGTAGGTACATGCAGCCCAGAGCTAGAGCACACAGTAGGTACATACAGCCCAGAGCTAGAGCACACAGTAGGTACATACAGCCCAGAGCTAGAGCTGGCACACAGTAGGTACATACAGCCCAGAGCTAGAGCTGGCACACAGTAGGTACATACAGCCCAGAGCTAGAGCTGGCACACAGTAGGTACATACAGCCCAGAGGTAGAGCACACAGTAGGTACATACAGCATGCTCAGTGCTCCATGCTTAGCCTGGCTGGAGAGTTTTAGCACTGACCAGCCCCATTTGCTCCTTTCCCCTTGGGTTTTCTTTTGTTTGTTTCTTTGTTTCTTTGTTTTTGAGACAGGGTTTCTCTGTTGTAGCCCTGGCTGTCCTGGAACTCACTCTGTAGACCACCCTAACCTTGAACTCAGAAATTTGCCTGCCTCTGCCTCCCAAGTGCTGGGATTAAAGGCGTGCGCCACCACCGCCCGGCTCTTCCCTTGGATTTTCTTATTGTCTGTTTAGTATTGCATGGGACTTCACTTTGAATCCTAAGATACAATGGGTGAAATTCATGTTCTAAGACATCCTGATAGAACTCAAATGTCTCGAAATGTAACTCAGAACACTTCACTGAAAAAGAAGAATGTTAATATATGTATATATATATAACATGAAGTGTCTATACTTTATAATGAGGACTACGGTGGCCTTGGACAACCTTCTCATTTCACAAGTCGCCAGCAGCCCACATCACAGAGTAATGGGGCAAACAGCAGGTTACCTGTAGGTAGCAGAGTTAGGATGTTAGATCAGGGCTTCACACCTTTTCAGGTCTCATCAACTCCCGGACCTCTCTTCCTTACAACTAGCACCATGACAGATGCGGGCTTAGCAACCATAGTCTAAAAAGTTGCTTCCAAGCCTCATCTGACATGACTGGAGGTCAAGAATGCATAGCCCAATGTGTTAGGAAATAACATTTGGTACCCCGAGAAATTAGACCCACAGAAAGCTGCTTGTTGATCTGAAGACTTCAATGGTGATGACAGTGTCAATCATAATGATGAATGGGGAATAAACATTCCAGACACAAACAGCCTTAGCCCTGTGCAGTGGGTTTCTTTCTGCTGCCTGGCTTAGCATCACTAAAGAGTCATTCTGACCTATGGGTTATGTGAGGCCTTAATTTTTGCATCCTTCCCGGGTACTTTTATCTTCCATAATAACTGTCATTTATCTAAGTGCCAGAAAACCAAGATGACATCCCTTCCTTGAAAGAACAAAAATGTCAAAATTATTATCAAAAACATTTAAAAGAAGAAGAAGAAGCCATGACTTCAGAAGTACAGTCACTGCAATGGAAGATTAAAAAAAAAAACACACATCATCCACAGAGAAATAAGCCCTTAGTAGGGTCTGATTTGAGGCCATACCCCAGTTCTCAAGGTGTGCTGAATCACTGGGACCACCCCAGGAGTCAGCTCTGATACCTCCGTGGTGCACCAGCTTTACTGTTCTCATGTTTTTCAGACCCAAGATTCGGCTCCAGAAAAACTGTCTGATGGTCAGCAGTTATTTGTTAAGAGTACAACCTTCAAGAGCATTGTTGCAGACCAACTAGTTCTTCTTTCTAAACCCTGGCATGGGTTATCTGAGCAAACATATTTCCTTCTTAGACCTCAGAGTGCAAGGTTTACATGACTAAGATGTATTAAGTTACTTTTTTTTATATACGTATATAAATTATTAACAGCAAAGGCCTAGAGACTCATTTCTTCTTGGATACACCCACTGTACAGGTCCCTGCGACCAGTGATCTTGATGTGCTGACCGCGGACATGAAGTCCCCACAAGTGGCGCAGCCCCTATGGGCTTGAATTTTCTTCAGAAGCTCCAGGTCCTCATGCAGCTTATTTTCTAGACTGTTGGTAAGAACCTGGCTGTACTTCCCATCCTTCACATCCATCTGTCTGTTCAAGAACCAGTCTGGGATCTTGTACTGTCATGGGTTCTGTATGGTAGTGATCACACACTCCACCACATCCTCTGTGAGGTCTCCAGCCCTCTTGGTGAGGTCAACGTCTGCCTTCCTCAACACTGCATGAGCATATCTCCACCCCACATCCCTAATGGCACTGATGGCGAAGGCTATTTTCCTGCTACCCATCGATGTTGGTACTTGCAAAAATGTGCTGGAACTTCTCAGGGATGACTAGAAACATGGCGGTGGCACAGATGGCGGCGAGTAGGCCTCCTGTGGAAGATTAAGTTACTTTTTAAAACTCATTTCAGAAAGAAAGCTTGAGGAGAGAGAAGCCTGCCACTGAAGAGAGTAGAAGCCAGATGTGGAAAGACAGACTCTTGGTGATATATTTGACATGACGTAGTTTCTGATAGCAAGGCCAAAAAAATTATCTTTCATAAGTTGGTTTCAAGTTTTGAGTTCTCTATTCGCGCCTGGACGAGCTTATCGGGCATTATTTGTGGACTTTTCCTATTCTCATTATACTGTCAAATGCCAAACTCTTTCACATCTTTAGTCTGTGTTCCCCAAATCATACACTGTCCCCTGCAATGTTCCACCCCCATCACCCAACAGACACCTCATTACTGTGTGAGTTTCCACTGAGCCCAGTGGGAAGCTCCACTCACTGGACCCCAAGCATGTTTCTATAAAGATTTCCTTCATAACCTATTCCAGAAGATAATCAAAGTGGAGACCTCTGTCAAATATATTGACAAGCTAGTAAATGCCTCTTGGTTACATAACCACTTAGTGGCAGACACACAGTTTTTCTGATCCTTACTATACAGATAGAGGAGCATCTACGTTTCCACAATCTTTAATCATTTTGCCATCTCAACTAAAATGAGGCCAATCTTTCCTTTCAAAAATACTTTCCTTTTTGGGTCCGAGAGGCTATGGAGTACTCACAAAAAAGGAACAGGCATGACTGCACTCCAGGAGACCCAACAAGCAGCTGAAAGTGTCAGATGCAGATATTTGCACCCAATCAATGGACAAAAGCAGGTGACCTCTGTTGTTGGATTAGGGAAGGCTGAAAGAAGCTGAGGAAAAGGGCAATCCTGTAGGAGGACCAGCAGTCTCAATTAACTGGGACCTCTGAGATCTCTCAAACACTGGACCACCAAACAGGCAACATACAGCTTGTGATGATATGAGGCCCCCAACACGTATACTGTAGAGGACTTCTGGGTCTGTGTTCATTCAGAGATGATTCACCTAACCATCAAGAGACTGGAGGCTCCAGGGTATTTAGCAGTCAGGTAGGGTGGGGGTGGGGACATCCACATGGAGACAGGGGAGGAGGTACACGATGTGGAACAGTCAGAGGGTGGATGGGGTGGGAATAAAATATGGAGTGTAGAAAATAAATAATTAATAATAAAAAATACTTTCCTCCCACATGCCCTCCCCTCAACAAGAATAAATTAATTCCCCCTTCCCAGTGTGTGTCATACCATGTAATCATGGCTGTGTACTGGTCTTGGGCTTTCCTACCACAGCTCAGTCAAGATTCCTGAACCCTAACCCTCCCTTCCCCTTCCTACCACCAGTGCCTCAGCACACGGCCTCTCAAATCTCAGAAAGGCAGTAACATAAAATCATGCCTGAAAATACGTTTAGCAGAAGTGACTATCCTGGGTGGATATCTTTATCCAGAGCCGAGATAGTCTGAAAATGGAAATCTTTCATACTAAAATCCTGCCCATTACTAAATATTACAGAGCTGTCCAGGTAGCCGGTATAGATTTACATTATTCATTTATAGAAAGCATTTTATACCAGGCTTTTAGATCATTTATATTTCAATATTTACTTTGTGTACCTGAGGCTTAAATGAAGAGCTTGAAGCAGAAATTCTAGAAAGAAAAAAAAATAGTGATAGATGCAGAAACTTCAGCACATTGTCCAGGCAAGTACAGAAGATAAAAAGAAGGGAAAAATCAGGTTTGATTTCCATCACCATCAGGAACATTGGAAACCATTATTTACTCTTGGGTTCATACAAAGGCAAAATAAGGGCTGGAGAGTCAGCTCCCTCCCGGGGTTCAGAGCAGCTGCTGCTCTTGCAGAGGACCCAGTTTTAGTCCCGAGCACCCACATGACAGCTCACAACCATCTGTAGCTCCAGGTCTAGGGAATATGGCATCCTCTTCTGTCAACCGCAGGAACAGGGCATGCTCATGGTGCAGCCGTAACATGCAAGCCAAACGCTCAGGCATATAACATGAAATAAATCTAAATAAATAAATAGACAAACAAGAAAATGAGTAGATATCAACAGCTTTCTAGTACCCAACAGACACTATGTGAGGACCAGAAGTCTGACGGCAGCACCAGTGACTCCCTCATTCCTTGCAACACTGCTAGAAAGTGAACATTCATGTGTTTATGTTGCAAAATAATACAGAAATGTATTCTTGTCCATCTTAGCGAAGCATTTTTTAGTTCGGGAGTATCCTTGCCTGAAGACTGAGTTAGCATTGAACTCAATTCTAAGTATAAGATTGAGACTTGGAAAATGAAATTGACTCATATACGAGAAAGACAGAATAATAACATAGAGGAAGAGAGAGAGGTCATAAAAGTCATCAGTGATATCAAAGTGTGTCACTGAAAAGAATCTGTCCCTGGGAATTGATGTTCTGGGGACGAAAGAACTCTGCCACACAGGCTGGTGTGTTTATAGGGACAGACTTATCAAGAGTATTAAGCAATAAGACAGCCTTGAAGGGTTGTGGAATGCTGTGTCCAGAACTTTCCTCCAAGAGGACTTCCCTCCAAGAGGAATTCCCTCGGACTCATGTTCATTGCGGTTAGACCTACCTATTATTGACAATAGTAGACCAAGCTGTGATCCTGGATGTGCCATTTGAGTGTGTTCCTGTGCTTCTCCATGCTCATGAAGCAAAGCAATGGTCATGAATCTGTGGTATGTCACACATATGCCATGCAGTGTGTAGGAAGAGCATGGAGAGTCCATAGTCCACAGCATCCTTCCAGTCATTCTTTCTTTACCTGGCTATGACCACAATGAGCAACTATCAGCCCGAACTGTAGATGGATTCATTAGAGACACTTTAGAAAGCATTTGTTCCATTCAGTGTACATGTTATTATTCAAGGCTCCTCAGGGAAAGTCAAGACACCAGGTCCAAACCATGCAGAGACAAGTAAAATGGATAAGGTCCCTGCAGGCTAGAGAGGAGATGATAACTATTAATCACAAAAGTGCAGATGTGTTCTATAAAATATCCTCATAATCATTGACATTTCTGGGTGACTTTTGTCTTAGTGTTGCTGTGATGAAACACCATGACCTTTCCTCATGGGGAGAAAAGGGTTTGTTTGGCTTATCGCTGTTCATCACTAACGGAAGACAGGGTAGGTAGGAACTCAAGCAGGGTAGGAACTTAAGAGGTAGGAGTTGATGCAGAAGCCATGGAGGAGTGCTACTTACTGGCTTGTTCCCCATGGCTAGCTTAGCCTGCTTTCTGACAGAACCCAAGACCACCAGCCCAGGGAAGCCCCCCCCCAAAATAGACTGGGTCCTCCTCTGCAATCACTAATTAGGAAAATGCCTTACAGCTGGATCCTATGAAGGCCTTTCTCAATTGAGACTCCCTCCAAATAACTGTAGCTTGTGTCAGGTTGACATAAGACTGGCCAGCACAACTTTTAATACCTAGTAAAATGTACACACTACATACAATCACATTGTCTGGGAAATAATGGCAAAGAAAAGCCCATTTGTGTTCAATACAGACACATTTTATTACTTTGGATCCCAGCACTTGAATCCATGGTTTCATAAAGCGGGCTACTGTACTCAACCTCATAAGGAGACATAAATGCACAGGGTGGATGCATAAACCTCATCACTGAAACCAGAGGGGTCCACCTTGAAGAACTGCATCTGCAGTACGTCCTGCAGTCTGGAGAATATGACCTGCATGAACCTAGGTGCTAGGGGGAACAGGAGCAGGAGGATGGGTAAGTACCCTTGACAGTGAGCAAGAGGGAGTTAGTTCTCTGGGTTCCTGTGGGCTTCTGAAACCATTTAATTTCACTCCCGGTATTCTTACTTTGGCCTCACCCTCTCTCTGATACCATCATGGAAGTGGTAATAAAAACATTACCAAAGGCCCTGAGAGGTTCTGGTTATTGAATCTTTGGGGGGATATCTCCATGTCTTAGGAACTCTCTCTTCCAGTTCACAGGCTGAAGTCTCTTCTACATCCATACGGTGGGACTGTTAAGCCAAGGCCTAGGATATGAATGACGACTTCCCTCCACGCCACCGAGAGAGTCCACTGTTCAAAAGGCAGGCAATTTGGTGAGCTTTTTCACAGAATTCAACTAGCTAACAATGCTCAATGCTAACCCTATACAATGTAAATCATTGTACAAAAGATAAAATCCTTTGAAGACACATGTAGTAAATCATGAAAGCATCTGCCATGTCAGTTTGTGCATCTCAGTTTCAGTCCTGCTCTTTCTAATGGGAGATGAGAGTGAGGTGGGGATGGGGGGAGTGGAGTAGGAGGAGGGAGGGAAGTGAGGAGGGAGGGAGGAAGAGAGGGAGGGAGGGAGGAAGAGAGGGAGGGAGGGAGGAAGAGAGGGAGGGAGGGAGGGAGAGAGGGAGGGAGGGAGGGAGGAAGAGAGGGAGGGAGGGAGAATACACATATACCTCTACAGGGCATGTCCTGAGTGACCTACCTCCTCCAACTGGGCCTTCCCTTTTAGGTTCTCTCAGGTACACCCAGGAATCATGAATCTAGCCATTGATAAGCCACTAATAAGGTTACTGCACTTACGGTCCAATCAGTTTTCATTGCTAGCATCCAAACCTTTAATCCAGGAGGCTTCAGGGAACATCTCAGATTTAAACCACAAAAGGAACAATGCCAGTACACACACCTTTACACATTCACGCACACACCTTCACATACACACACACCTTCACATACTAGTACACACGTTCTTCACACACTGGTACACACACCATCACACACTTGCTCCCAAACCTTCACATACTCGAACACACATGCCTTCACACGCTCACACATACACCTTCACACACTAACATGCCGAAAATGCTAAACAGTCTAAAGGGCTCGGGATTTCCTTTTCTTAGAGCTTGATTTGCAGTCTAAAG
Source organism: Tokudaia tokunoshimensis (assembly GCA_036184795.1). NCBI lineage: Eukaryota > Metazoa > Chordata > Mammalia > Rodentia > Muridae > Tokudaia > Tokudaia tokunoshimensis. The sequence continues at coordinate 84,559,968 of BTHU01000006.1, forward strand.
TAATGGAGATTTCACATTTGAAATGCAAAAGCCTCTGTAGCTTTACATTGTAAGTAGTAAAAAAGAAAAATTGATAATATACTCCTCTATTATCTGATTCAAAAAACGACCTTGGCATCACCAAGGAATGTGCAAACATTTCTTTACTATTTCACTCTTTCTTCTTACTGAAAAAGGATTTTCTAATATGCATAGGTAAAATGTATACATTTACTATTGACCAAAGAACCAATCTATTGTGCAAAAATTCCCAGGCAAGTGCTCAAATCACACAGAGGTAGGAAAGTGCCCATAAAAATAACCATGAGGTGCCCACAGACATATATCAGAATGGCAAAAATCAAACATTTTCAGTAAAAATGTTGGTCAACTGGACCTGTATCACACCACCACTGCAAGTACACAATGCTACAAACACTTTAAAAAGAGATTCATCCATTAGGGAAAAAAAATGTAAACCTTCAAATCTTCAAGTTCTTTCTCACAAAGGCACGGCCCTTCTAAACACTAGTGTAGAACAGAGAATATGTGTCCAGGTCAGTGTGCACAGTCATGTTGTGCCAGCTTTGTTTGTGAATCCTGTGAGTTAATGAGCACAGATCATGTTACATTTGTCTCATAGAACACTACTTAGCCATAGATTGAATCAAGTTGAATGGCTTCTCTACTGACATAATAAATCTAATTGAGTCCAATTTAAAGTAAAAAGGCAGGTCCACTGGCCTCACAGGAGTGAGGTCAGTGAAGTCAAAGGCTGGGCTGAGGTAGGGCCATCTTGAAGTGGAGTGTATGTGTGTGGAGGGGGTGTGTGACTGTGATGGTGGGGTATTGGGGTTATAGCCTTATTTGGTGAATCTTGGGCCCTGAAGGTGGGTCTTAGGTCCCGTAGTCAATTTGGAATCTGGAACTAGGAGCTGGCTTTGTCTGATGTTTTGTGAGAGCTTTTGAAAATGTGTGCTCCTGGTCAGAAGAGAAGAGCTGGAACCTGCTGGCCCAGGCTATCTTGCCTTTGTCCCCAAACCTCCAGCCTAACAAATGAATCCATACACTTTGCAAAAGAGACCCCCAGCCTAACTCTGCTGTGCCCAAGAGATCCAGGGAACTAAAGGTTAATGGTGCTAAGCTTCTAGAGAGGACAAAGCATGGAGCTCAGAAGGCAAGAGAGGGATTCAGGGGCATCCAAAGCAACTTCAAGGATGATGGACTCACTCATCATTGAGATTTTAATGATGGGTTCATCATTAAAATATGCGCAGAGGGGTTTAAGAATTTACAAACCTGCAAGATGTGCAACTGGTATGTTCATTGCTTTTTTTTTTTTTCATTGCTGTCAAACCATCAACTTAGGAAGGAAGGTCGTCTTATGAACCACAGTTCAAGAGTACAGGCCGTCATTTGGGATAGGCTTAGTGGCAGGATTTTGAGACACGTGAGTGTACAGCCAGGAAGCAGAAATACAAGTATTAGTTCTCAGCTCCATTTCTTCCAGTTTATTGAGTCTGGTACCCCGAATCAGGCTACTTTTAAGTAAACTTGATTCAAGCTAGAGTTATCAGAGCAGAGAAAACCTCAATTAAAAAAATGACTCCACAAGGTAGGCTGCAGGTAAGCTTCTAGGGTAATTTCCTAATTACTGATTGATGGGGGGAGGAGGCAGTGCTTTAACCAGACTTTTGGCTACTTTATGGACTCCTTTTTCTACCACTCTTCTCCACCCTTCAGACCCCCAACACTAGGTAGGAGAGAAAGAAGATTAGAGGGGAAAGGGGGTGCCAATATTCTTAGACTACATCCTGATGATTAAGGGCATCGAGATACTTGGGGTAAGATTGATCTGCACTGTCAGAATTTCTAGTTTCTTCTTGTTGTCTCTTTGTATATGATCACTTGACACACCACAACAAACCACATACTTACACATTAGTACATGGTCAGCCATCATCAGAGAGGCTTCCTCCTACTCCAGATGGGAACAAATAGAGAGACCCATAGCTAGATATTATACAGAGAGGGGGGACCCTGAAACACACAGCCCTGAGATGTCACCATCAAATCCCTTCCCTCAGAGCTCAGGGAACCCTTCGAAAGAGGAGGCAGAAGGAATGTGGAAGACAGCGGAGATGGAGGGCATGAGGAGAACAAGACTCTCTAAAACAACGGAGGAAAGCTCATCTGAAGTCACAGAGACCGAAGCAGTAAACACAGCGCCTACACAGGTCTGCACCAGGTCCCCTTCAGCTTGGCACTTTCATGGGACTCCCGAGCATGTGACCAAGTAGATCTCTGCTTCCTGTGCCTTTTCCCGGGCTCTTTATTTTTGTTAGTTTTTCTCGTCCAACTTTGACGCGGTGGTTTTTGTTTGACCTTATTAGGTTTTACTTTGTTGCTATCTCTTTGAAGCCCGATTTTCTCTAGTGAAAGACAGAATGGGAGTAGATCCAGATGGGAGAGGAGATGGGGAGGAACTGGGAGGAGTGGCGGGGGGGGGGGACTGTAATCAGATTATATTGTGTGAGAAAAGAATCTATTTTTAATACAAAGGGAAAAATTTAAAAGATTTGTCTTGTTGTCAAAGGTGACTCTTTCCTCAAAGCAGATGGAATTTGAATCTATTTCTATAGTTTTCTTTCAACAATACACTTCACAAAAACCCTTTCCGTCCAAAGACATTTGCAAGGACCACATGGCTTCTGTGGGGATGCCACGCAGGACTAGCATTGAGCCCTGGTGGTGAGCAACTCACACTGAAGGAGGAGATGGGGAATCAGAAGCACTTTCAATGCAACCCTCTGGATAGACTCATATACAACTTGTCCCATGATACCCCACCCCCAGTTTGCAGAAATCAGCCATGGAGACACCCATCAAACAAACACAGATCACATGGGTCACTTTCAGTAAGTGGACCTGAGGATAGCTCAGTTCAGTTCTAGAGTTCCTCAGGGTAGGGCTGCAAGTTGACAGACTAAATACATACACTGGAACACTGAAAAATCTTTCCAACAAAGACATATAAACCAGCAGAGCTTGGGCTATGGGAGGCAACACTGTTGTCTCTAAGGGACAGGTATATGAGCAATCTCACTCTATCAATTTTCATAGTATCTGCATTTATTACTGTTGAGATTTAGTCTGTTACTATGTATTGTAATGCCAAGTACAGGCCCCCAAGACCAAGTTGCTCCAGAGACAAGAGAGTCTACACTTAAACACTAGTCACATTATGTGACCTTGTCCCCAAGTTATTTCTGATTGGTGAATAAAGGTGCTGACAGCTGATAACTGGGCAGAAGAGGAATAAGAAGGGTTTAGGTTCCTGGGCTTGAGGTGGAGAAGAACCAGGAGTGGAGAAAAGAAGGTATGGTGAAGAAAAAGTCACCATGGGTTGGTGACTTATAATGGCCATGTGGGTTGATTAATTGGAGTTAAGAGCAGCCCAGACAAAACATGGCAAATTATATAATGGGATTAAATTTTTCTATAATAAACTGCGGATAGTGTCCTTTCATGAGTCTCTTGATTTGGGAAAATAATTCTATGGCCTTCTGATTCATAGGGCAATAATCATCTTAAATTTGAGTCAGTTCTTATGTGAACATTCTTCTTGTACTATGGAACTATAAGACATTGAAAATTGTGGTGGTCCTAAGTTTGCTAGTTTTATAATGGGATGCCAGCATCCCTCCTAGGGTGACTCTGTGTGCTAGGTGGGATGCAAGAAGTAATGTTCAAAAATAACATTGTCATACTAATAATAACTTATAGTTTCAGAGGGTTGCATTGCCACAGTAAGAGAGTTACAATGGGGCACACTATACCATGCTACTGTGGGCAGGAATCAGAGAAGGAATTCCAAGGATTAGTTTCTTTTTCCCTCCCCATTTTTGCTATGTATATCTCCAGCCTTCGGTTGGTACTGCCCACATGCAATCCTGGTCTTGCCCCATTGAGTAATCCTCCATAGATGTGCTCTCATAGATAGAACCAGAAATGTGCCTCACCAATCTCCTAGGCGACTCCAAAGTTGGTCACCTTGATTCCATCACAGTTTTCTATAGATATAAATAGTAGTGAAATTGAGTACTTTTTAGAAACCCAAAATATAGTTTCCATGGTACTGATAGTAAATTACATATAAGAAGGAGGGGAAGGAAGAGAAGGGAGGGGAAAAGAAGGAAGATAAGAGGAAGAGAGAGAAGAAGAGGAGAAGGGATCAGAGAAGAAGGAAGAGAAAAGGGGGAAAGAGTTGGAGGAGGAAGGGTGTAACCATGGGCTTTTCCACTTACACCTGACTCTGAGACTTAATTATATATGAATGCCTAGCCCACAAGCTTTGGCTCATTACCTGACTTGCTCATAACTTAATTAACCTATTATTTCTATCCTATGTGTGCCACATGGCTGGTTACCTCCTCTCAGTTTCATACGTCCATCTCCTCTGAGCTCCAGAGGAATCTCTTCCTGCACTTACCTCTATCCCAGAGTCCTGTCTTTCTACCAAAACTCCACCTCCTGTTTCCTGTTCATTGACCAATCAGCTTTTTATTGACTGGTGATGCTTTCATACAGTACACAAGAGATTCTCTCTACAGAGGGGAAAGGGGGGAGGGAGAAGAGGAGGAGAGAGAATGAGGGAGAGGAGGGGGTAGCAGCAACTGCTATGCCATATCTCATTTTACCTTTATCTTATCTGTGCTGTGGGAATTGTTCTTTATGAATAATGGGATGGATGGATGAATAATTATTTTAAATTAACTCAAATATGGAAAACACTACGAAATGTGCACAGATGAGAACACTCTTACGCACTGCATCCATATTGACAATATTAGGCAAGAACTTGTCTCATGCCTGTCCACTGCCTGTGCATCCTGAGACTTAACATCCTCTCTTGGTTCATTATGACTGGTGTCAGTAGGGAAAAATCTCTAACAGTATCTAAATATTGCTCTCTATCCAGGGGCAGACGTTTTCTTGGTGTTTTGTGAGCCTTAATACAACACTTGTCATATTTCACCTAAATTTTCTATTGCTCTCTGCCTTCCTCTGAGACCTAACAAGGCTTGGCTCATACTTTTATCCCTGGCCACTAACGTTTTTCTAGTCCATTACAAGGATGAGACAAAGAGGAATGATATATGAATCAACGTGTGGATCATCTCCAATGCACATCTCCAATGAGAGGCCTAAAGACAAGAACAGAAGAAACATGGTCATGAAGGACCCACTCAAGCCCAGGGAGGGACCACTGCATCTCTACAAGGTTGGTAGACCCCCAGATGCAAACAATTGTCAACCTCTTGAAGGTCATGCTTCTTGGTAAAATCGTATTGCAGAATGCCGAGCCTGAGACATTGACTGATGCCAAGACTAACTTTTTGGCTGACTCATCTCCTCTCAGTAGGAAGCTGAGGACAGCCTCTGGCATCAATTCCTGTTACACTAATTATCAGACCCACACCAGATTAAATTCAAAATAGAGTGGCCAGGTCGGGCAATCTACTTAAACTTTAATAGAAGTTAATTATTCATTGATCAAACTCATTTATACCTAATTAAAGTTTTCCTGCATTAAAAAAATACAAGCTAACCTGGATTCTTCCCCCTCTCCCTGGAGGACACCTGGTGCAGAGACAACTCACCAGATTTGACATTCCTGCTATATGACAAGCAATTGCTCATTTGAGGCGTAATCCTTCTATGTGACTTTACTATCTTTATGTGATTTCTATGTTATTTCCAATGTTTGGTTAGTTTTGAAGCCCAGATGCTATAGTCTGACAATAAACTGGCATAGCTTACTTACCAGAACTGAGAGCCCATGATGGACCTTCAGACACAACCATTCCATTCCAGGAGCAATATCACTCTGCCCTGCCATAAATATCTGTAGCAAAGTAATTAAAACGTGAGACTTAGCGCGGATCTGCCATTTCACGATCCATCCGTATTCCATTCTCTCTGAAAACCTATAAAATGGCAGGGTTTTCTGTGGCACAGGATAGTGGCATCCTCTCTCTGGAAAAAGAACATATGTTTATCCTAAAAAAGGGGTTCTGTGCACTTCGCCGCTAGCAACGTCACGAGACGCCACTTCAGTGTGGTGCTTCCCCTTACAGAAGGTTTTCTAATATGGAACACATCTCAAAGCTGTAGGTTTCTGTTCTGGGAATAAAATTTCTCTTCCAAAGGCCTATCTTTGAATCTCTTGTTATCTTGCGAACAAAGTCGACACTGCTATTTCCTAACGTCATACATTCCCAATCAATACAGCTCTCTGAAAATGCCACTGCTATAAATAAATACCATAGAGACCCTATATTTCCAAAGCTAAATGCTAAAAGATTTGGATAAATCAATTGTTGGAAAACAACAATGTCTTGCTATGTAGCCTGGCTAATGTAGCATTCTCTATGTAGAGCAGGCTAGCCTGGTCTAATGTGAGCCGGCTGATATCAGGCTCATTTCTCTCTCTGCACCCTAACTCCAAGATTTAGAGGTATGTGTCCCTATGCATGGCTATTCTTTTCATTCAGAGTTAGTTTAGTTCCCAGATTGGAATCAAAACCCTCAGGCCTCTCTGCACATAAAAGTTTCCATTGCCTGGATTTATAAAGTAGCAGGTGCATAGGTTCTGCAAGCATACTTAATTTTTCCTGTGATCCATGAATAATCATTTCTTTAAATTTTTGAAAGGGGCTATAGGCAAAGTATGAACTGACCTTACTTACCTCTTGCTGCCAAGTCCTTCCTACCCATGTATATATGCAGATTTAAATTGTTATAATTCTACATTCATACTTATCTTTCCATAAAACTACAGGAAAAATTGCTTCGTCATTCTTTGCACCAAATTTGAAAAAAAACAGTATGAAACACTTCAATTTTTTAATGTAAGTAATATGACAAGTGGGTAGATTGTGGGTGGATGAGCGGACAAAGTCATGAAATGGCAGAGTCGATGTGTGTGTGAATAGATGGGTAGATGGATACGTGGATGGGTGTGAGACCTTGAGTGAGTGAATGTGTGAACAGATGTGAATAATAGGTCAGTGAATCGATAGACAGATGAGTGAACAGGCAATGAATGACAGGATATTCAGGAGGATAGACCAGTGAGTGGGTGGGTGAGCAGATGGTTGAATGGATGAATAGATTGATATACAATTAAATAAATAGGTGAATGGTTGTATAGATTGATATACAATTAAATGAATGAGTGGGTGGATGGATGGATGGATGGATGGATGGATGGATGGATGGATGGATGGATGGATCAGTGCACAGATGGGTCAACTGATGGGTAGATGGATAGGAAGTGAGATAGGTGGACAAGTACATGGAGGACAGAAGGATGGGTAAAGGTGTAAGTGGATGGGTGAATGGGTGAATGTGTATATGAATGAACAGATAGGTAAATGTAATGGTGGATGGATGAATGGAGGGATAGGTAGGTGAATGAATGGGCAGATGCTGCCTGAATAAGTCTGTATGTTGTTTCAACCAAAACATTTGACAATCCACACTCATTCCCTTTCTTCAGACAGATCATTGTCTGAAGAATAACCTCTTAAAGGATCCTGCTTTATGTGTTAAGTCTAAGGTTTTAGGAGGCCCAAGAAACCTTGAATTGTTTGAACCCTTCTGCTGGAGGGAGCAAGTAACCATGGTGAACTTAGAAGCTCTAGGCACTGGACGGCTGAGTGTCCTGAACATAAGCAGAATCCTAAATGCTACAGAATCATCGCATCTTAACATTTGGTATCCAAACAACCACTAAACTGGCCACAGGAGGGAATTATGTTGGTGATCTTTCAAATGTGACTCACGGAGATCGTTTCTCAGAGCCAGCAGAGGAAAATGTGGGTCACACCACACTACAGGGGCAGCCCAGCTCTGGATCTGAATGGTTCTCCCCAGGCATGCTGTGTCAGCTTAATACCTTTCTACACAATTACTCCTTCCCACAGGACTGAAGGAAAAATGCAAATAAATAAGTATATAAACAGCATTTCCACATTGTTTCGGTGCAGGTCACAGCATCCCTTCTTTTACTATTATCTTACTTTAAAGCTCTTTAACCAGGGGTCGAAAAGAAAAACAAAAATCAAAGCACAAGTTGGAAGCTGCTGTGCATACAAAGATGATATTTTACTTTTTTGGGAAACATGAAACCTAAATTTTGAAAGTAGAGCCTGTGTTCAGCCAATGCTGCTAGCATGGATGCCATTAGTAAAAAAAATAGTTTGTTTTCAGATTTATAACTGTGTTGTTAGAGGGCTAGGAAGAAGACTCAGTAGCAGAGAGTACTTGTTCTCTTCCATACAACCCAGGTTCATTTTCCAGCACCCACTTCAGGAAGTTCACACCTGCCTGTAACTAACTCTTTTGACCCCTGTACCTGCATACAAGTGGCACACACTAAGATAGATTTTGTTGTTGTTGTTATTGTTAATGATAGCATTTATTCTTACTGACATGGTAAAGAAAGGGGAAAATTTTTCCTTTGTTAGCTCTCCATGGTCTTTTTACGTTCATGTATTAATGTTATACTTGCATGTGTGCATATACGCAAGCACACACATACACACACATACACATGTAAGTACACATATAACACATACATACACATACATATGCACACATATATACATACAACATACATTCACACACAATACATATATACACATACATATATACAACATAAATACATATAAACATAATGCATATACACACATATACACATACTCATATACATATAACACACATATACATAAGCACACACATAACACACATACACACAAGCACACACCCATACACGTATATACACATACACATACACACACATACATACACACATATACACATACACATACAACACACATACATACATACATACACGTATACACACATAACACATACACATATGCACTCATACACATATACACACATGCAACACACATACACATACATACATACATACACACATACACACATATAAATACATATGTGCAAATACACACACACCACAGTACACACATGGAAGTCAGAGGATAACTTGTGAAGCTGCCTCTCCTGCCATGTGGAACCTGAGGATGACTCAGGTCACTGGGGTCACCAGAAAGTGTCATTTCCAGCTGAGAATTTAGTTTCTTAAAGGAGAGACACAAAATGTTTATGAGCACAGCAGCACACCATCATGAGAAGTGGTAACCAGTGCCCAATTTCCAAAGTAAAGGCAGATCATCAGCTGCTACTGCAGACAAACCTCTCTGCTCACCAGTCACATCTCTGTCAGTAGATTAGCACCAGCTACTACAGATGCCCACAAGTGCGTCTCACCCACAGAAGCTCAGGGGCACGGGGAAGTTGATTCGACATGAACAAGGTGCGCATCACCCCAGTGTGTGTCACCAACCCTTAGCAAGTGAGATTGTTTTCGTCTTCATTTAAATTCAGAGAGCTAAAAGTTAACTTCTGGGGATTTAAATAATTAAAATAGGTGCTAAGCTAAAGTCGAACACTTCAGCAAATTCGAGAGTATGCAGAAAGCATGTGAAGTTCTGTACATGTGGGCGAGGATTCGCGGCATTCCTCCTTCCCCCAAACTGCTGTGCACATTGTGGCCACTTCTCCACTGAGACGAAGCACCTTAGAATCTACTGGAATTAAAGGCATGCGCCACTCCTGCCCGGCGTTTGATTCCATTTTTTTTTTTTTTTTTTTTTTTGCCGGTCATGAAAACTTTAGTTCAGCTGCGTCATAAATGAACTCCTTTTACTCCATTCTTCTCCTCTTTTTCTGGCTTTAAACAAATGGCCCGCGCTCATTCCCTGTACAACGCCACTCCCTCTGTCACAACTCCAAGCCCAGAATATCCTCCCTGCGGTAGCCTGTGCCAGGAAATGCAGGAGCGTGGTCACCTCTGAAGCAGGCTTTGAAAGAGCAGGTTCCACCTACACCGAGGCTGCTGTGGACAGGGTGGAGGGAAAATCACGAAGGTTTCATAGGCACAGTCGGGTCTCCTGAACAGCACGGGACAACCTTATTACAAACGCTCTGTCTGCCTCCGGATTCCAGGTCACCAAGTCCCACAAAGGGAAAGGGGTCAAAGCAGAACGTAACACCGCTGTGTCTTTTAAAAGCTGGAGAGCTGTCTAAATTGGTCAAGGCTTGCCGCACAAGCATGAGGAACTGAATTCCATCCCCAGGACCCACATAAAAAGACAGGAGTCCTGGTGCATGCTTATAATGGAGTGCTAGGGTGGTGGGGCAAAGCAGAGAAGAGTAGATCTCTAAGGCTACTAGACTGTCAGTTTCAACCGACAGCAAGCCTCGGACCCTAATAAAAGCCCTACTTCAAAACACAGGGTGCCTGGACAGATGGCTCAGTGGTTAAGAGCAGTGACTACTCTTCCAGAGGTCAGGAATTCCATTCCCAGCAACCACATGGTGGCTCACAACCATCTGTAATAAGATCGGATGCCCTCTTCTGGTCTGAAGACAGTGATCGTGTATATATAATAAATCTTTGAAAATAAAAACCACACACAAGGTGGACAGTGCCTGAGCAAAGATATCTAAATTTGATCTCTGACCTCCATGTGTTCTCTCTCTCTCTCTCTCTCTCTCTCTCTCTCTCTCTCTCTCTCTCTCTCTCTCCCCCCCCCCGCCATGTATTTTTAAAGGCTGCCCACAGCCACCCACCTGCTATAATCTTCACCTAAAGCACTCTCGCTCTCTCATCCATCTAGTGTCTCAACTTCCAAGTCTAGCACCCCTGGCACTTCCTCACAAAGCCTTCCTGTGGGCTTCTGGGATAAGGTGGTATCCGCCCTCTACTCTACACAGGCTTGCCTCCAAAGGACTTGCTGCGAGCCAAGTGCATGTGAGGAGAGCCTCAGCTCTCCCTCTCCTGTTTATTTCCCTGGTATCTTCTCACATAAGAAAGATGAAGAGAATCAGTGGCCAAGTAAAGAAGTGTGTCTCCTTCCTGGGGAAGACCCAAGGGGTAGCATTACTACATTCATTCTGTACTCTGTCAGGTGACTAACAGCCACTGGGACTGAGATCAGCCACTCTGAGTACCAGCAGACATGAATGGTGGGGGGCTATGCTGCTTCTGTAGGTGGCATCGGAAAGGTGTTGCTCGCAGCTGTCTCGTATGTCTTAATGTGGAATACAATGTGATAGTCTACAGAGTCCTGAGTGGCATTTAAAGAATTTGGATACCCATCTTTCCCTCGGTTGTCATAAAAGGGATCATGATACTCTTTCCTTCTGGGTTCCCTCTGTTAGGCTACAAGAAACTCCAGGCTAGAGATACGGACAGAAGAGAGGAGGTCAGAGCTGAGCACATGCCTGGTCTCAGAACGTATCTCTGGCTCTGATACACACCTCTGAAGTTTTAGAAAATAATTTAGTATTTCATTTTTTTATACTTCCTCTTAACTAATGTGTAAATTTGGATGTTCTTGTTCAGTTCTGTAGTTTCCCTTTTAAGGGATGATTTTATATCCTAATGAAAGCAGCCTGCCTACTCTTGATTTTTGGTTTGTATCTTTGGCAAAGACTTTAGTTAAACATGCAAAATAAACCAAAATTTAGAGATAATAAATGTTCACCATTGAGAGAAACATAAAGCAAACTCATTTTTAGACTTTCCTATTTTTTTTTAATACTTACAAGTTGAATTAATATACTAATCAAACATAAAACCAGCTGGAATATCAAATATCTATTTGAGTTTTGTTGCTGTTCTTTCATTTTGCTTTTTGGATTTTTTTTTTTTTGGTTTTGGGGTTTTTTGTTTTGTTTTGTCGTTTTTTGTTCCTATTTATTTTTGGTTTTTTGTTTTGTTTTTTTGTTTGTTTGTTGTTTTTGTCTTCAAGCATTTCCCCTTTCCTTAGATTATATACAAAAGGAGTGCCCATAGGTTCAAACTTAACAAAACACCTTTAGAGGTCTAAGAGCAAACAAAATATAAACTGAATGTCAGAAACAAACAAAAAAAAGTAGATACATAAACCAAACATTTTGATTCTAAAGGGGGTAGGAAGAAGGGTAGGGGAGGAGGTGTAATCTACCAAATAGGATACTTAAACAGCCAGCTCAGAATAAAGAAATGGACCATTGACCAAACCAAGCAAACCTGAGAAAGTCTTGAAAAGATCTCACAAAAATCCAAATGAGGAGATAATACCAGACAACAGGAACTCAGTGAGTCAATGCTGGTGCCTCTCTTCCATCAGGCTTCTCCTCCCATGCAAAGTGGGTCATTCCTGGAATCCAATGTTAGCTCCTATTACTGCACACACACACACACACACACACACACACACACACACACACACGTCAAAACAGGCAAGAGATAGTTGAATCTACAGCCAAATCTGAATGCTCAGGGCTCAGAATCACAGATTTAGGTTTCTGAATTACCTGTCCCAATGTGGTGACAGATGAATGAAGTTTTTCCAGCAATAGAACAAAGAACATTGTACGTAGATCAAGACACCTTTTAAGTACACAGGCTGAAATATTGAGTAGGCACTTATGGCAAAGCGATGAAAGCTCTGAATTGGCTCAGGCATTCGTGGCCTTTGATTGGTGGGTACCAGATGTCTGAGCACTCCAAAGGGTTTATTTACCTAATGCATTTACATAAAGATATTATGCCAGATACAAGAAGAAGGAGGAGGAGGAGAAGGAGGAGGAGAAGGAGAAGGAGAAGGAGAAGGAGAAGGAGAAGAAGAAGAACAACAACAATAAAGATGACTCAAGATAACCTGGCTCTGGACATGGAACATTCTAGATTTCCCACAGTCAATCAGACTTGTAGAGGCTTGATGGAAGATATATGTGGCTTCTTTCTGGGAACTTTTGTTCCCAAAGTTCAACATGTACTTCTCAACACACACAGGTGTCACAGTCCAGGAAAACAACTTGAGGACAAACGGCAGGCTGCAATCTCCCACTGTGGGTCTTGCTGGAGGGTTCTGTATGCATACTAGCTGTGAAAACTCCCGATACATGCTATAGTAAAGAAAGGCAATTATCTCCATTTTAAAATAGAAACTTCCAAATGTACTTGGTCATTTAACAGCATTGTCAAAAGCAGAGATGAAGAGGAGGAGGAGGGGGAGGAGGAAGAAGAGGAGGAGAAGGAGGAGGAAGAGGAGAAGAGGGAGGAGGAGAAGGAGGAGGAAGAAAAAAAGGAGGAGGAAGAAGGAGAAGATAAGGAGGAGGAAGAGGAGGAGGAGGAGGAGGAGAGGAGGAGGAGGAGGAGGAGGAGGAGGAGGAAGCTATCAAAACTGAAAATTAACCAGAATTCTCTGGGCCATGCCGGATCCTTCCACTAGAAGACCTCAGTGTAGTGGGTGCTCCTGACTGAGCACCATGGAGTTTTAACAGAGCAGACAGTAATGCTAGAGTCTCTAGAAAGCTAGCTAAAGCAAAGGATTTCCAAGATTAGAATAAGAGTGGGCCAGGGGTCAACGGGCCACCACCTAGGATGCTGCTCTAATTTCATTCCTGTTGCTGTGGTAAAAACACACAGACAAAAAGCGACTTAGAGGAGAGGGGTTTTGGTTTGGTTTGGTTTGGTTTGGTTTGGTTTGGTTTCGGCTGACAGTTCTGGGTGCTCATCGGTCACAGCAGGGAACTCAAAGCAAGGACTTGAGGCAGCTTCTCAGACCGCAACCAGAGTCAAAAGTAGAGAGAAAAGATTACAAGCTGCTCTCTTGGACTCAGCTCCCACTCCACCCTTGTACAATTCAGGATCCCTGCCGGTAGGAATGGTACCGGCCACTGTGGGCGGGGTCTTCTCATCAGTGAATGAGCAATCAATCAATAGTACAGGAATGGCACCGCCCACTGTGGGCGGGGTCTTCTCATCAGTGAATGAGTATTCAATCCTGCAGGGATGGCTCTGCCCACAGTGGGCTGGGTTTTCTCATCAGTGAATGATCATTCAATCCTGCAGGGATGGCGCCACCCACTGTGGGCTGGGTCTTCTCAACAGTGACTGAGAAATCTAGCAGTCCACAGTCATGTGCACAAGGCCACCTGATCTGGCTGGAGCGGTTTCACGCAGAGACTTTCTTCCCACATGATTCCAGGCTGTCTCAAGTTGACAGTTAAACCCAACCATCACAGATGAGAAATGGTATGTTGAGGGAAGGAAGCAGAGGTGAAGAATAAATGATAGATGCTCCGGAGAACAAATGGGAGGCCCAGAGCAAATGGTGGGAGGGAGTGGCATCGGATGGAAGGGAACACAGGTCAGACAGGGAAAACAAAACGGGCTTTAGAATTATCATCAGCCTTGGAAACTGTGGATATTGCTTTAATTGTACCAGTTGACTCCAGATAGATGAGCTGTCTTATCTTCCTATTTCCCACTAAATTAGCAAGAACTACACATTTAGGATAATTACCATAATTGGCTATTCTTTCAGTTTTGAAAAGATGTTTCCTAGTTCTATTTTCTGATCTTCTGGAGATTTCACAGGTCTCTATTTTGGACTCCAAATACAAGTTCCTGAGTTCCATCAGCTCCCTTGCTGAGTCTAACACCATCTGGAACCCTAATTTTGTTTTGTTTCAATTACCCATGTTTGAATTCTTACCTGAATCCCAACGGTGGCTATTTTTGAAGCCTTCATTGTTTTCTAATTTCTACAACACATTTCCTGCCTTTTCCAGTTCTTTAATACAATTGATTAAGGCACAAAAGCTGCCTCTGTGAGATTGTGGCTTGGCGAAAGCTCCACTTTAACAGCTCAGGGAGGCCTGGGTCAAAGGGTAGCTCTTCCCTTGTTTTATTTCCTATACTCAATTTAAAGGCTTTTGGAAGATTTCTTGGAAGGAAACTTCTATTTTCAATCAACAGTGGAGTGATTCAATCTGCCTTGAGAGATATTTAATAAAGCACAGTCATAAATAATTATTAGAGAATGAGGCAGAGATGAGAGTCTGGATGGGGAAGACAGACAGTAGGCTACTTTATTGACGGAGGAATGGAATCTCTGCAACAATCCAGAGATTCTCTATTGCCTCTTAATGATTTTAGGTTCTGCACACTCCCCAGTGTGTATGGAAGCATTGCCCCAGTGTTAATTATCCTATCTTCTTATAATTGCACTATGATTATTTAAGGGAATGTCTTAGAAAATAAAATCTAAATTATTTAAAGATAGACTCACATCATTTGTGCCACATGCTCTTTAACAGAAAATGAAATTATATATATATATGTGTGTGTGTGTGCTACATGTAGTATAATTCACAAATATTTAATATACAAATATACACATAGATGTTTGTTTGTGGAAAGAGAGAAGGGTAAATCAACCAGATGGGACAGAATACAGACAATTCATAGGTCTTGATAAAATGGGGTATGTTTATCTTATTTATAACTCTTCCATGGGTTTGAAATTATTTCAACCTAAAACATTTCAGTAAAATGAAATATTTTTTATAACAAAACTGGTATCATAGACCATTTGCAATAGTAAAAGAAACAGAGAAACTCTTTGGGAGGAAAAAAATCCATAAACACCATTAAACATAAATAAATTTAAAGGTATATGTTTGTGTAGATGTTTGCCATCAACTCCCTGATTTAATAACTTCTTACTCAAAACAAAAACCCGTGTAAGCAAAAATCTGCAGTGGGTTATTAACACTCTGAATAAACTCAGCAGATCAGGAGGGTTACCTGGGCAGGGGAGTTCTGCCATGGGCACACGATGTACACATGATAAGTTACAGGTCTGATGGTGATTGGCCACTGGTAACCAGAGTAGAAAATGCCTTCATAAGAGCTGGCCATGGTCCAGGATGCTCAGATACCCTGACAGCATCCTTGAGCCGTCTGGTCTCAGGAGGAGGCCGTGAGATCTGCCTTTGCCTATGCCACTACTCCCTTGTGCTTATATATGCATATCCAAAGGGTAGGAATGAATGAAAGGACAGGTATAGTTGTCTTTCTCTCTTGTTATTTCTCTTGGGCATGGTAAAAATGCTCCTGAGGGCCACACCCACTGAAGATGTGAAAAGAAAATTCAGGTAGATGCAACTTGTGTAGAACTCGCAGAGGGGATGAAGGCTTGAAGAAGAAGTCCAGCTCGGGATTGAGCTATGTTCAGAAGGCTCACAACAGGATACCTCTGTCCCTCTTCTTCTGTCTGCTTCCTCCATCTCCTCGCAGTAACTACCTATTCCTCACTATCCACATTTATGATATTATTTACTCGGTTCTCCGGGCTGAAATGGGAAAAGGAAACTTCAGTCATAACTTACGTGCCTAAAAATAAAGTTTCCCTGGTTGTTTTCATCAAAGCTTCTAGGGTAGTTAATGGTTAAGAGATTGACATTTCAACAGATGGTTCTGGGAAAGGTGAATTTCCACCCGCTATGAGTGATCCTGGCCTCAAGCCACACACAATAGTTGATTCAAAATCAAACAGTGGTTGAAATGTAATGACTAAAGCCATAAACCTATCATAAGAAAGAAGTCGGGTAAAATAAATGACTGCTAAAATGTTCGATGTCCAACAAGGATATTGAAAGATGCTTTTCGCCATTAGTGACTGCGAAACTACAAATGAAAGCCACGGTGACGTCAGCCTTGTACTGACTGGACGGCCACGATGAGTGGAAGCTTCAATTAAGTGAAAAAGGGGGGGAGGTTACAAATATGACATAGAGAGAGGATGTAGACCCTCCCTTGACGCCTTGGTGTGTAGTACAAAATGGCTCGAAAAGGTGGGGAAAAAATTGGTTTCTCCTTATATTAATCAGAGTACTACTATACGATTTAACAATTCTACTCCTGGGCAAATTCCTTCTAAAAAGTTAAAAACATCATCTGTTATGGGGTTACTGTGGCCTATGGGTAGAGCCTGAAAGACAGTGAGGGAGGCTTCACTACTCTAATCCTAAGGCTGGCATACCACGTGACACAAAATAGAGGATTCTAGCAAACTAGCGAAAGCACAGAATGGGCCAGGAGCAGAGCGGTAGGTGGTTGTTTCCTCATCTTTAGGAAAGCCACCCCCACCCCGGTTGATGTTGGTGGTTGTTTCCTCATCTTTAGGAAATCCACCCCCGCCCCGGTTGATGTTGGTGGTTGTTTCCTCATCTTTAGGAAATCCACCCCCGCCCCGGTTGATGTTGGTGGTCTGGTCCCTCCCCATAATGCCATTGGGATGGTTGGCTACTCCAGAGCGCCTGTTAATTCCCCATTGGTCCAAAGGCTGTGTTTAAAAAACAATAACAACAACAAAACTGCTTGCTTGCTGTTGTGCAATACAGGATCTGCACCCATATGGTGGTCTCCGGAGTCTGTTGTTTCACGGGTTTGTGACTCAGCCTCCCTCACCACCTCCTGGATCCTGGTTCCCACAATCATCGGAGGTCATGGTGTGGTGGCATACCTCAGCCCCTAGGAGCTGGAGACAAGAATATCAGGAATTCAGGGACCTCCTAAACACACAGGAAATCAGTGGGGTGCCTGGACTACATGCTACTGTTTGTGAATCTCACCTTGTCACCTCAACCCAGGATATATATCCCCCGGCACAAACGATACATTAGTCAGATGTGGGAACAGCACAAATGCCCCCCCCAAACGTGAATGGACAAATATGTTGCTATGTAAATGCATGACGTTTTTGCCATGTAAAGCGGGGAAGAGCTACTGTGTGGACAGATGGAGAAATACTTAAGTGACAGAAGCCAGGCATAAAGGGCCACATGTGGCATGTCCACATTACTCACTATGCCACGTGTACATAACCGACAGGTCACCAAGACACTACCCAGACCGTGGTTGGCAGGGGAGGGACAAAGACTAGAGGCTGCTTAAAGGACATTGCATTTTCTTTTGAGTGATGAATGGCTTGGAGCCGGGCAGTGGCTGCAGGGCTGTGTGTACTAGAGTAGACACCATTGGATCATTTGCTTTAGAACAGCTCATCTTGTGTCCAGTTCCTCTAAACAAAAGAAGGAAAGCACCCTATATTTTCATCCTTTCTGGTTCTCGCCTGAACCTCAGCTTCTACTTAACAATGAAAATACAAGATGCACTCAACAGCCATTTTGGGTTTAAAGCCACGCTGTCTTCTGGTTGTTGGTCACAGTGAGATCGTCAAGCCAGTCCTCCCTTGTCTGGAATACTCTCTGTGGCCCAGCCCTCTCCCTGTGTGGAGCAGTACAGGGGCATTGGCAGGATGGGCTGGGCTGGGCTGGGCTGGGTGGACATCCTGGCTTTTCCCTGGGTATCCCCTCACACTGTTCTGGTTAAACTTCTAAGTCACGTGTGTTCCTGTGACTCATGACCTGGTGCCTTGCAGCACAAGGGATACTATCCTCAGACTGTCACAGCATTTGATATTTCAATCTTTGACAGTTCTGTACATGGATAAGATGCCCTGTGATCCTATTCACCCCCATTACATTCTTTAGACCCTCTCCCACTCCTGCTGACCCATTTCTTCTTCCCAGCTAGTCCCCCTTATATTTTATGCAGCGTTTGTATGTGTATGTGTGTATGTGTGTACATATGTATGCATGTGTGTATGTATGTATATGTGTGCATGTGTATATGTATGTGTATCTGTGTGTATGTGTACTTATGTGTGTATGTATGTGTATATATGTGTGTGTATGTGTAGATATGTATGTATTTGTGCCTGTGTGTATGTATGTGTATGTGTATATGTATTTGTGTTTGTATGTATGTATGTGTATAGGTTTGTATATGTGTGTACATGTGTATATATGTATGTATGCGTATCTGTCTGTGTGTGTATGTGTATGTGTGTATGCATGTGTGTATATGTGTATATGTGTGTATGTATGTGTGTAGGTTTGCATATGTGTGTAAGTGTGTGTATGTGTGTATGTATATGTGTATGTGTGTGTATATATATATGTGTGTGTGTGTGTGTTTGTGTGTGTGTGCATATGTGTTCATATTTGATTATAGTAACCATGTCATATCCAGAAGGCATCATTTCATGGTCCTTCTCTCCTCATCCTCTGCCTCTTCCAATCTTTCTGCCTCCATTTCCACAGTGTCCAGTGATCATAGAAGCAGGTGGTCTAGATGTCCTGTTTAGGGTCTAGCACTCAGTAATCATTTATTCCCTTTGACAAGACTGGGTCTGTGTATTAACCATCACCCATTGCCAAGAGAATCTTTCCCAATTATGGCTGGGAGCAGTGCTAGTCTAAGGATATAAAGATAAATATTTAGAATGTGGTTTGACACCTGGTCCATTTAGTAAAGCATCAGTAGTAAGTCACCCCTCGATGACCTGTGACTTCTCAGCCATGGACTTTTAACAAGTTTACAGTATCAGGCATGAATTCCCTCCTATGGAACTGGCTTTGAATCCAAACGGAAAGTAGTTGGTTATCCCCAAACAGCTGTGCCACCACTACATGTAATACCTAAAGAGCTTTTAATTGGCTGGCACAATTAAATGGCACCACTCCATTGTCCATAGGACAAGCTGGCAGGCTGGAGACATGGGTAAGAGTCGACACTGTGATACCCTTAACCCCAAAGTCCAGAGCTGCAGGAAGCATTTCTGAATTGCAACCTGAAGGCATAATTTATCTGTCCTTGAGGAACATCCATCCCTGTGCTGAAAGCCTCCAGCTGAACAACTGTATCCTGCATAAACTATGGGGGAAAACACACTTCACATAAGGCCAGTTGATTGTGACTGTCAATCACATCTGATAAACACAACAAAGGAAAAACATCTACAGCCCTATGTAGACTGTGGAGCAAATGTTCCTACACCAGCATATGATCAAGCTACAGATAAAATTAAATATCAATAGCCAAGGAGCTGGAGCAGTGGACCAGGCCCTTGCCACAGGAGGGAGAGGAGCAGGGTTCAGAATCCTAGTACCCACATAAAATCAGCAGGTGGGTGGACTGTAATTCTAGCCAGCACGAGGCAGAGACAGGGCATCCCAAGGACAAGCTGTGTAGCTAAACTGGCTGAATCTAGAAGCTCCAGGCTCATCAAGAGACCTGCCTCAATCAGTAAAGTAAAACAATAAAGAAAAGACATTAAATATAAACCTCTGACCTCCACACAC
The DNA here is from genome assembly GCA_036184795.1 of Tokudaia tokunoshimensis. Lineage (NCBI taxonomy): Eukaryota > Metazoa > Chordata > Mammalia > Rodentia > Muridae > Tokudaia > Tokudaia tokunoshimensis. The sequence goes on from BTHU01000006.1 coordinate 84,580,092, forward strand.
ATGTGCATTCATATTCACGCATATATGCAAACACACACACACACACACACACACACACATGCATGCACACCTTTCAAAGTCAAGGGGGTGGAATCTGGATTCATACCCAGTAATCTGCCATTGGAGCACTGCACAGTCACCCCCCACTCTTCTTAGAGAATTGAACATTGCTTTTTAGTACACAATTTCCCCTGCTGACTTTCACTAAATTGAGTTGACTGACCTACCTGTTCCCTTGTTCCCCTTCTGGTGACTAGACACAGCATCCTGCCTCTAGTTTTCCAAATCCCTCTCAGCAACTCAGGAAGGAACCTGACTCTCCATCCCATCTTCCCTCAAGTCCCTCATCGAAAGCACCTTTCTCCCTCCATGGCATAGAGTATATTTCCACCATATTTAATGTGGAATTTCACCCTCCAGTGTCACAAGTAATCCCGAGTCCCTTGATCCCTCTCTATTCAGCATTGTCTCTTCCTTGCTTGTCACTGAGGAGGAGAGAAGAGAGAAAGATGGCACATTGTGTGCTGCCAGCATTCAGGCTGCCACGGTTGCCATGATGTCCCCCGCAGACCATTTGGCTATAGCTTGCAACGCCACCTGTGCGCACACATGAACCTGTCCCACAGAGCAAATATATTACATCCATCGGATGGCTTTCTAATGTGCAACAAGTCCCATTGTCCCATATTAGGACAATGGAGGAGAGTGGAAGAGATGCCATGGACGGAGGAATGCGACTGTAGCAGGCAAATGCGGTGCACGGGCAACCCCCTTTCTGATCGGTACACTACAAATGTGAGAGTGTTAGGGTTCATGTATGGGTGCATGCATGTAGTGTGTGTGTGTAAGCTTGTAGGTAACAAGCTCTCTGGCATCTCCTGAGATTTCAAATACAAGAAACAGACTTGCTGGAAATTCTTGAAGCTTGAAAATGTAATTCAAGTTTGTGTTCCTGTAAGTAACACCCCACCGGAGGATTCCCCACACTCTGTTCACTAACCCTAATTGGCTTCTCTAGGAGCAGTGGGGGGTCTTTTCCTTTCTTGATTATACACTGTGTCTAACTCTTGGCAGCAAAGGTATGTCTGCTCCTTTCTCAAGTGTTCTATCACTTTGTTCCCACAGCTGCTGACTCTGTTTCCCCATATTTGTGAGGGAAGTCAGAGGAAGCAGCAGCTCTCTCGTCAGCAAAGCCCTGGATGACGTCTCAGCAGTTAGCAGTCGGGCTGTGGGACTCTGGCCTCGGCTCTGTGCCAGCATTGTCTGCCGAGCCAGCATCTCTCCTCTATTGGCACCAGCCCTCTGCACCTCACAGTGAGAAGACAAGCAACGTGCACAGGTAGCCTGTTTTCTGATTGACACACAGATGTGAGGGTTTTAAGGGTTTTAAGGCATAAGTGTGATGCGTGTGTGTATGTGTGTGTGTGAGAGAGAGAGAGAGAGGGAGGGAGATGGAGACGGAGAGGGATTGAGGGAGGGAATAGGGAGAGAGAAAGGGACCTTCATCTTTATTGTTGTGGTTTGGGGGAGATGGGGGAGATGGTTCTGGTCACATGCTTTTGATCCATGTCACCATTCTCCTTCCCTCTAACACACAGGATAGTGGAATTTCCGACCATCACGGTAGTGATATGTTCAACTTTTCCTTTTTAAAAAATATTATTTATTTTTATTTATATGAGCACACTGTAGCTGTCTTCAGACACACCAGAAGAGTGCATTGGATCCCATTACAGATAGCTGTGAGCCACCATGTGGTTGCTGGGATTTGAACTCAGGACCTCTGGAAGAGCAGTCAGTGCTCTTAACCTCTGAACCATCTCTCCAGCCCCTGTGTAACTCTTCATTTCTCTATTAATCAGAGTCTTATGCAGCCTTCACCAGTCCTCACAGACATCCAACACCCAAGGCTGTCTCTAGTAGCAAGGGCTCTATTCATATAATCTTTCCCACTTTTAATTTTAGATTATCAAGTATATAATACTCTTTCCATATGATTAAGTAAACAAAACTATCCCCCCCACCCACACATGAGCCTGCAGCTCACCAAGGTCGAGGCCCCACCTCAGACAGTGCCGCGGGGATACTGAGACCCCACTGACTGGCCCCCAGGGCGCCTGCTCATTCTTTGCTTTGGGCATCGTGGTCCTGACAGGAGATGTAAAATCCACTCACATAGAGCTACCGAAAACAGTTCCATAAATGGGCCATTTCTACAATCCTGTAGAGTTTAAAGAAACCATAAGAAATAGTAGGGCATCTGGTGGCTTAGTTCAGCCAAAAGTCTTTATCTCGGTGGGTCTGAAGGAAGGAAGCCTTTCCCAAAATTCAGAGCAAGCCATGGCAGACAGAGAGCTATCTCCTAGGCAGGACATGGTACAACCAACCCTGCCTCATTGGAGGGAGGGGATGGGGAAGGAATAGGGAAACCCTAGGCAAGAGTGGTCAGCGTGGCTATTGTTAGCAGAGTCCAAGTTGTCAGAGAAGCACATCAGCCACCTAAGGCTCAGAGACAGAGACCAAAGAGTGGAGAATTTTCTCAGGAGAAGCAAGCCAAATCAAGTGTCCCAGCCTTTCCCAGATCTGAGCCTCCTTGCCCCCTCAGCAAACTTAAGAGGCTATGGATTGCCTTGCAATCCTCTTCTGCTCCATGAAGCTCATACCCACAGTGATAGGAAGGGACTGAGGTCAGCTCATTCCCTCCCTGCTGAATGAATTGTTGCAAATTCCTAGCATCAGAGACTAAGGTTGCCTGTACTCCCCCCTCCTCCTGAAGCTGCTTATCCCAGTGTTTAATGACCATTCCTCCATCACCAAGTCCTTACTGTGAGATAAGACATGACTGAATGTCTAAACCCACAAGGTTTTTTTCTTTCTTAAAATAGGCTTTTTTCCCCTGGGGGTAATTGTGTGTCAAACTTCTATAATATCCTGATTTCCATTATTCTTTTCTGAAGTTCCTGTTCAAGCCAGGGACTCTTGCTGGAACACTCTGAAGCTGTGTACTCAGTCACTGCAACTCTGGGGGCCTGGCTTCAGTGGGCCTGTATCAATACCAAATGGTGATGACCTTGTAGAAGTCATGGATTACAGTTATCAGTACCCCCTCACTAAAGGCACGTTATAATGAATCAGCCCTGAAATGGATTTGTTTGTTCAAATGCACGGACAAAAATCAATTGCCAAACAAGAATTACCTCTGCATTGCAACATCTCACCTCTTCAAGTAATTAAAAAGTATCACAGACCACCACATCTACAGAGACTCCCTTTACCTATCCTGGCAGGCTTTTTCTCTTACAGGAGAAAAGAAACATGACAACCTGCTTATTGAGATGTAGAAATGCCTTTGTTTTACTTTTATAATCCACATATAATCCACCGCAGTTCTATCGTTCAATCTCTGCAAACTAAGATGTCAAATTTAGTTGTTTAGAAAGGTAAGTTAAGAAGAATCTGGGGTAATTTAAGGAGAATCTAGGTTTCATGTGGAATACTACAAAACTCTTCTCTGTTTTATTAGTCACATTAGCATGTCATTTCCCTTTAAATATCACAACTTCGAGAGTATAGCTATATGAATCCAGAAAGTATTTCTTCTCACTGTAGCAAAACACCAGGGCTCAGTTTCCAGGACATAGAATGACTGATAGACCCTACAGTTGGGTGTTGATGTGACTGTGAAGCTGGCTTGCATTTCTGTAATGGCATTATCATAGTTCTACAACTAACCTAATTAAACATCAGTTAGTCTGAGATGGGGAGATGGCTCCTTGGTTAAAAGCTTATTGCACACATATAAATAAATAAGTTCTAATCCTACCACACATATCACCAATGATCTTCAGACACACTATCCAAGTATATGTTTCCAACATATACTTGACTGTATATGTTGCACATACTGACTGTATAAATGAATATGTAAGGGGGATACAGCAGTTATCACACAGCCTACAGAGCAACTCTTTATTAAGTGGGACAATAATGATAAATATAAGCCAGCTTTGGCAAAATGTGCAATGTACAAATAGTCAAGTATTCTTTCTGAATTATGTATATGCATATGTATATGTATATATGTACATATATGTATATGTGTATATTATATAGTATGTGTACATGTATATTATGTATAACCTATATCAAAAGTCTTTGTTGGTGGGACATTATTGAGCTTTAATTCTCTAGTCATTTATTCTACATTTACCAACTTCAGATTGTCAAGAACATTTTCTGTTGAGTGTTCTTTCTTATGCTAGTATTGCATTTTTAATCCCTTTACATGCCTCAAACTTTGTTAGAATCACAACATTTTTAGATAATATAGTAATGTCAGTATGAGTGCTTCACCCACTTATCTAAACATAGCAGGAATGCTTCTGCTGCTTACTCAGGTCTTCTTGTTTCAGCCTACTGGTCTACCTGCTCTGCTGTAGTGCACCTATAAGTCCCACATTGGGCTGTATGGAAAATGAATTCTGCCTAACCTTTTAGAAATGTTCTTGTTCTTTGAGCTGGAGTGTGGTGCTCTTGCAGATAGCTAGAGTTTCCCACACTCATAGAGCAGCTGTCTGCTAACTCCAGTTCCAGAGGAACCAATGCCACCCTCTAACCTCCACAGGTGTCTGAATTCATGTGTGTGACTGCATGTTCATGTGTGTCAGCTTACAGTGGGTCATATCTAGATCAGTAAACCTAAGTGGCCAGTGAGTACACTGTTGGGCAGTCTTCTCTTCTCTTTCCTTCTACATAGTCTAGCCTCTACTAAGTATATGTGGATAAGAATGGAGCTTTAACCTCCAAGCAATTTACAAGGCTGCTTTCATGCTCACTTCCCACTGTGGAATGTCCTCAACCAGAGAGGAGTAATGGGTGCATAGTCCAGTGAATGACATCCTCCTACAATAGACCCTCCCATCTTGTATCCCTTCTATCACAAGGACTATACCAGAATTTCTAGTTTCTTTCATTATCTACATATCTGTTTAAAAGTCCACTGATGTGCTTGTTTACCTCCACTAAAATCACAGCCTAGAGAGCTGAGATATTGATGCCAGTTTGCTATTATTTTGGCAGTAGCCAGTAAGTTTAAAGACTCAGACAAAATTAGAAAATGCTTTATAAAGAAAAACGTTCTGAGACATATTCAAATAAGAATAGAAACTCTAAATGGCGTCATTATGATAATAAAAAAATAAGTAAACCTGAAATAACAACTTTTTTCCAAAATTAAAACTTCAGTCCAAAGAATGGAACCAATAAATTCTTCATATTTGTACAAAAAGAAATAGAAATGTCATACAAACTATTCTGCAGAAAAGCAAAGAACATCAGGCAGTTAATTAAAAAAAATTAGTAGTAACAAGAATATTACAAGCAAAGAAACTGAGACCAATGTCGTTCATGACCACAGTTACAAAACCGTAAACTACATGCTACACTAACACATTTCTTTATACAACAAGTAAAATCTTAACCTTGTGGCTGCTTAAACAATGCCTACACAATGGCACAACCATTTGACGGCTGGCACAGTTGGAGTAATCTCACAAAGCCCCGCCTCTACATGAAGAACTACTGTCAATCAGTGGCTGTTCAGAGAATAAAAGTCAGTCCTCTCCAGGGAGGAGTCCCCTGCCGGGTTATCTAATCTGGAGTGATCAGTCCTAAACATGTGAATAGATAAGTAATATTAATTAATTCACCAGGATATATGTATATGTGCATGTGTGTATATATATGTCTTTATACACATAGACACACACATATATGAATCATAAATTTGAGAGAAAGTAGGAAGAACAGGAGAAATTCGAAGACGAGAAGGCTAAAAATAATTTAAATATAACATTCATATATAAATTCTCAAAAACTGCTAAAATAAATGTATTAAGTTATATCAAAATGACTTCCAAAGCAAAGTAATGTTTAAACGCTGAACCAGTATTCTCTAAATCACTGGAGTACGGAGTTTAATATAATTAAATTGATAAATTCAGGAAAAAAATGAATATGTCTATTTATAATGAAAATATTTCACCAAACTAAAAACAGAAGGCAATAAATTAATCTCATAAGCATTCTTTAATAAACACACACAGAGAGAGAGAGAGAGAGAGAGAGAGAGAGAGAGAGAGAGAGAGAGAGAGAGAGAGAGCAAACATGGACGTGTCCACTCAGACATATGTGTAAGTTCATAGGTTGCAGACTCCATTGTGTTTGGCTGTGCGGCTGAGAGAAGCCAAAGTCTCTTTGGGGTCAGAAGTTCCATTTAACAAACTTTTCTGCTAAAAGGAACCGCAAACCTTGGCAAAAGCTGGTGCCAGGTCTGGTGCAGTGATTGTCAGCCATGTTCCAACACCACCAGGCTGCTCTGGAGGTCGCGGCTCGACAAGTGACGACAGAAGAACCAATTTGAAAGGACTACTGTTGGGACAATTTGAGCATTAAAGTGAGTTAAATAAAAATTTCCACACAATGTGCATGTGAAAGAAAGACCTCAAGAAAGAAGACTAAGAGTGGCATCCTCAATCTGACTTTAGTTGATATTTTTTTTCTCCTGTTAAAATGAAGTGTGCCATTTTAAATTATGGAGCAAAATGGAGCAAAACCAGCCAACAAAGATGGGTAAAACTATACTGCATACAACACAACGAAATTTAAAACAAATAACACTGGGTGACAGGATAAAATAAAATGATGCATATGTGGCCTATGTACATATACACAAATATATAAAATGTGAACTATAAACGAACCGGTATCTATCCATTGTTCTAGAAAGTCACCATCCTGGTTACTTATGGTAAGGGAATGGGGACAAGGTGGAAGCTATGCTAACAGAAGACTTGGTTATCAGTTGTCCCCTGTCTCCAGTTGGTTGTATGAAGATAAAAATTGATACAAACTCATAGTCTTAGAAATCTCTACATTACTGTTTGATTTCTTCCCACGGAGCAAATATCCACACAGTGACCCCACAGAGAGCAACAACAGTATCACTATCCTCTTTCAACTGTTTCTTGGGTCCTCAAAATCAGAAGAGTTGCTTTACAGTACAGATAGTCTTGGCAGTGGGCAGTGTTCCCTCAGCAACAGAGAGATGGTGATACCATTCCACAAAGGACTTTGTATTCCAGAGGAGAACTAAACCACTGCTTCCAAAGAACTGGGGTGGCTTGCACCCACAAACTGTGACGGAGCTGACTCTAATTTTCCAGGGTGAGTTTTATGGTGATAACAACTTCTGGAAAAGATTTCTGGGCTAAAATATTGAATTAACATTATTATCCTTCTGTGCCCCATTAGATGTTAAATTAATGTTTTTTTACACAGATTACAATGGTCACTGGTATCCGGGTAGACTTATAAAAGGAATCATAATCTAGCCACTTTAATATCCTCCTTTGCTTTAGTTCTCTTAAAAACCTTCCAGAACAGAGATGCATACACCCTTTTCATTCTTTATGCCTCTCCCGGGCTCACACTGGATGCTAATTGCAGTGCCCTGTTTTATCTGCTGTGTTCTGTGGAGATCACAGGCCTCTCTGTGACTGCTTCTCCACGATGCCAGGCACAAATTGCTATTTATTATCAACGTATATAATGTGCCAGGACTATGGAAGGAGAAACTGTCCTCGGATGAAAAAAAGAGATAGCATAAAATAGATATTTGCATTGTAATTATTGGAAACACCAAGGCGGTTCTTACTCTCGTCTATGCCAGAACTAAAACAACAAAGCAATGATGTGTTGGGAGAAGGCTAAGCCATAGCTCCTGTGAATTCTCCTATATAGAGCTGCAGTAGCCTGGCCTGGCAGAACAGGAAACTCAGAAGTGAATTAGTCACATGACAGCAGTAGTCTTCATGAGAAACAGATCGGAGTCATACATTATAAATGATTAATGGATGTAGGCTTACATATTTTAAAAGCTAGTTTAAAAAGGGTTCTCAAATGCTTCCACCCCTCTTCTAGCGCACTAGGATGGTTTGTATATCCTTGGGACAGGGAGTGGCACTATTAGAAGTTGTGGCCTTGATGGAGTAGGTGTGTCACTGTGGGTGTGAGCCTTAATACCCTAGTCCTAGCTGCCAAGAAGTCAGTATTCTGCTAGCAGTCTTCAGATGAAGCTGTAGAACTCTCAGCTCCTCCTGCACCATGCCTGCCAAGACGCTGCCATGTTCCTGCCTTGACGATAATGAAACAAACCTCTGAACCTGTAAGCCAGCCCCAATTAAATGTTGTCCTTTTAAGAGTTGCCTTGGTCATGGTGTCTGTTCTAAATGAGACACCCACCATCCAAAGGTAGGTGATTAAAGATGGTAAATAGGACAAGGGGATATGGATTTGTTTAGAAGTAGATCTTTGGGGCGATTCCGATCTCCATTGTCAGGGTACCAACAGTTCCGTTCAAAGAGTATCTGTGCGAAGAGATTATTCTAGATTCCAGTCTCAGTTACAGTCTATCAGGGCAGTAAAGTCAAAGCTCCAGGAGCTTGAAGCAGCTGTCACTTTGTGCCTACAAGCAAACGAAGAAGGACAATGCCTTCATCCTGGTGCTCAGGTCCTTACCTTGTTATTTAGGTCATGACCCCAAGCCTAGAGAATGGCGCCACCCAATGTGGGCAGATCTTCACACATCAATTAACATAATTAAAATAATCCCTCAAAGATATTCTCAGAGACTCTTCCCCCAAATAATTCTAGGCTATGACTAACTGACAATTAAAACTATCATGAATATATTATATAAAATTTATCTCTAGGCCATATGTATAAGGTACATCCAAAACTTAAATAAATACTGCCTTTAGAACTGGGTTCCAGACCCAAGATATCATGCTTCTGTAAAGATCTCAGAATGCAAAAGCATCTGAAAAAGGAAACAGTCATAACCCCAATCTCAGAGAAGAGATACTCGGCCTACACAGTGGCCTCTCATATCTCAGAGACCTCAAACATGAACCCCTTCCTGCAACAGACTGTAGAAGATTCCTTGGTACTTTCTACTTTCTGGAATAGTGAGTGACCCACAAATCAACTGGGGCAGAGCTGTTCCCCGTTGAGTAGCGTGATAATATACACAATAATATACATACAGTAATATAATCAAGAACTATCAAAGCATCAGGCATTGATAACCAGCATGTGTGCATATATGTGTATGTGTGTGTGCATGTGTGTGTGTGTGCATATGCATGTATATAAGTTATAGGAAGGAGAATAGAACAAGTATTCCTCTGTTATTTTGGAAATATATTCTACACTTTCCTTAAAGACTCTTAATGCCCCTGTTTTGCCATTAGAATCAATAGAGAAAAGCAACCAATGGAAAAAAGATAGCTCTTACATCATGTGCTATAGAGACAGCAGTCAGTTCCTACAGTCCACTGAGCTGTGATAGTTGGTAGGGCTTTGAGTATAAGGTTTGATCCTCAAATGATGGTACTATTCTGATATAATGGGAATTTTAGGAGGTGGAACTGTGTAGGAAGAAGTTGGTCATAAAAAGTATGGCATCAGAGAGATTTTGTCATTCTGATGGCTCTCTTTCCTGCCCAGTTGCCATGGCAAGATGGCTCTGGTCCTCTATGCACTCCCTTCCATGCTTACCCCCACTTTAGACCCACAATTGCATGCACGTGTGACCATGGAATCTCTGTAAACCTCTGGAATCATGACCCAAAATACATCTTTCTTCCCGTAGTCCGTTACCAAAGCCTTTTATGTTGCGTGACCTATAATTGCCTGACTCAGAAGTGAACCACATCTCAGTAGACAGTCCAATCACTTGCTTCTTTTCCCTGGCATATCTATACCTCTCTGAATTTTCAGACTTGTTTTATTTAAAGAAAAATAGGAAAATATGAGTGTAAAAGTCATTTTGGTAAAAGTCATTCTATCCTTTGAGATGTTTGTATTTTAAATAAGCTTTCCACCCATAAGAAATAACTTCCCTGTCTTGCTAGAGATAAAAGGTGAAACTTGGATGTCAGTTTTTGCCAGTCTACCTAAGAAAGGGAACAGCTGGAAGTAACACTGACTTAACTTCTCAACCTGTAAGTGGAAACTTTGGGGGGAAAAAACCCTCGTGACTATTTACTCTGAAGTCTGTTTCTGTTTATTATTTATTTCTAAAGTTTTCAATTCCACTAACTTGTCTCCGAATCCAAGGCATTTTATGAATTAATCTTTCTAGGACATGGCATTTTTGGCAAGCTAGATATTTCAGGCTACAACCAGAGAAATAAAAACCAGCCACGGTGCAAAGCAATAATGGAATGACAGTGTTTACATCACAGTAACGAATCTCCCAAGCCAAGCTCCCACTTTCCATCTGGGACTATGCTTTGCAATCTGAATTTTATCCACATGCTCAGCCCTGTCCAAGCTGCTGGCAGTGACAGTCTGAAGGCAACAGAAAGCAAGTCTGCAGGGGTGGAGTGGAGCTTGAACCACATCGGGATGCAGTAGCCCCTGCCCGTGTTCTTTTCCTAGGGTTTGAGAAGAGCTCATCACATGAAACCATACAAACTTTCCAGGTAAGAATAAGGGTTTTCCATTGCTGATATCAACAGGGTCATTCTCACCAAAGACCGTATCTGCCAGGTCCTTGCAGGCAAGAGGCAGCTAATCTCATCCGGTGGTTGATGGGAAAGAGGAGAGTACTTCAGACTCAGAAGCCAAACCAACGAGCCAATGATGCAAAAACTGTCAGCCCATCTGCTCTTTGGCTCACAGCTTTGTGCCTGTGACTAGGTTTAAATCAAGTTACGGAGGAAATCAGTTTGGTAAGATGAGAAAGGGAGGAAAGGATTGTGTGTAGTAGAAACAGAGGGACAGAAAGGCAGATTGAGAGGGCAAAAGAAAGCAAGACAGACAGGCAGAGGCAATGAAACCTCAGACAGACAGACAGACAGACAGACAGAGAAGCAAGCATAGAGATAGAGAGAGACAGAGAAAGGACTTAGAGACAGAACAGAGAATTCAAGTCTCTCACTGGCGTCCGCACACGGGAAATGGAGAGCCCTGTGCGCTATCAAGCCGGAAAGTCTCTAAGACAGCGAGCGTCTCCAATTTACCCTGATTGGAGAGACGTTCCTTCTGTGTAAGCAAGCGCTCCCTGTGGTAGCAAGCTCCATCAAGACAATTCTGGGGAGCCTTCCATCCTATTCACACGTAGTTGACTGTAGCACGAACGAGGAGTTTGGGGAATACACGGCGAATGGCAAGAGAGGACGCCAAGTCAGAAGTGCAGCCTAAAGGGCATTTTACAGTGAGACCTGAAGGGCTGTGCTCAGGCCTGAGAGTGCATTCAACAACGCCAAAGAATACAAACTAAGCATGTGATCACTGCCGCTCAAACAATGATCATGACGGACTGCTGGATAAGACTTATTACATGAGTACGAGAAAACCCTACTACCTAGATTTAAACATTCCAAGAACAGGAGCCTTCCGTGGTATGAATTAAATTTAATTTCTGATTTATATTTAAACATTTCTACCAATGTTATGACAAAATTGGAGAGAGTTGTAAAATTAACCTATCATCCCATTTAAAAAGAAACATTCTTCATTTCTATTTAACTATTTTATTAATGTACTGCCCAAGTTCATCTTAGAAGCATGGGATGACCAGGTTAAGGGAAATCAAATTCCGGGTGTCATGCCATCTCATATATACAATATGTACAAAATGTTGGATTATTTATCCTGTTGAATTTCCATTATTGGGGATTGACTCTGTTTTCACTAACTGAGTTGCAGTTTTGAAGCCCCTAACCCATAGTGCTTTGGGACAATCCCTAACCCATAGTGCTTTGGGACAACCCCTAACCCATAGTGCTTTGGGACAACCCTAACCCATAGTGCTTTGGGACAACCCCTAACCCATAGTGCTTTGGGACAACCCCTAACCCATAGTGCTTTGGAAGTGGCTGTGTTGGGGGTAAGTGCTCAGGAAGCAATTGCAATAAAATGAGATGCTAAGAGTAGGGTCCTTCCTGTCCCTCTGTGACTGGTGTCCTTACAGGAAAAGGAAGACAGCAGGGATGCCCAGGGGAAACACAGGTGCAGACACCATGGGAGGCTGACCTCTGACATGGAGGGGAGGGGTCTCAGCAGAAATAACCTGCCATAATAAAGTCAGACATTTTTTTAAATATTCATGTTAATGTGGTTTTGCAGCTACAAAATATATCTGATGACTTTCAATTTTTAAAATATTTGTTTATTTTTTACATGAATCCGTATTTTGCTAGGATGTATCTAAGTGCAATGCATGCATTCCTGGTGACCACAGAGGCCAGAAGAGAACACTGAATTCCTTGAAACTGGAGTTATAAACTGTTGTAAGCCACTATGTGGATGCTGGGAACAGATCTTTAATAACTCTGTAAGAGCAGAAAGTGCTCTTAACCACCAAGCTACCTTTCCAAACTCCATTTTTATTATTATTTTAATGACCCCTTTTTCAAAACAAAATATACAACATACCAAAGAGTATATAAGATACTGAAAGACCTTTCTTTCATACCTAAAGTTAAATTGGAAAACCCAAAGAAATCCATCACTTATCAATAGTTCATAACACACTTAAGCTCTAGGTACTAAAGGAAAAATCAGTTTCAATAACTGAATCATAAAACGTCCAAAAGAAACAGCGATGAGGATCAAACCATTTGAAAGCTGGCAATGCTCTTTGACTCATTAGATATTGAAGACAATTAATTCCCTTCATTGATAATGTACTGCTTTTATTACTTTCTTAGACACACACACACACACACACACACACACACAGAAAGAGAGAGAGAGAGAGAGAGAGAGAGAGAGAGAGTTAAAAAATAAAAAAAAATAATGTCGATGGAAGAAAATAGAAAATCATTAAAATCCCAACATTAAGGAAAAATTGAGAAAGACCAGGTCACATGTGTGCTGTCCATGGTCCTGATTACACGTAGCTTTTTTTTTTTTTTTTACAAACTTGGGAGGAGGAGGTAGATACACCATATTATCTCTCTATATAACTCTATCCTTTAACAACGCAAAGTCCTAGAACATAAAAAGCAAGTGCTCATTAGAAATATAGAAAAACGTAAAATCGGGTGCTACATAAAAGTCATTTTCTAATGAAAATGAATAAAATCTATAAAACTTAACCATCATGAGAGAAGATACACACCAAGAAAACTTAAAGGTGTGATGTGTGATCCAGTTTCCCCTTTGTGTGTGAGACTGAGTCTATTCTGTATAAGCCCCTGCTGACTTCATGCCTGATATTCATCTGTACATCCATAAATAGACCAATTTATCTATTGATAACAATCGGTGCTTTTGCCTAGATAGCACCATAAAAACAGCCGTACCAAAGTATTCACGCTCAAGCCTTCCCGTCACCACCAGCCTGATAGACTGGATTTAACCATCTGCCGTGTACAAAAAGGGCTCAGAAACTTAACTAAACCATTTAGAGTTTAATTAGTTTGAATGTCTCCTTTTTGTAAAGAGATGCATACTTAATTACACTGTATAACTGATCTACAGTAAGTGGATTAAGTGGATTATTTCTCAAGCACAGAACTCCTGGCATTCCGATCTCCTCATATCTCATAACTAGAAGTTACACCCATCGATGTGCTCAAGGGTCTCCACATGAAGACAATTCTTCCATTCCTTAACTAAAGGCAAAAGACTGACAGCAAAAAGCAATCCTGGGTTGGAGTCCAACTGCAACAATATGAGTGGAACTTTGAGAGAAAACAATCAGCTAAAATGTTTTCAATCCCTTTAATGTTTTAAATAATATCAAGTTAGCAGACACTGATGTAATGCAAAGGATGAAATGGCTGTTGAGGACAGTAAATGTTTCTGTCTTACGGCATGATGAACTGCATCTTGTGTTCTCATGCTTTTAATTGGTGCATATTTTATGCACAGTAACACAGTGTTGGCTATGGAGTATAAAACTCTTTGTCTTCCCTGTAATGTCTATGGTAGCTGCTATGCACACTAAACATGTTGGAGACAACACTAACTATGTGTGTGCATATGTGTGCATATTTATATGTGCATGCTTCAGGTACGTGTGTGCACATGTTTGTATATGTACAAATATTGGTATGTGTGCACTGTGTCTGTGTATACACACATGCATATGCTTGTGTAGGACTGTGTGGACATATGTCCACGTGTGCATGTATCTGCTTATACTTAGGAAAGATACTTCTAACTTTCAAGAAGGTCTGTGAACACAACTAAATTGAGGTGAGAAACAGACATGAAATTCTGCCTTTGCGTCATTTATAATTGGTGAGTTGTTTCTAGGGAAATTTCCTCAAAATTTCCTTTCACTGGTGAGAGGCATAAGCACATTGTGCCATCAGCTGATGGTCCTGCTTAATGGGAAATACCATGTGCACAAAGTGTATTTCTGCTAATAGACACTAATGAGGAGGAACCAAGACAAGATCTGTTGCTAAGCAGATTTAGATCAGGAAATGAGCCTCTTTGGACCATTTATCCTGGGTATGGGACAGAGTGCCATGGTTAGAATTTCACATGGTTTTTTTTTTTATCAGTCTTGACTTTATAGCTCTATTTTCAATCTTGATGCTTTCTTTACTCTACTTAAGCTTATTCATCAAAGATTTGATAAGGACATACCAAGCGATCTGCTGCATTAAGAGATTTGAGAAAAACCCTTGTGAATATTAGATTCCTTCCATGGAAGAGAGCTTTACAAACTCCTATAATACAGGACAAAGGAAGTGTGTGCATTCTAAGTATGTCTGGTGTGAGTGCACAGGATATTGGTGTAGACTTCCTGTAAGGGCTAGTGCACTGTGAAGGGCACATATGGAGAGCTATACATATAGAATAGTCATATACACTGACAGGATGAAGAAAGGGATGTTACAGATAAAACCAGAGAGCGTGAAATTATAGACTATGTTTGGAGGACTATGAATCTCCCAGTATTACAGGCTTGTTCTGGGTGTGATCTGGTCTCTTTGAATTGTGTCAGAAAAATACATTTCTTGATCAAGTTTTTTGAGGTCTCTAGATGGGGATTGTAACTGCTGAGCAAAGAGATATCAGAAGTAAGATCGTGAGGGGCAAGGAAGGAATTCCAACTAAGACTCATTTTAGCGTGTAATAAAATAACATCGGGAGCTTTCAGAATAGAGTAATTAGTTCAGGTCTGATCAGAAACAAAGTGAGAAGATGGTAGTAAGACAAATGGGGAAGTTTAGCGGATGAACTGAGGTTGACGGATGATGCAGGCAGAACAGGAGACCATGGTCTGAACAGGAGACCATGACCACCTCCCATCACTCTGATGTCACCCTATGACATTTGCATAGCTGGCATCATAAGTGAAGGAACCAGGGTGGAGCCTAAATGGCTAGTGGACATGTCACACACCAGGGATAATGATGGAAGAGGGGGCGTGTGAGCAGGGATCCTGAGTTCTTGGGATCCCATCTCAACAGCAGCAGCTTTCAGTAGAGTTGACTGACTGTGGCTGTCATCTCTAAGCATCTGTATCCCTCCAGACTCCCTGGAATATGATGCTCCATGGGCCTCAGCATTTGTGCTGCTTTTCAACCCATCCCATCAAGTCCACTCACTGCCTTTTCTCTGATCATAGGCCCCTCCCTTCTTGATAAAAGTCCCGGACCATCCTCAGTGCCTTGCCAAAGCCACACAGTCAGTCCACATTTACTAAGTAGTGACTGGAGGCTCAGAATAAATAGCAAATTAAAAATAGGGAATGGGTAGGAGTGGGGACTGTAAGAGAGTGTGAGAGACAAGGTTTTCCTATTTGATACAATTAGAAGGTGACACTGAGGAGTATCAGAAAGAGACAGTGAGTAGAGAAGGCATGTAGTCCACCCCACAGTATCAGAAATCTCCTACACTCTTTTAAAAGCTCTTACAATTAAAGGGGAATCTTTATTCTTCAAGCAGATATTTTAAAATGCATATCCAATAGAAAATTTTGTGTTTATGATATGTAAAGATCTCTTACAACTTCTAATGAGAAGACAGAAAACACTGTTCATGCCACTGCAAATTGAAAACCAATCTTGAAATATCCCAAGAAATCAGTATTTTTATAAACACAAACCAGAGCAACAGGGACAAACCCTGTTTCTCATGTCTCATGGAGGTCAAAAATAATAAGCCTTCATCAGACTAGACAGTAGTGGAGTAACTGAGCTCCCAAGAACTGTTAGTGGGGATAGAGAGTAGGGCCAGGTTTCAGAGTGTGGTTTGGAAGTTTCTTGCCATGCTAAATGTGCATCTGTCATTCAGTGCGGCTCGTCACATCCACCCAAGATAAAGTACAACACACAAAGGTTCTTTTCACAATAGAAAAAAAAGGTAACTAAGTAACAAGTATTCATCAGCTGGTAAAAGGAGAAACAAAAGGAAAGCCATCTGTATGACAGACTGTCAGGCAACAGTAAAAAATAACCATTCTATCAGGTTACAATGTAGATAAATTTCAGAAATTGTATAAAAAGTAGCTGGACCTAAAGGTAAAACAAAGTCTTAGGGACAGATAATGGAGTATGCATTGCCATGTGTCAGGGTCAAGGGGAACCAGTGATGGTATGGGAATTCAGGGAGACTTCCAGATTGGTGGGGACTTTCTCCATTACTCTCCTTCGGTGTGGTCTCACAATAACAAACGCTTGTGGAGATGGTGGAGTTCTGCATCAAAATGTGTTCTTTCATGTCTGTGAGTTCCTATCACCAAAACTTAAAAACACAACCATGTACACACGCAGTCAACCCCATAGTTTCCATGGGGTTTCCCCACAAAGGCTTCTACCCAAAATTCATGACAAAGGACACTCAGACTTGAGTAAGTGACAGTGCCCAGCTGGTCAAGAAGACTTACTATACCACCATCAACACCTGAGTGGTGCTGAAATTCTCTGTCCAATATTGGAGCCTCTAGCACCCTGGTGATATTCAAATTGCTATCTAATAACAATAAAAATGTAAAAGTCCTTCAGACAGGACGACCATAGCTAAGTCACCCACAGCCAGTGCAGAAGGCTTTTGTGCACAGTATTAATCTAAAATTTCTTGCTGCGAGGAAAGTATATGTTTTTCAGATCAAAATGGGAAATATATATTATTTTTGCCTTTTGTTCCTATTTAGAAATGTGGTGTTTAGAAGTAGCATGTGCAGATGCTAAGCGATGGAAAAGAAGCTTTAAACTTTTCATGTTTTATGCAGTGAGAACTGAATATTTTAGAAGGTTTCTGGCTAGAATACAGGTCAGTGATCACAGGAAGAATCCATCCTATCCCCTGGTCTATTAGAACCATGAATAAAGGTGTATAGTTCTGCATGCTGATTAAATATCAAGGGGGAATGCATGGAAGCAGATGGAACTCCAACGCTGATGGAAGCTTGCACACCCCTTCCATACCAACCTTCATTTCCACTTCCTTGATTTCTTCCATAAGCAAAAATTCAATTACTCTTCTTGCTTTTTCCTCAAAAGCTATGCTCCGAAGAAGTGTGATTTTGCTGTGCCAAATAGAATATGTCTTTCCTGACTCTCAACCTAGTGGGTTCTTTGTAAGAATATTAATGTGGGAAAATAATGTATTTCATGTCGACTTTCCAAAGATTAAGCATAAAATGGCACTGCAGGGAACCACCATACGCCTTTGTCATTGGGGCTTCTAATGGTGACTATGACGTCAAGTGCAAATGACTATAATGTGTAGGTATAATTTTGTCCCTCTTCATAGGCTCTGCTCTGTAAATTTCTAATGATGTCAGACCAGTCATCCTCGTGGTTTCTGTGTCTCTGTTAGAGTCTTTACTGACTATCATTAGGTAGCTATCCTGCCATTGTGCTTTAATGAGATGAGTATGGTCACACTGCGGCAGGACTGTGCGGGACAATAGTTTGTAACTGGGACACTTTCAAATTAAGTCTTTTATGCATTTTACTTCCAAACTGTTCCAGTCTGTGCAAGGGTGGGTGGCAAGTGATCTTCACTAAGTCTTCCTCTAACTTATGAGATGCAGCTACCCCTGGGGAGACGAGTGTTTCTCGAGAGGCATTTATCAACCCGTGGGGTGTGTTTTCCATTTTTATTGCTGGTCACGGTCTAATGTGTCTGGAGAAGAGATAGCGAAATTGAAATTGGACTGGTCCTATCTCGCCACACCAGCCAAGAGCTGGCAGCCTGGAAAAACTGTCCTGTGGCTCTTACCTTTTTCAAGCAAAGAATAAAAGTATCTTTAAAGAAAGTTCTTTATGACTTTTGGAGAAAGTTAGACTCCACTACCAACATGCACATCTTTCAAGCCCCAAATGCCTTAACATATCATTAAACAGCCTCCAGTGTCAGGCTCCCATGGGTCTCCCAAGCCAACTTAACTCGTGAACCACACTCAGTTTCCCTCAGAACCTGCCTCCTGTGTGTCTATGCTCTTTCCTTGCTCAGGTCTTGAGATGCCACCTACATCACTGCCCTCCTCACTAAACCCCAGTTCCATAATCTCCAACAACCTCATCACTCACATGGATTCCACATATTATCAGAGATCTCTCTGAGGTTAGAATTCCCTGGTCAGCATGCATCTAGTCATGTAATATACATTATTGGTTCCTTTATCTCTCTTTTTTTATTGCCGTTACAAATACCTGACAAGAAACAAAGCACAGGGAAGAGAGTTTATCTGGGAGCTGGAGAAATGGCTCAGTTGTTAATAATATTTGTTCCTCTTGTAGAGGACTCAGATTCAATTCCCATCACCCACACACGTGGTGGTCCACAACCATCCTTAACTCCAGTTCCAGGGGATACTATGCCCTCTTCTGTTTTTAACAGTGGCGACAGGTAGGCACAGGCATACATGGAAACAGAGCATGGATACATGTAAAATGAATGAAATTTAAATTAAAATTAGGGTTGGAGAGACAGCTCAGCGGTTAAGAGCAATGACTGCTCCTCCGAAGGTCCTGAGTTCAAATCCCAGCAACCACATGGTGGCTCACAACCATCTGTAATGGGTTCTGATGCCCTCTTCTGGTATGTCTGAAGACAGCTACAGTGTGTGTGTATGTGTGTGTATATATACATATACATATATATATATATATATATATGTGTGTGTGTGTGTATGTGTGTGTATATATATGTATATATGTATATATATATAATCTTTAAAAAATAAATTAAAATTAATTTTCAAAGGGACTTAGTTTTGCCGATAGCTCAAGGGAGCTATAGTTCACCATGGCGGGAATACGAGAGAGCAGCCAGGGCAGGCACGGTGACAGGAGGTGGTGACTGCCTGGTCACACTCATCCGCAGTCCTGAAGCAGAGTAAGCAGGATTTGGGTCTGGACTAGGAAACTCAAGTCCTCCTGGGGACCAACTTCCTCCAATAAGGCTCCGCCTCTAAAAGTCTCACATTGCTCCCAAGGATCATCATCAGATGAGATTTGACCTATTGGAGGTGGCCCTCTTAGGAGGTGTGGCCTTGTTGGAGGAAGGGTGTCACTGTAGAGGGGGGTGGGCTTTGAAGTTCTGCCCAGTGCAGAAGAGTCAGCCTTCTCCTGGTGGCTGCCTTCGAATCAAGATGTAGAACTCTCAGTTCTTCCAGTCTCATGTCTGCCTGGATGCTGTCATGTTTCCCACTATGATAATAATGAACTGAACCTCTGAAACTGTAAGCCAGCTCCATTTAAATGCTGTCCCTTACAGGAGTCATATATATATATATATATATATATATATATATATATATATTATCAAGAATAAATAAAAAAGTTTAAAACGATTTCACAGAATGAGTGGCAAAGCTGAGTCCACAAGACAATTTGATCCATTTACTTTTAATGCAATTACTAATGTGACATAAAATTTATAACCATAATCTTTGTGTCTCAATATTCTTTAAATGGTTGCAGATTTTTATTTCCCTGCTTACGTATTTTTATATTAATTAGATGTATCACAGCACAGCACTTTAGTTGCCGTATTGCTTTTAGTGTATCCTTGAGTTAATCTGGTTCACCGGGAAATTACAATTGACGTTTTATTACAGTTTAACTTGTGCAAATATCATGGTAGTTTTTATTGTAGCATCACTTTTGTTCTGTGTTCCATCTTTATAAATTGAAGCCTGGAAGCCTCACCGCATGTGACTTTACCACAAGCGTATGTATAGAACCACTCAGCGGTATGACATTCACGAACGCCAGCCACTGCCCAGATGGCAGTTTCACGCAATGTCAGAGACTGC
This sequence comes from Tokudaia tokunoshimensis, assembly GCA_036184795.1. Taxonomy (NCBI): domain Eukaryota; kingdom Metazoa; phylum Chordata; class Mammalia; order Rodentia; family Muridae; genus Tokudaia; species Tokudaia tokunoshimensis. The sequence goes on from BTHU01000006.1 coordinate 84,600,394, forward strand.
AGCGCTGTGCAAGTTCTATACCAACCCTGATACTTGCTACCTATGTGTGCTAAGTTTTATTAAATACTGGGCCTTAGTTTCTCCAGTTGTGAAATAAAGAGAGGTTGTTTAATGTGAGATAATCATGAGTGTGCCTAGGACAATGTTTAGAACTAACAAGTCCGAATCTAAAATGTCTCTGGAAAGTGTTCATGGTGACACTCCCGTAGCATACCTATTCTGGAGAGGATGCTGGGATACATGCCCATAGGGCTCACTGCTTTGTTCAGTGGAGAAAACAAATCAAGAGGCAGAGAAGAAGACTGGGTAAGCAGCTCAGATTCACACACACACACACACACACACACACACACACACACACACACTTCCTCCCCACACTGCCTCCAATTGCACTGGCTCAGAACGTGCCTTAGCCAGCGTTTCTGTTTCTGCACAAAACATCACGACCAAGAAGCAAGTTGGGGAGGAAAGGGTTTATTCATCTTATTCTTCCACATTGCTGTTCATCACCAAAGGAAGTCAGGACTGGAACCCACACAGGGTAGGAACCTGGAGGCAGGAGCTGATGCAGAAGCCATGGAGGAATGCTGCATACTGGCTTGCTCAGCCTGCTTTCTTATAGAGGCCAAGACTACCAGCCCAGGGATGGCACCACCCACAATGGGCTAGGCCCTCCCCTCTTGATCACTAATTGAGAAAAAAATGCCTCACAGCTGGGTCTCATGGAGGCACTTCCTCAAGGGAGGCTCCTCTTGCTCTGTGATAACTCTAGCTTGTGTCAAGTTGACACACAACACCAGCCAGTAAAGAGCATTAGGCCACCATAAGGACCAAGTGCATTAAAGCGAGTTTAGCGTGTTTTTTATCTGTGATAGCAAATGGTCTCAGTTCTACGGTGATCCCAATTTGCTCTGTGAATTCATGCAGTATGAATGAGCACATACAACAGTCAGTGCACTCCGTCAGCCTTTACCACTATACACCTTTACTTTCCCTTCTTATGCTACTTGGAGCTACTGTCCAACTCCCCACGTTACTTTGGTCAGGCAACATTATCCTGCAAGATGGCAGCTGTGCGAGTCTACCAGAGACAGCGATGCATATGAGGAGGTGGGGGGACCAGTAAGATGAGAACGCCTTTATTCTTCTTTGCCAGCACTTTAAAAAAAAATCCCTATTCCTCTTCCTATTTTAGAATCCTGCATGTTCCTCTTCTCGTTCCAAAATAGACACACTACAAATGAAAAATTAGTGGGCAATGGATACGGACTTGGTAATTATGTGACTGCCTGGCAGTAGATTAGATCCTGTTATTTAAAGCAATCACTGACTGAGCTTTCTAATTCATATAGGGTAAAAAAGACAAAGCATGTGTTCTGGGAAAAAAAATATCTTCTTCAGTGTCCACTGGCTGTTATCCACAGGAAAGAGTTTCCCCATAAACATCCCTTGACTGTGAAATATGCAACTATATTTGGCTAAGACTTTATCATTGGTGCAAAACTATAACTCATAGAGAGGGCATAACATATTTCATGCAAAGCCCTGTGGCTCTTAGATTAGTCCAGCCAGGAATGGCCCAGGGCTATTTCTTCCAACCTTTCTGTGAACAGACCTAGCCTGGTGTTATTTAGTAAGACATTCTCTCTAATGTCTGCTCTGCACCTTCCTCTTCCCTTAAAGCAGGAGCTGAAGAACAGTTAACTGAAGCCCCACGACGCTGATAAAAACCACCCCCAGCCTTCTGGGGGCCAGGCTGGCAGCCTGCAGCACAGAACGCCAACATGTGATTGTACAGTGTTGAGAGAGAAGATGCTTCTCCAATCTCAGAATGCCTGACTTCTGTCTTCAAGGGGTCAAGAAGCCACTATGTTCATAGTAGCCTTATTTATAATAGCCAGAAGCTGGAAAGAACCCAGATGTCCCTCGACGGAGGAATGGATACAGAAGATGTGGTATATCTACACAATGGAATACTACTCTGCAATTAAAAACAATGAATTCATGAAATTCCTAGGCAAATGGTCAGAACTAGAAAATATCATCCTTAGTGAGGTAACCCAATCACAAAAGAACACACATGGTATGCAGTCATTGATAAGGGGATATTAATCCAGAATCTTGGAATACCCAAGACACAATTCACATATCAATAGATTTCCAAGAAGATAGAAGGAGAGACCCCTGGTTCTCGAAAGACTGGATGTAGGGGAATACCAGGACAGAGAAGCGAGAGGGGGTTGAATGGGGAACAGAGGGAGGGAAGGGAGCTTATGGGACTTTCAGGGAGGGAGGAAACGGGTAAAGGGAAATGATTTGGAATATAAATAAAAAAACTTAGAAAATAATAATAAAAAAAGAAACTGGAGTAAGCATAGAGCTCAAGAGACATAAATGGTAATAACAAGTGGCCTGCTTTTGAAGATGATAAACACAGTTGGATCCGTATCATTAAGGTCACCAATATTTATACAGACTATATTCATGTCTGTCCCCTCTGCCAGGTCATATTGTTTTAAATATTGCCACTTCATAATGGATGTACAGATGCGTAGTGGGGATCTTACAGCTAACATGCAACAGCTCTCTGCTTAGTTCTAGGAACATCTCAGGAGGTGGTCCTAACCCCCGACCAAGTAAGACTGAGGCCAATGAGTAATGACAACAAATACATGTTGTCAAAGTTCAGCTTTTGTCTGCAGACACTTGGTCTTACAGCGTTGACCTCAGGTAGGGAGGCACAAGCAATTTGTTCTCACCTACTGTAACCAGTGCAACACTAATGCCTTTGGCTACAGGGCTACAGGAGGTCTCCACCTGGTCTCCTTCACACTATGGTCCAATGTCTTCAAATCCATCCTGGAAAGGCACAATAAATGGAATGCAGCAGCAGAGAGCGGCTGTCCCTCAGTCAACCATTAACCAGTTAACCACTTCATCGCTATTACTGTCTGTGCATTTCTTTGCTGCCATCTTTGTTACTGTGTATCTGAGCATCTACAGCATCTAATGAATCTTGTCATTATCCCACCCCAGGCATCCACACACTGTTGTAAGTGGCAGGACCTCGCTACTAACTCACCCAGTAACTCTATTCTGTATTATGAACCTGAGGAAAAGACTTGTCGAGTTCTGAGGAAGAAGCAATGGATTCTGGTTAGAAATTCATAGGTTAGAAAGACGTGCTTATTGAGTCAAACTGGTGAATCAGAATTCTTCCTCCTTTTTTGTCTTTCAGGAAAATAAAAATGAACACATAGCCAAAAGCAAGAGAGAGCAGCGATGGGCCTGGAAAACTGGCTGAGTAGTTAAGAGCCCTGACTGCTCTTGTGGAAGACTCAACGCCCACATAGTGGGTCTACCATCCATGACTCCAGTTCTAGGGAATCCAATGACCTCATGTGCTCTCTGCAGGCCCCAGGCATATGTGTAATACACAGACATATATGGAGGGAATACACACATTCTCTCTCTCTCTCTCTGTCTCTCTCTCTGTCTCTCTCTCTCTCTCTCACACACACACACACACTCATTTTAAATATATATTTTCATATATATTTAAATCATATGATATATATATATATATATATGTAAAAGCCTTACAATGATGGCAGAAATTATGCAGTGTAGATACTAAAGAAAATGTGGAGGGAAAAACACTGAGGATTTAATAATTCCTCATATATTCCAAATGTATGGAAATCTCTAGTCTATTTTATTTTTCCACTAATAGATTTTAAAAGCTAGTATTATTTGTTAAATGTATTGGTCACAGTCCTAAGAAGTCAGTTGACATATCTATCCTTAGAATAGATAGATAATGTGATGATAAACAGATGGATGGAGAGAGAAGGCAAAAGATGATAGATGGTAGGTAGATGGATAGATAGATAGATAGATAGATAGATAGATAGATAGATAGATAGATAGATAGATAGATAGATAGACAGACAAATAGTGATGATAAGTGTATCTACTCTTCATGTCAAATGTCCAGTTTCATGAAGTAGTCAATCTAAACAGGGAAGAAAATAGTAAAACAATATCAGCCAGGAACCACAGAACCCCACTTCTGAGGACCTTGGTAATCCACTTTCATTAGTGAACACACTATCTTGACAAAGTACAGAGAAATCAGCATTGGTTTACACCATATAATAAATAGACCCAGCAGTTACACAAAGAACATTTTATCCAACAACTACAGAATAACTATCCCTCAAATTACCACATGGCCCATTATCTAGAATAGTGCATATATTAGGTCACAGAAGAAGTCCAACAAATTCAAAACCATGGAAATAATCTCCTATATCCTCTCTGGCTGTACTAGAAATTGCTAACAAAATAAACATTCTACAATACTCAAATACACTAAATCTGGTCTACACAGAGATATTGAAGAACTCGAAGGAGAAATTAAAAATCTCTTAAAATAGAAGCAAATTTAAGTAAGCACAGGAGACCAAGACTCATGAAATATAGCAGAAAAAAATGCTTAGAGGTAAGTGTAGAGCAGTAAGTACTTACATCTGGAAAAGATTCAAGGGACAATTTTTTTCTCAGCAATGATTTAAAACAAACTAAAACCAACAACAACAAAAGGATTCCGACAAAAATAGAAACACTAGAGGTGTTGCAAAAGTCAATGAAACAAAGAGTTGATGTTTAAAGCAAAAAAAATAGTTAAGTCTTTTATAGAGAAGTCAGAAAAGAGGAGGTCCAAATTAAGGCTGAGCTGAGAAGGAGGATATTACCAAGTAATACCTCAGAAATGCAAAGGGTCTTTAGAGACTGTCATAGCCAACCAGAGGCTTCCAGTTGTGAAAACTAGAAGAAAGTAAGTAAATTTCTGCGTGATGCTCAAGTTGAACCCTGAGAATATAGAAGATCTGCAGAGACCTGTCTGTACCAAGCAATGGTGTTGAAGTGAGCAAAACCCCAAGACTGGATGGCTTAACCTCGAATTTTACCAAGGTTGTGAGCAAGAGCTAGAGTTGATTCTTATATTACTCTAGAGAATAAGAGGATAATGGCATCCCAACATCCGTTTACGAGTTCAGCATTAACCTAACAGAAAAGACAAAGACCAAACCAAGAACGAAAACTATTATAGACTCATAGCCACTTATAGAACCAAACATGCTCGAAGTATTAGAACTGAATTTGATGGCAGAGAAAGTTCATTCACCATGATCATGCCAGATTTTATCCCAGGAATGCAAGTGTGATTCAGCATATGTCAACCAAACAATACTTTTAACGGTGTCAAGGGTGTAAATAAAAGGGATACATACACTGTTGGCTTGGATGTAGAGTCACACAGCCGCTAGAACTATATGGAGTTCCTCAAAATACTAAAAATCAGTCTACCATTAGATTGCATGTCACTTCTGTATGTTTACCCAAAGGAAATGAACTCAACATGCCAAAGGGGCACCTGTACTTCCATGTTTATTGTGGTATTGTTCACGGTTGCTAAGTTAATGAGTTACCATGGTGCCTATTGATAAATGAATGGGAGAAGAAAGTGGGAGATATACACAGACAAATACACATGCATATATACACATGTGCTGTGGGATATCTTCACATATAACAAGGAAAGAAAATCTGCTACCCACAGGAAAAGGTAAATAGACACGAAATACATTTTGTCACATGAGATAAGAACACAGAGATGCTGTTAGCTCTTTCTCAAATTTAACGACAAAAATAAATATTCGTCACAAAGCAGAAAATAGAAACATAATTACTAGGGTTTGAGAAGGATGGAAGAGGGAAGGATAATACGAATATAAACAAGGCACAGTTAAATAGAAGAAATCCATCTGGTGCTGTGCAGCTCAGTCGGATGATAGCTGTTTGCAACAAGAAGCTATAATCTAAGGAGACACAGGAGAGAGGGACTCAGGGGTTCTAAACATAGAGAGGACATGCTAATAACGCCAATGGAATTACTTATACAGTGTGTGCACGTGTTTACACTGAGCCCCTACGACATGTACACTTAACATGGAATTCTGCTTTCAGAAGCCATGGATTACTACATGGAAATCATGGTACCACGTGCTCAATACGTGAGCTATTAGTCATGGAGGCCTCTAAGGCTCCCAAAACATTATAGCCTATTATTGCCCTGGGTTCCCCACAGAACATAATGACAAGGCCCTATTGCAGAAGCCATCACACACCTCAATTGTAAGACATACAGAAACCAGATGGAAATCAGTTGGGCGCTTCCTCTCTACTGGCTAGCTTTCATAAGAAGGGTGACCCAATAGGAGGACCAGCAGTCTCAACTAATCTGGACCCCTGAGATCTCTCAAACAATGGACTACCAAACAGGCAGCATACACTAGCTGACATGAGGCCCCTGACACATATACAGTAGAGGACTGCCGGGTCTGTGTTCATTCAGAGATGATTCACCTAACCCTAAAGAGACTGGAGGCCTCAGGGAGTTTAGAAGTCAGGTGGGGTGGGGGGTGAGGACATCCATGTGGAGACAGGGGTTGGGGAGGAAGTGGATGTGGAACAGTTGGAGGGTGGCAGGGGGAAATAAAATATTGAGTGTAAAAAATTAATTAAAAATTCAAAAAAATATATAAAACCTAACACACAGTCAGCTGAGGGAGAAAAGCCATGAACAGTCTTAACCAGTAGTCGACCATCTGTGGCCACACCAACTTTCCAGACAAGATGTGTCTTCAGCACACCGGTGGCATGGTTGTCATGGGGATAAGCAACAGCTTTCTGATTGGATGAGGCCTATTTCACTGGAGGGAAATATTGCCTTACAATGCAAAATTTGTCAGAATCCCATGGCTGGGAGATGATACCCTAGCAGGGAAGCTACAACTGCTAATCAGCTTCCAAATTGTTATGTGGGCAGTGAAACTTCTTTTTGCAGTAAGCGATAGTGAATACAGAGACTTCTTCATAATTCAAAGTGCTGAGAACAAGGGATTGTTGAGTGTTCAGCCATTAGCCTCTAAACAGACATTTATGACATCCTCGCCAAACCTCACAGAATGCTGTAGAAGGGGGAAAAGGACAGACGTACGAGTCAGAAGATAAGGAAGAAATGCTGTGAAGTATGACCTCTGGGTATAAGGTGACTGTTGCACACATGAGCTCAGTGAACAGTGGTGATCTGCACCAGACCTGGTATATTGACATTCCAACGTGTATATCGGAAGGGTTTAGGAGACTGTATCCTTCCATGAGGCCATTGTGCTCGCTGAAGAAACCATTTTGCTCAGTGATGTAGGCACTGGAAAGTTGCCCTTGTTCCAATGTATAGCCCCATACCTATGTTTATGCAGGCAACGCTAATCGGACTCAGTGGATCACATGAAAAATAGACATGAATACAGGAGGGGGATTGAGGGAAGAAAAAGGGGTGCAGAGATGGAGGGATGAGAGAGGGAAATGGGGAATAGATATAACCAGACTATAGTGTGTGTGTGTGTGTGTGTGTGTGTGTGTGTATGTGTGTGTGTGTGTGTGAACATGTGTGTATATGTATGTAGAGTGGAGTAATGAAGCTAAATACATAATAATAATCCAAAACAGTGACAAAGGTCATGTCTGACATGAGAGTTCTCATCCTTTATCCAGAGAGCAGAGTAGATCATGTTCAGTGATCGCTTTCATACTCAATAGTGGCTTTTACTTGGTGTCCCCAGGTATAGAAGGCATCCTCCCATCTTTGAAGGTCCGAGCCAAGTGGGCTCACCTTCACAATGCAGCCACAGTCACAGTCTGTGGAAGCAGAGGGGAAACCGTGGAGCTTTACAGAGTCACTCATAACTGATACAATATCCTTGGCTCAGACCTCCGCTGCCTAAGGATTTATACAAGCCCCAAGCACAGGCAAATGTCAGCTACCTTGTAATCCAGCAAAACTGGTCCAAGTGTTCTCATGTCTGCTTCTGGAATCCAGATTTCTCAGGTTTAGAGGGTTCTAATTAGCCGAAGTTAATAACATTTACACAGATCTCCAGTGCTACATAAGCCTCTTACAGCCGGAGGATGGGACATAATCTCACATAATCACTAATCTCATCCTACAGTGGGCCTCCATTCCACTAGATGCAATTGCCCTGGATTGGCACAGCAGAAGGCAGATGCCTGCTCTGTGGGGATCTCAGCCAGAGCCAGAATGACTGGAACTGATGAAAAGGGGCTTTGGGATGGGCAGTGAGTGAAATGATGCTGGTTTTCAGCCCAACTTGCTACGTGGGCCAGGATTTGTTTGTCAAGGAGAACATCTCCTGGACTTACATGTGAACACTCATGTCTGCTTTAGCCAAGATCACCTCTGTGCACACCTACATCAGTTCCCTCCACTCAGATTATTCTCCCCTCTGTTCCCAAAAGTCTCAACGGCTTAGACACCACAAGAATAGTGTTATTCTAGATGTCAGGGTTCTGGTACCTTCTACCAACCCTGTGTAGGTCATTGTTCCTGACCTTCAGCTAGGAGGAAAATATATGTGACCAACTCCCGACACTTTCTTCTCTGTTAGGATATCAAGGCTGTACCCAAAGGAGCTGACGTTTACAGAAACATGTTCCACCACGGGGAGTGTGAAGAGGTAACTTTGGCCTGTAGTCTCTATTACAAAAGAGAAACTTGCCAGACTCTTCCTCATTCTGTGAGACCAAAAGAGAAATGGATTCCATTGGTTTTTTTTTCCCCCAAATAAATCCAGTATCAGGTGATTAAAGAACTGGAAGAATCCTAAGTTCCACTTAGTCCAGACTTGCTCTGAGATGAGTTCACTGACACATTTCCCATCCAGCATATAGGACAGCACAGGGCACTGAGATCCCATAGACTGACTCTCTTTCCATCTGTCCCTCCTCTCCCTCTATGCATACAGGATATACTTAGGTCCTGTAGCTCAGAGGACACATCCCTTTTATAAATAGACTCATGAAGAGGCAGATATAACAAAACATGTAAACACATAATAAAATAAAATAAGAATCTACATGCTCAGAACTGGTCCTGTGACATGGGTTGAGCTGAAGCAGCCTGGGAAGGAGGCTGGCATGAGCTGACGGGATGGCTGTGGGACCCTTCTTTTCAGGATGTGTGTCTGCCTCTCAGCTACTCCAGCTGCTCCACCTGCTGAACGGTTATAAGGTGAACGCAGCGACCATTCAAACCTTTGCCCCCCTGAGTAGCTAGAATTTTCATTCTCACATGGAAAAAAAAACAGATTAATTTGCTTTCTTTTTTGTAAAAAAAAAAAAAGCAAAACAGTATTTATGAACTTTTTATCTCCTTGTGACTTCAACACTTCTGCCTTTGAATAGCCCTTCATCATGGTTTCAGCACGAATATATAAAGCCTAAGATCCAAAAGACAGGGAAAATAGGGCGCTTTTATGGAACTGATTTAATGAGTATGATTGTTATGAGTTTTGCCATTTTATGACTATACTAGAGATATCAAAGTTCATTATATATACATGTATGTGAACATATACATAAATACATATATATATTACAGAAAAGAATGAACAATGTCTGTGATGTGCTAGCACCTCAGCACACATTAGTTTCTATAAAATTGCTAAAACTTGCTAGGCTCTGATCCTGTGGTCCCTGTGGTATTCGCTACAGAAACAGGTGATTCAGAGTCAGCCTGGGTCACAGCCCAGCCTTTCATCATAACATTCCTTATTAAATTCGGATCATCGAATGATCTTTTCCTGAAAAGCAGATTTGAATGAACTACAGAGTGCCCCCCTTCTTATTTTGGGACTTTCCTTGTCTTCAAGTCCCTCGTGGCTTCTTGTCAACCAGATTTCACAAACTCCTGTCACCAACCTTTGCTCCATTTCAGAAACCTACTGAGTTACAGAAGCATCACTTTTGATAAGCTACCCGGGAAAGGAAGTGGAACAAGTTAATGCATTTAATGTATAAATTATCAAGCCACTGGACACTCCACGTTGACATGACAGCTGAGAAATGAAAAAAGAAATGATATTTTACAGAGCTAGAAGTTGGTAGGGAAAATGCATCTGGTTACTGTTTGAGAGACCTAAACGCCACCATGTTGGAGTCTACTATTAGCTGTCTTTGTCATCCAAAGAGCTAACTTCACTCTGCTAAAAGTGTATTTCTTATTTGCAAGAAGGGAGTTTTACTACATTCAGTATCTGGTGCATTTTTTTTCCTCTCTAAAAAATGTGTGGTTCTAACAGCTGTGCTCTGGTAGCTGACAGCGAATGGATTAATGATCTAGCTCTTGGCCTTTTGACAGACAAACAGCCAATCCTTCTCCTTCCCACGAAGAGTATTCCCTACCCTATTCTATCCTATTCTTTCCATAGCCACAAAATCTACCTCACTGGCTCTGAGAGAGGCTGGATTTATGGGGACTTCATTACAATCATTGCCTGTGCCCTCGGATCTGCACAGCACACCACAAAATGTTGGTAGAATCACATCAAAACTCCCGAGGATGTGAATCTTCAAGCTGCAGATTGATAAGACATTCTGACAGAGGATCCCTCATCACATCTGGAAGCCTGACAGGCTGCACTGACAGAGCTCTATTGTGAAGTCTTAGGCTCCTCAATGCAGACAGCTTCTGTTCCTTCATAGAGCACCATGTAGAGATGAGTGATGAATGTTCCAATGTGAATCAGGTAGGGTCATGTTCCATGAAACCTGTGCTCATCCACTAGCTGCTAAAACCAGAAGATACATGTCACTCCTAACATCTGGCTGCCTCTCTCAGTTCTGCTCTATCTGACGCCTAGAACTTAAAGGTTTGTAAGAACAGGAGGCCACATCCCTGCTGAGTTCAGACTTCTCTAGTGCAAGGTCACCATATAGTTTAGTTCTGTATATGAAGACATACATTTTACAATCTTAAGAAAATCAGAGCTGGTAGCATCCAAAGGATGATGCAGACTGCACCGTCCATCTGTTGGAAAGTCTGGGAATCATGGATTCTCCAATGCAAAGCCCCCTAGCCCCTTTGAGTCAAGTCTGGATGCAACAGTTGATTACCAGACTGCTACTCAGGATATCCAGGTGAAATGTGGCATAGGCTTGCAAGCCAGAAGGGAAGAGTTGCAGTTTAGGAAGCAGGCCCTTAGAGAAAAGCTTGCATGATGTTGTCAGATTCAGCGATCAGCAGAGGTTGAACTGTGACAAGCATCTTCTGGTTCCTAACTAGGTCTTTCACAGCTTATGACTATTTTTAGCATACAGAATGAACTCAAAGTCATATGGACCAACTGCTGACCCTAAGGCATTCTAAAGTATATGCATAGATCAAGAAAAATCCAACAAAATCCCGAGACTGATGTGTTATCTTTAGCTGTCAACTTTAGAGTCGTCTGAGTCAGTTAGGAGATTGCCCAGATCAGAATTGGCTGGTGACAATGTCTGTGCTAAGTTATCTTGATCCACCTGGGAGAGCCTGGGAGCACAATCCCTAGGTAGGTGGGTCTGAGCCACATAAGAAAGCTAGCTAAGTATGAAGCAGAGAGCAAAATGGAGAGGAAGCCAGTAGGCAGCACTCCTCCATGGTCTGTGCTTCTGTTTCTGCTGCGTCCCTCGTCTTACTTCCCTCTGTGATGAACTGCGTCCTGGAGTGTAAGTTGGACTCAACTCTTTCCTTCCCACGACGTTATTGGGCAGTATGATTTATCACAGTAACAGAAAATAAACTAGCGAGCAATGTCAGACTTCTTCCTGTAACATGACTCATATTGAACCTCTCCCCGTGCGAGGCTGAGCCAAAGGAGAAAGAAACAAATGGAGGGGAATTCAGTGCAGCATCCAAAGGAACCCTCAACAACGGGAGTGAAGGTTGAGCACCCCTCATCTGAAGTGACTGGCTCCATCATGATTCAGATTTGGGATTTTTAGGTCTGTGGATATTTCAATATACATAGGTATTGCAGAGATGGAAAAATTCATTCCTATTTCACATACATCTCACACACAGTCTGAACATCATCTGAGACAGGAGGCAGCATCTACTGAGTTTAGTGATGTAATTGTTGCTGTTGGTTCGTTTGCGGTATTGGGGAATTGGTTCAGAGCTCTGTGCATGTCAGGCCAGAGCTCTACCACTGAACTATTTGCTGCAGGCCCAGGCCTGGGCACACATTCAAAACCTGCACTAAAGTCAGGTTGGCACCAGGTCGGTGTTCACTAAGTCTCAGATCTCAAAGTATTGTGGATCTGAGCTTTTGAGATTAGGAACAGTCACAGAATACTAAACTGACTCTTAGAAAGCGAGGCTGCCTGTCTTTTCAAATCTAGACAACAGATAGCACCTGAGAAAGACAGCAAGCGATAGAGTGTGCATTCCATCCACCACTGTCTGTGAGGGATGGTTTTCAGGAACCCCCACAAATAACAAAATCCATGATGCTCAAATCTCTTCTACTAAACAGTATCAGTCATCCCTGAGTTATAAACAAGAGCTTGGAACATTGCTGATCCGATATCCTAATTTTAATTTCTGGTGGGCAATCTATCTTTGGCTTCTAAAAAGCCATCCCTGGCCTTCTCTGTCAGACTTCACATCCTGATAAACAGATAAAAGCCTTCAGGGTGTATTAACGAAACCCTATTTTGTACCAACCAAAAGGTTAAGAATGAGATCAGAGGATCTGAGGCCCATCGGTGAGATTCTTCTGCCTACTAGAACTACTCGATGTTTCTACCAATGAGGTTTTTAAAAGCCTTCATTTACAACGTTCTTTCTTCTTAGTCTCTAAAAACTCCACATTGCAACATTGTATTTGGGAAGACCTGAACATAATGTTCCCAGGCCATGATCCCTCCAATTTGGTCTTGGGGTAAACTTTTATTCCATTTGAGATGAGAGCTGTGTTTGTTGTGTCAAGATTCTCCTAACCTAATAGAATTTAAATGAACACAAGCAGCTGTGATGCATATTATCAGTAAAGGAAGAAAGAAAGAGAATGAGAGAGGAAGACACTCAACACTGACTTCAGTCTTTCATGACTGTACATGGTCACATAGTATAACACTATAACACTATAAAACAGAATGGACGCTTGATAGCATAATATGATGTTGTGGTGGTTTGAATAGGAAACGATCCCCACAGACATATATTTTATATACTTGGTCCCCAGTTGGTGTCACTGTTTGGAAAGGTTACGGAACCTTTAAGACAGAGTCTTGCTAGAGGAAGTACATGACTGGGGACAGGCTTTGAGGTTTTGTAGCATGGCTCCCCTTTCTAGCCTCTTTTCTTGCTTTCTGTGTGTGGGTGGCATGTGATCAGTTTACTTCTTGCAGGTCAGTCCAGCTTCATACTCCTGTTGTCAAGCTGTGATGCCCTGTGTCTCCTCAGAAACAAAAACTAACATAAGCTCTTCCTTCCCCTAAATTGCTTCTGGTCAGCTTAGGGGACAGCTTATTGATACAGATGGCCCAAGCATGCCCTCTCTGTGTTCAGCTTGTGGTGTCCTTGTCCTCGGTTTTCCTGAGGAACGGGAGACTTTACTTGAATCCAGCAAGCATGGTGCTTCTCTCACTTCCAATAGCACCTGGCATTAGAGTCCCTGCTCAGTCAGCAAGGCTGCCCTCAGCTCTGGCAACCTTCTAGAAGACTCCATCTTTCTGACTCTGTCCTTCTGCCTCGTTCTCTGAGAATTCCTAGAAGTTCTCAGTCTCCAAATTGAAGAGTAGTTTCTGGCTTGTCCAGATGTCTTTTGACAATGGCTCATTTGTTACCATGCACGAATCTGTGTATAATACAATAAGCGACAGCAATAACTCCGCCCACAGCAACAGCTGGCAGCTCCGCCCACAGGAACAGCTCCACCCACAGCAACCTCTGGCAACAGCAGTTTGAAACAATGTCTGGGAGTATCTTTATTCCATCTCCTTCGGAACTCAACCAGCAGCTAAAGGAAAGAGCAGAAACAGAAAAAGACAGAGACACACACACACACACTGCAAAGCAGAATCTGGTATTTTCTTGTCTCAACAGCCTTTGACCCGTGCCGCAGCGAGTTTCTCTTCCAGTCTTTGCCGCTGTTTCACATTGGTCGTAGCTATAAGAAACTTTTTAATGTGTCTTGAGCAGTAGATATAAAGAAATTGAGTCTGAATTACTATCTGCAATAAAAACAACATGGGGTGAAGAGGGCACAGTAGCTGTGTTCAGCTCAGCTGCCTGACTAAGCCCAAGCAAACACAGGATCATTTAGAGTCTTATAAAACCCAGCCTGAGATAGGACGCCACTGTTTCTGTTTCTCAGGTCAGTTTTCACTCCCGCTAATTATTCTTTGTGGACCCAATATCCCCGACGCACTCCCTCTTGGCCTCCTCGCTGCAAAGAAGTTGCCTTCTAGAACTTCATGCTACATCGTAGGGGGACACCACCCTCTGGCCACCCCCTCACAAGACTGACTTCCAGCTTCCGGCGTCTCAGTCTACCAATACCAAGAAGTCACCAAGATGCTCTGTTGGCTGTGGTTTTGCAAGTTCCGCGTGACAGGAAATATTCATGGTGGACCCCATGGGAATTAGTCACTATCCTCATTCTGAAGGATAGTATTGCTGTATCTTCTGTGTACATGGGCATATTTCATGTTTACCATCTTAAAGTAGATTATGCAATGGCACAGGGGAAATTAATTAATAGAGATTTCTGTCAGCTTGACTTCGACTCCTCTAGAGACTTGACTTGGACAGACATTTAATTTTTTTTTCCAAACTGGACACTGTGCAGAGATAAGTGAAGGCAGATGGTCTCACTGAGAAGCTACTTATCCTGATGGAAGAACTCAGAAAGCCACAGCTGTAAGTGACCCTGACCCCCCCATGACATCCTGCACACAGACGAGCTTGGAGACGGAGGAGAGGCATCATGTCAGCACAGATACATCTGTGACAGAGCCCTGGCAGTGTGCCTGTGATTATTTTTCTTTATTAAACTCTGCATCCCATTAGTTCTGACATAAAAGGCGATCCCATCACTGGGATGGACTTGCATGTTGCCACCAAGAGACGGCACAGACTGATTGAATAGATAGAATCCCAGGCACCCAGGGCCCAACCATCCCAAACCCAAGCTCCTGTCACCTCGTGGCTGTTGCGTATTTTAAGGACTCAGCTGAGTCTGTTACCTCAGCCATGCCTCATCAGCAGACAGTGAAAATAATGACAACGGGACTATCTGAGAACATAAAAGTCATTTGGGCACCTGTAACTGTCAAGCTATTAAAGAAGGAAATGAATGCTCAGGGGTTGTTCTTGTTGCTCTGGATAAACATTCCGAGGGAGATGATGAATTGCAGGGCGAGAAACAAACCTCTTATCTCCACGTAGACTAAAGAACACTTGCCAACTGCTACATCCTCTGTGCAGATATGGAACACTCACTGCGCGCTCCGGAGGCTTACCTGTACTGTTTCTGTCCCCCACCCAGTCGAGCATTTGTTCACACAACCAGGATATCAGAGACCAGAATTGTTAAAGCAGATGTAGTGAAAAGATTTAGGGCTGTCCTGAAGGACTGGAGGGCATACATTTGTGAATACAGGGAACAGGGCTGAATGCTCTCATGGCTTACAGGTTGGGGAGGTAGGTTTATATTATGCCTATAGCTCATGTGCATGCAATACCTACCGAGGCCAGAAGAGAGCATCAGATCTCCTATAACTGGATGATTATGAGACACCATGGGAAGGAATCCGACCACAGTCCTCTGGAAGTACAAGTGGTTTTATCTGCTGAGACATCTCTGCAGCTCCAAGTTACAGTTTCTAATGACTCACACCAGGCAAAAGTTTAAATGTATAGGGTGGGATGAGCCCACTCCAAAAGTGAAAGGAAATAGCCACCATGTGGTGGAAGATAATTAGGTGTGAACTGAGACAAGAGTACTAAGGTGAATAAGATATAGGGTATTTGAGTTGATTATTATTCTACTCGTTAACATGTGTACAATAAGGAAATCTTCATAATTAAAATTATTTATCAAATTAAAGACAGAAAACAAAGCACATGTTTACTAGGCTATAGCTTTTGCCCATTTTACTAATCAAAATATTCACCACCACCACCACTCCCTTTTGCCTGAAAAACACTAAAAGCTGCACAGTCAGTCTAATCCTCTGAATAGAATGTCATTGTGCGTAGGTGACATTTAGCTGCTCTTATTTGGGGATATCCCAAACCCTAATTATAAGCATATATTATCCTCAGGATATACACAGAGTATCCCAAGAGTCTATACCACAGACTCCAACCCTTGTCCAACACAGTTGACTGAGCAATCAGATCTGTGTTCCCTCTGAACATGTGCATTTAGGCTTTCTCAGACTGCCTTCCTACAAATAGCACAGCGTTCTAAAGAAAGACACAAGCCACAGCAAGGCAGTCAAGGAGAACACTGAGAAGTTTCTGGGGACTGTTCTCAGCACTAGGGTCACCCCAAAGAGTGTTTTTAGGAGGGTTATTTATTTCTCTTCTATCTGACTCACACAGAGGGTATGTTCCCTCTCATTTAAGCAAGGTGAACTATAGGACTGGCCTTTATCAGATAAGTGACAGCTATACAGACAGTGGCCAGCTTCTCATGGCTAGAGTGGCCACCTTGGAAAGTGACCTGTGAAGGTTAAGGAGACAGGTCATTGAAAAAGAGTAGCCTGTCAGGTAGTGGGGAGAGACAACCACAAAAGCAGTGTGCATAAGGTCCACCACCTAGATGCTGACGGAGGTAATGTTGGAATGAAACATAACCAAATAGCCCTGGGAAGGAATTCTGAATAGCATCCCTTCAGGACAAAGATCCGGAAGACGACACTGGCTTTACCTGTTACAAGAACAGATGGAAGGCTGGTACTGCTGCATTTCCAGCCCCTTCATATTTGGTCTATGGGGAACATTGTTTCTTTGGCTCTCAATTCCTGGAGGCAGCAAAGAGGGCAGGTTCAGGTGAACTGCGCTTCTGCTCTCCCCGGAGCTATACATGCATCAGTAGCCAGACTCTGGATCTTTGGAGGTATCTCAAGCATGGCTAGTTGTATCCATAACTTCCCATCCATAATCCAAGAGGCTTCTCTGATCTCTCAGTGGCACAGATTGTGTCTACACTGTTGATCTGAGAACTCCAGAAGGAGAGGATTCCTTCTGTCTAGACTTCACATTGACCCAAGAGTGTGGATTCTTTACATCAGCCCAGGTCAATGGATAGAGAGACAAGACTTCAATCTTTGCAGAAGCAGCTTCTGATTCACTATGGAGAGTGGGGTATCCAGAGAGTGAAATACAGAGGTTCACCCTTGCCTGTGGACCACAGGGGCTGACAGACAGGAAGTACCACGATGGGAGATAGACAGTGGTCCAGTGTGACACTGACCTTGACAGTCAATCTGATGGGACTGAGGATCCCTATAGACACATAGGCAGGGGCATGCCTGTGAGGGAGTTTCTTTGTAGAGTTAACTGAGGTAGGGAAAATGTATCCTAACTCTGGACATCACCATCCCATGAATTGGCCTCCTGGACCAAATGGGGGAAAAAGGAAGGAAGCTGAACACTGACACCTTTGCACTTCCCGACCATGGATAGATACAATGTCTTCCTAGGGTGAAGAAGGTTGCTCACAGGATGGGCACTGGAGGTAAAGTGAGCTACTGTCTTCCATAGGAATGTGCTTATTAAACTGACAAAATAACTTAGCAGAGAAGCAGAAGATGGTGATTCAGGTGCTTGGGAACTGAGCTCAGAGAGCCACACTGGGACCATACTGGGTAGGGGACAAGAATTTGTGGGAGTCCTACAAATAAAAGGGCTGTGAGCAGGATGAAAATGGAAGAGTGACTTCAGTCATACAGAGATGCAGAAGGTCCTGCCCAGGCCTCTTCTGAAATGCACGCTGGCATAAGACTAACCCCACAGGTCGATGTGAAGGTCCAACACTTCTCTCAGCTGCTGCCCTTTTCCAATTGTCCACAGCAGCCCGGAATGTATAGTACCTGGTCACATGCACAGCAAACTCCCTTAACTCATGGTACATTCAACCTGCCGTGTGTAGTAACTACACAGGATTTGTCCCTTGTGTTCAGTTGCCACTATCCATGCCTCAGAACTTTATCCTTTCCCCAGTTGGATACCACATTACTACCTCCAACCCTTCGAACATCTTTCCTCCTTTTCTATAACACTATTGACTGAATATCAGACCAAGTACTTACTGCAACGGTCTAATCATGCAAATATTTGACCATAAGGTTATGTATGCAACAGTAAACTAAAATTTAAATTTCAGTATATTGTCTGAGTTAGACATTCAGGGAAGGCAAGATGAAATACTAAAAGTATTGTGTTACTCATGTTTCCCCCGCAAAAACAAAAATAATAGTGCTATGTGTATGCGTGTGTGATATGATTTAGGTTTGCGTATGTGTGTGTTGGGAGGGAGTGAGGGCCAGACAAAGATAGTCGGGGATGTTATATAATGAATTACGTGGTAAACTTACGGAGGCTTGGGTAAAGTCCAGTGGCTCCAGTTCACAATGTGGAGCCCAGAACATCCAATGGCATCTTTATCCAAAGACAAGAGTCTATAGCCTTAGCTTAGAAAAACTTTCCACCACTTTAGGGTAAGGAGAAACTAATGTTCATCTCAAGGCTGGAATTCTGGGGGTATTCCTTTCCAGAGAGAGATCAACTCTTCTTCAACAGGAAAACCACAACAACAATGACAACAACAACCAAAACAAAATAAAACCATTGCCATGCTTTGGTCTAGAAGATCAATGCATTAGAAACAGGGCCTGGAGTCCTGTCACGTGTGGAGTAATAGCATTCCCCTCTATTCATTCGAATTGCTGCTCAAAGCCCCTCCATGTCTTGATGTCTGAGGCCGTCAGTTCATACACTGGACCACTAACCCCTAAGGTGATACCATAAGGGGGAAGAGAATACCAGAAGATATTGGATCCCAGGACCAGAGCAGCGTGTTTATGATGGGATTAGGAATCACGCTGATTAAAGAGAGCTCAGAGACAGCACATCCCCTCTCACCCCAGTCAGATGCAACAAGAAGGTTCTGTCTGTGAACCTGGAAACAGGTTGCACAAGACATTCAATGTACCAGACCTTTGATCTTAGACTTCTACTCTCCAGAACTGTAAGAATAAATCTCTGCCATGTCAACCAAGCTATAACTTGTTATCACAACCTGGAAAGACTAAGACACCATGTGGGACTCATTCATTCTCCATCCTAAGGACTTGTTCTGTAACAAACACGGAAGGTAATGGGTTCAGTGAATTATTAAAATTACATACTACCTGTAGAATCAGACTTAGCA
Source organism: Tokudaia tokunoshimensis (assembly GCA_036184795.1). Lineage (NCBI taxonomy): Eukaryota > Metazoa > Chordata > Mammalia > Rodentia > Muridae > Tokudaia > Tokudaia tokunoshimensis. The sequence continues at coordinate 84,619,746 of BTHU01000006.1, forward strand.
CATAAAAATAAATGTTCCTATTGGAATCAATGTGCTGGTAACTATGACAACTATAACACCTCAAAGGTGCAGATATATCAACCAGCTCAAACCAGATGAGGTTGCAACCTGTCCCTTATGATCTGCTCTACCTCAAGGGAAGCAAATTTGATCTGGGTAAAATGTGAACATTGTGTGCCTAGCTATTTCTTGTAGTCTTTGAGGTTGACCAGATCTTCCTTTCACTCACCTCTTGTGAACTACAATTTCTGGCTTTCATTGTGTTCCTGCAAGTGCGTGGCTCTCTGGTTTCACTGATGGTATACATCTCTGTCTATCTGAAAATCCATTTGGACACAGCCTCCCTCCCCAACTAATTAAGGTTACCATACATGGCACTTGAATTAAATGCCTCTGTAAGTCACATAAATGAGGTTGAGATTCAAAGTGTACCCTTTCCTGTCCACCAGGTCAACTTCCCAGTATTCTTATGAGGAATGGGGACCAAAAGCTAACAGTACACTTAACATATTGACCATCAGCTTAAAGTAGATCTTTATCACTTGACCCACACTCTTATCAACACCTCTGAGAGTCTCATTAGGTAGATTAAGGCTACAGACAATTTTGTCTGAGAATCAAGTGAGTGTATATTAGGGGAGGTTAACAAGGTAACATTGTGTTACCTCTTACTTATACCCTAACTAGGTGATACCTTGAAAAATAAAAATCATCTAAAATGCAACTGACACAACACACTCACACACACGTGCATATGTATTTCAATGTTTGTGACTCACTCAAGTATAAATGCCTAGGTCTTCTCTCTCATTTCCTACATCTAAACCTGTTGGGAGCCATAATGGGACAAGCTAATATACTAGCAGGTGATTGTCCTGAAATGGCCTGCTTCGGATTATTATATAATCTGTGACAGGTGAGCCCTCATTAAACAAGGCTGTGAGAGACTAATTTTAGGAAAGTTTCCTGCTATTAATATGCTTTTCCTGTTATTATTAAACATATATAATAATCAATAAGTAATAGCGCACCCCTTTGGAGCAGATCTCTGCAGATCCATGAAGATGTACTGTCTTATAGTGATGCTATGTAGACAAATAGATGACTTAAGTTTTAATGATGATCCTATAAGAATTCCTAAAATTTTATCTGTGATTATTAAGCTCTTTTACAATGGGACTGCTACTAGGTCCTTTTCTGATAGTCAAAACTGCAATGAGAATTCTGCCAGTCTCCCAAGTGTCACAAGTTAATTGATCTTAGTTGGCAAACAGACTTTCTCCTACTCAGAGCACATTCCAAAGGTCATAAAAATGGAACTAATGATTTATTACAGGTGCTAGGACAGAAGATAAAATATCGGCTGGGTATATAGATACAAAACTTCACTTACAACTTAGTTATGGTTTTAAACTTTCTATGAACTTGAAGAGAAGACAAGTGATAGATGTTTAGCTAGATAATTACTCCTAATGGATATGCACGTAAACATTCTCTGTTGTAAACTTCTATTTCAATTTATGACTTGGTATTTTGTGTGAACTTGTGATGAACTTCGAAACATGTGATCATGTATTCTGAAAGATGTTTAAGGGCTGAGGACAAAGAGAAGGGCCAGACCAGAAGAATTTAGGTGAGAGGAACAGAGCTGAGAGAAGAACTGAACTAAGAAGTTTTTAAATCAGAAGAGAACAAGATTAGAAGGAGAATGCAAAGTGGAATAGCTTGGAAACTATAGGAAACATAAAATAACTAAGAGAACAATGTGTAGGATGCAGAGGGAAAGAGGAAAAAAGAAGATGCTGCAGAGAGCAAAAGAGCAGGCGGGCTTCTCCTTACCAAGGGACAGGACAGGTCCCATGGTAAGGACAAGACAGGCTTAGTCTTATTAAGAGAAACAAAGATTTTTCTTACAAACATGGATTTAATTCATTTATCATTAAAAGGGTGGAAGCTTTTTCTCTCTCGATGCAATAAATATTGGAGTCCATTTCTCATCCAGAATGAGTGAGTTCTTTCTGCACCGGTACTTGGTCTTTTGTTCCATATGCTTATGTAAGTATGGATGTATGTGTAAGTATGTAATTGTGAAAACGTATGCATGTGTGTGTGAATATGTAATTGTGAGAATACATGCAAGCTGGGCCCAACTGAATTTGTGTGGAATTGCATAAATGAGATCTGTGCGAATTTGTGTATGAACTTATATGAGATTATGCATATTCACTTATGTAAAGGTTTTTCTTTCTGTGAGTGTTATTCTCTTCCCCTGGTTTAATAGAAGTTTATTGCTCTAAACTTCCCCCTGGCCTGACAAGCAAGAGGCATCTAGACAATAGAGAAAATGCTCTAGCAACTAATCCTTTACTTAATCTCCTGCTGTTTTAGGATGAGGTGCTCAGAGGAACACAGAAGGCAGGTCAGCTACATTAGCATAGTAACTTAGATAAGTAAACTTTTCATTATACAGCAACCCTAAATCTTCCATAAGACAAAGTCTTACCCCAGAATTTTGTAAGACAAAGTTTTACCCCTGCCTACACTCTTCCCCCCTCTGCTGCCTCAAAAAGAACCAACAAGAAGAACACCTCCCACAGAGGCTGGCTCCCGGCACAAACCACCTGACCTCACAGTGTGTATATGTGTGTGTGTGTGTGTGTGTGTGTGTGTGTGTGTGTGCATGTACATGCTTGTGCATATGTATGTTTTCTCATAGGCTTTAATCTATATACATCAAGCTGTGTCATTTCCTGCCTTTCAGTCACTGACATCTCCCTTGGGATACAAAGTTCTCCATGGAGACATTCTATGTCTGAACTGAGCCTAAGATATGATCAGTACCCAAGAAAGTATATAATAAAGATGCTGGATTTCTTCCCAAAGGAAATCAGTTTGGGGAAAAAAACAGACCAATCCTAGTCTGTCTCATCTAAGTTACCTTGCCCTGTGTTGATGGGTTCCAACCCTGACTCCCAGTCTAATTCTATAGATTGCATTTAACCAGACTGGCCCCATATTCTGTTAGTGTAAATTTCCTAGTGCCTACTGGTTGTGCTTTCTCTCCTGGTACCCTGTTTCTGACTCCCCTTGGGTGCTGCTGTTCCATGTTACACCTTCTCCCTCCACCATATTGGCCTCAGATTCCCTATTGAACTTGATATGCATTTGGAGGAATTACATGGTCCTCAGAGTAACTGAGCAGTAACAAGTAGCTTCCTTCTATCATTGCCTTGTTGACTGGAAGCCAAACCACAAAGCTGTTTGGACTCAGCCTCACTATAAGTGGTATTGAACAAAGTGTAAGAACATCCTCGCCATTGTGGCAACAGGTACAGGGCTGCAGTGTTGTGAGTGTGATAGACCTGGGACACTGTTGTCACACATAGTCACTGGGGAGTTCCACTATTCTCCAAAGTCCTAAGCCTCTCTGATCCCAGCCCACCAAAAGTTGCCCCTAACCAGCTTCCCTTCACTGATTGCCCTAGACAATTAACTTTCACCTCCATTTGTCAGATTAAATAGAAAGGAGTGTGAATTACTAAAGATGGGGCACTCAAGGTTGGAGACTGAGGATATGACACTCCTTGGTGCCTGGCACCGCATATCTGTCACCCCACAGAAGGACACCACATGTCATTTCTGCCTTCACGTTATCATTTTGTCACAGTACAAGGAGCACTGAGGGAACAGTACAGATTAGGGGAGTTGCAGGTACCCAGCCTTGTGTGACTTATTTCGTCCTGATGAAGACTGAAGGGTCATGCTGGTCTCTCTCAGAATCATCTTTCTCACATCCATCAGTCTACCGCCACAGCACTAAGGGTCTCCTGGACATCGGAAAGATGTTAAACACAGGCTCTGTCCTCAGGGCAGAACCATTTGAGAGGAGAAGTCACCTCTTTGTTATCAGTACGTGTTAATATGTTATGCTTCATGGCATAATGCACAAGAAAGGGAAGGTGAGGTATATATAAAACAGACAGGATGGGGGTGATGTCTTGCTGTAGATGAGGGGTTATTGTCTCGCTGAAGAAACCATGGAGCAGAGTAGAAGAACACTTAAATTATTCAGAGAAGAGCAAAATCCTGGCTTCAGGGGCTGAGGTCAGAGGAGAATCAATAGCAGCTTTTCACTCGTGAGCCCATTAGTCCAATAGATTATCTCACTGGATGCTTCTAGTGTACTAGACACTGTGTCGAGAGAACAAAGGAAGTGAGAGTCCTACATAAACAACTCCCATTCTCATGGAGACCTCAACTAGACAAGGCAGGGCTGGAGGGACAGAGTTAGGTTCTGTGGACTTCCAGGTGGACACCAGGAGTATAGCTGGGGAAAAGTATCCCTAAGACAGGAAAGGCAAATGCAAATACAAATGATTCAATGTGCGTGGCCACTCAGAGTGTACAGAATGGATGCAAGGGAACAGACCTTGTGTGAGAAACACAGACTGGGGCTGCCATGTGATAGCCCATGTTAGCAGAGAAGGGACCCACACAGCACAGGAGGGGCCAGCTTTGTGTTCAAAGAGTAACTGGAAACCACTGGGATATTCTGAGCTAAATGACAGAAGAAATACACAGTTCAAAGAGGCCATTCATACAGAGTTGTGGAGAATACAAGTAAATGGGTGATCACGAGTGAAAGTCAAGACACCAGTCATGTGACCGACCACTGCCAGTGTTCAGGGGAGAAGGGTTGAGATCCTCAGGAGGTGTCCAGAACAAAAGCCACAGTTTTAATCTGGTTCCCCGTGAACTGCGGAGGACTGTGTAATTCCTCCAAATGCATATCACTCTACCACAGCTGTGGAGAGTTCATGGGTACCACATCCATTCTTGCCATGCTCGGTAGACATCCACCAGCTCACAGCATCCTCCCTGCCCTCTGGCTCTTACGACGTCTCTGCCTTTTCTTCTGAGATGTTTCCCCAAGCCTAGCAGGGAGGAGGGTATGATATAGGCATCCCATTTGAAGATGGACACTTCTGTCCATCAGAACTTTAAAGTAAGGTTCTATAGACAGGAATCATGAGCGATTGAGGGTTGAGAATGTTGCCCGGTGATGGAGCCACAGGCCAGTCCCAGAGTTCAGTTTCCAGTGTTGCAAAATGATAATAATGAGAATAACATGAAATGAAAGTAACATCCAGTCACATTCCACAGTGAGTCAAAGCTTTCTTTCCTTCTCTAAAACTCATTATCTGATTGGATATGGATGGATGGAGAGGAAGCAAGCTGTAGTGAGAATATCTCTAGTGAAGGATAGGACAAGCCTGAGAAGATGGAATCTTGATGAAGGTAGAGATACCAGCTAGAAGGTTGTCCTCTAAAGTCAACACCTTTTGTCCTCTGAAGGGTCAGAAGAGGAAGGGGACATCTAGCTGAAAATGTGGTTTTATGGCAGATTAGGAGTTCCAGACATCCATTCATTTCTTTAAAAAAAAAAAGATTTATTGATTTCATTTATATGAGTACACTGTAGCGGTCTTCAGACACACACCAGAAGAGGGCATCAAATCCCATTACAGATGGTTGTGAGCCACCATGTGGTTGCTGGGATTTGAACTCAGGACCTCTGGAAGAGCAGTCAGTGCTCTTAACCGCTGAGCCATCTCTCCAGTCCTCATCCATTCATTTCTTATCTGGCTATGACCAGGATCATCAGTTCCTACCACGAAAGAAGGATTCAGGACAGCTCAAGACCAATAGTCCAGGACAACCATCACTTAAAGGACCAGAAAAAAACAGGCAGGGAATGGGATGGGAGGGTAAGGAAGAAGAAAATGGGATGGGAAGAAGAATAAATGACACTGGAGATCTTTTATAATCTGCTTTTCTATGAATTTTCCTATATCTATTTTTGAGTAGTTTAAGTGGAATTAACTCACAGGGTAAGGGGACAATGGTCTCTCCAGAAGCCATAGATTGTAAAACAAAAGTCAAGTGTCAGGTATGGTTATCTCCCTTCAGGGAGTCCCAGAGACTCCCAAACCAACCCAGGCTATTTCTGTCACTCTTGGCTGACCGCCAGAACCTGAAATTAAGGTTCTGTGAATGGGAACACCATGTGCCAGCCTCAAGAGTTGACGAAATCAAGCTGATGCTGTCCTGAATGCTTCCTCCCTGATGAACAGCTTTCTTAGTATTAGAAGGTGCTATGTATACAGGATGCCAGAGAAGAAAGTAAGTAACAGTATTACCATTTGTGGACCCTGTGAGCTACAATCACAACAGGCCTGGCAAGATATGCCCCCCTGGGGGGGGCAAAAGTGCCATGAACATCATTCCGGTGAACCGACAACCGTCTGACGACATTTAAGGTCCACTCAATAAGAAGGAAACCATGCCTGATACTATAAATCTGCCAAAGATCCAATTGGCTAGCAAGGTCATAGACCCAGACACCGTAGGATAACCTGCTACTATCATTTTGCTAAGTTGATACAGTATCCAACCGCCTTCTAAACATGTATCCTTAATCCCGATAATGCAGCTGTCACCTATAAACAGGGAAGCTTCGTTCTATAACGGGCAGAGGTTAATACAGAGAGCCAAAGCTAATCAAAGTTGCAGAAAATAAGCAATTATAAAGTGTTCATCTCCAAATGGGACGTCTATATCATACCTCCACCCCACCAGGCTTGGGGAACATCTCAAATGAAAGGGCAGAAAGGTCAGAAGAGCCAGAGGACAGGGAGGATGCTATGAGTTGGTAGATGTCTACCCAGCATGGCAAGGATGGATGTGGTACCCATGAACTCTCCACAGCTGTGGTAGCCTTCACAGGAATTGTACAAGATCAAACTGGTCATTATTCCACTGCGGACAAGGACAGAGCTCTCAAGCCCCTAAATCCAGTTGAGGAGTTACAGGAAGTCCACGATCGCTGACAGGTATCTTCTGGGGTGTGGTTGCTAAAATGTTGCCCCTGTCCCAGTGACTGCCCCTACATCCACATGCCTACAAGAAACACATCATTGAAGTTCATAAAAGCACAGCCCCAAGAGGTATCATTCAGGGGGTGAGTGAGTGGAGAGATGCAGAAGCGGCTTGGGGTAGCTTCAGGACTCAGATGAGCAATGGGGGGGAAGAATTTAGTTCTTGGGTTTATGAAATTGAGCAATCGTAAATCCCTTTTGGAAAATTGCCATGATTGCATAAATAGGACTCTGATGTAGGTAATAGCAGCTCTCTCTGATAAGAAAGAAAATAAGCTGAACACAACAGAGAGGGTCTCTCAGATGTACACTCCGAGGCTTTCGCTGTGTATGTTTATCATTCATTGCTCAAGTTCTATGGACCTTTCCTCCCCTCTCCTCTCCTCTCCTCCCCTCTCCTCTCCTCTCCTCTCCTCTCCTCTCCTCTCCTCTCCTCTCCTCTCCTCTCCTCCCCTCTCCTCTCTTCCCCTCCCCTCTCCTCTCCTCCCCTCTCCTCTCCTCCTTGTCCTCTTCCAACTTCCCTTCTCCTCTTCCCTCCCCTCTTTTCCCCTCCTCTCCTCTGCCCTCCTTCCCCTTTCTCCTCCCCTCCTCTCTTTCCCTTCCTCCCTTCTTCTTTTCTCCTCCCCTCCCTCTCCTCTCCCTTCTACTAGCCTCCTCTCCCCTTCCCTCTCCTCCCCTCTTCTCTCCTCCTCCTCTCCTGTCTTCCCTTCTTCTCTTCCCTCCCCTCTCCTCTTTCCCCTCCTCTCCTCTGCCCTCCCCTTTTCTCCTCCCCTCTCCCTTTTCCTTTTCTTTTCTCCCCTCCTCTGCTCTGCCCTCTCCACCTCTCTCCTCCCCTCTCCTCTCCTCTCCACCCCCTCCTCCTCATATCCCGCATCCCTCCCTTCTGCCCAGCCCTGTTCTTTTCATACTGATTCCCATCCTTTCTAGTCCCTACAAACAGAAAGTGCACCTCTGTGGAGAAACTAGCTTCCAGATTTCTGTGGTAAGGTCACTGCTTTACAACAGCCCCACAGTGATGGCCATGTTCTATTCCAATGTCCTGAAACCACAGTGATCTGGGGAAGGAGGTTTCAATAAAACCCTAGCCAATGATCATACTCAGTTAAGTGGGGGAAGAAACAGACTCCGTAAAGATTTCTGAGCAAAATCCTGCTGAGATAGTTGAGGGTCAGTGCAAGGAAATGGTAGCTTAAATCCACAACAGGGGGATGCCAGATTGCCCTTCGCCTAAGGCTCTTCTGGTCAGAGGACCGTGCCTGCCTACCATATGCACTGTTTAAGTCTCCCAGATCCCCTTTGCAGCTCAGTCAGACCTATGTTAGCGCAGCTTGTCTTTGTTCAGTCTAAACCCTGAGCTCGTCTGAAATGTTACAACCTAGGTGGGAATCAGAATGGGACACGGGCTGTGGGTGGCTTTGGCAGTACGTGTCTCTATTAAGTAGACTCAATTTAGTACTGGGTAAAGGGAAAGACGAAATTAGAACCGTGGTTGGCAGAAATAGTCTCCATCTGGCACTGTAATTACACACTGTCTTGACCTGAGCAATCTTTGCTGTTCCAAATGCTGTTTCCTTTGGAAAGCAAATTTTAAAAGATGCTGTAAACCACAGGTTAGGAAATACATGGTTCCAAATATCCACCACACCTTTTAGACAAGGGAGTCGTATCCTGCTTTTCTATTATGGCCCTGCCTTTTGTAATTAAATGAACTCTCTAGTCACCCAATGAATGTCACCCCTTTTATAGCGGGATAAACAGAAGAAATCTCCGGGTCTATTTTTCACCAGTGACATCAGACACTATTTCGATGGGGATATGACTCAGTATCCTCCTTGGCGCCCTCACTCCTGAAGTTCTTTTAAGGGTGAGCCTGGGTTGCTGCTGGCATGTGGCATTTTCAGAGACTCCTGGAGCTCTTTATATCAACCCTTGACTTCACCTTCGATGCCAAGAGGAAATTGTATATGTCTCTAATCTCCCCAGTAGAGTTCTGCCAGAAAGCCGAGTGCTGTGCAGTGTAATGGCGCCACCTACTGGTCACACGTGTCCTCCTTTCGCCTTCCTCAGTTTTATTTTTGTTCTGATCCGGTATTTGGTGTGTCTGTCTCCTAACTCCACAGAGACTTTGTTTTTTAGCTTTTCTACTTCACAGCTGCAGCAAGCTGGACTGATAAGCAAACGAAATCACGAGGTTAGGTTCTAAGATGTTACTGCTGACAGGGAAGTCATAGACAAACGCCACGTTGTTGTGATGACTGTCCTTGAACCAAAGCAGCCCAATGATCCGGACCAGGCCTCCTTTTCCTTGCCTCTCTGCAGAGGCTGTGCAAACCTTCTCTAGAACCCAAACGCCCTTCCCACTCCCTCAAAGGGCTCCCGTACTCCCAGGCAGCCACACAAATGGATTGCTTTTAAACAGAAAAATGACACTGACTGTCACCAAACGTAACAAGTGCCTTATGTACATTTCGTTGGAAGCACACACTGAAATTAGCCTGTCAGGATCTTACTTTTCTGGCTGCCAGTGTGTCGTGGGGCAGAATTAGCTCAAGAGAATAAAGAGCCCGCTTGTCAGAGAGCTTCTCTTCTCAAGTCAATTGCTCTGTGTGTCCGCTTCAGCTCAAATGCTGCCCTTGCTTGAAGGGGTAGGAGTGTGTGCGTGTGTGTGTGTATGCGTGTGTGTGTGTGTGTGTGCGTGTGTGTATGTGTGTGTGCATGTGTGTGTGCGTATGTGTGCATGTGTGTGCATGTGTGTGTGCGTATGTGTGCATGTGTGTGTGCATATGTGTGCATGTGTGTGCATGTGTGTGTGCGTGTGTGTGCGTGTGTGCGTGTGCACATGGGGTGTGTGTGTGCATGTGTTTGTGGGTGGGGTGGGGTGTGTGTGTGCATGTGGGGTATGTGTGTACATGTGTGCGTGTGTGTATGTGCGTGCGTGTGGGGTGTGTGTGTGCATGTGTGTGTGTGCGTGGATGTGTGTGCGTTGTGTGCGTGGGGTGTGTGTGCATGAGCGCGCGTGCGTGTGTGTGTGTGTGTGTGTGTGTATGTGTGTGTGTGTGTGTGTGTGTCCTTCCAAATTTCAAAATGATCACTTGGGGGGAAAGTTGGGGTGAAATTGCCATTTTCTGTAAGGTCCTAAATGCTTTTTCCCCTTTTACTTTATCTCTGAAAATGAGAATTTATCAAAGGCTAAGCCTTAGTCCTTTGTGATTAAAAAAAACAAAGCATGCCAGTGGAAAAAAATATGTAAAATTCACATTGCTGCTGGAAAGATCAAAGCTTCGGGATACTGACCAGAATGACTAATTTCTCATCAGCTCTGAGGCCGCAGGACACCAACGAGCTCTTCTCAGAAAGCAAGGTGTTAGAAACACGCGCCTGAGTCACTAAGTGCCATTAGGGGTCTCTCTGGTATGTTTCCCCCTTCTATCAAAGGGCAGCTTATAATCTGACCCTCCAGAGAACAGCTTCTGGGCTGGAGAGATGGCTCAGTGGTTAAATAAGAGGATTGACTGCTCTTCCAGAGGTCCTGAGTTCAATTCCCAGCAACCACATGGTGGCTCACAACATCTATAATGGGGTCTGATGCCCTCTTCTGGAGTGTCTGAAGACAGCTACAGTGTACTCATGTAAATAAAATATATCGTTAAAAAAAATACCAGGCATCAGATTAATATTAATAACTTAAAAAAAAAGAACAGCTTCGATGTAGACTACTCACACAAATGGCTGCTGCAGATCTAACACAGCACAGATGGGAGTGTCTAGGGGCAAATTGTGTACTGAGATTGTTCCAGAAGACTCTCAAGTTGAGTGAGTCATCTTTCTGCCAAGTGTGGGAACACCAGAGAAACTTAAAACAACAGCAACTAAAAGGTTTGTGTTTGTATTTACACTCCTGGTGGTTGGTCCTGCCCTTGTTGTCTGTGTTGAGGAATAATATTAATAGTGTGGAGTTCTCTCCAAGGACATGTCCCCAGTAAACTCATTTCCTTCCATGGGGCCCAAAGTCTTAAAGGTCCCATCATCTGCCCATCAGATGGGGACCGGCCCTTTGGAGATGTATCTTGATACCATAGGAAAAGACTGCTTTGGACACTCTTTCGACAACAGAGAGACATGTGGCAAAGATAAAACTCTCGGCACAATGGGTGGTTGTGGTCGGTCTGGGCACTGGGTCAGGGAACAACTTAACGGAAGCCTATTGGCCCGAGCCACGGTCCTGATTCTGCTATTCCTCTCCTGAGATGCGCCTTCCTCCTTTAGGGGGCGCTAGCAGCTCTTCCTGTTCAGAACTTTTAGATAGACCTACCTCACAGCCTGACTTCAGAGAATCATATAGGGAAGGAAGCACTGTATCATAAAACTTTTAAAACGGCAATTTCTTTATATTGGGGGGATAGATAGCCCATTTTTAGCAGCTGCAGAAGATGCACCACGCTTCACAATTCTGACAAGTTTGCGCATGGACTTCACGGATCGATGGGTGTACAAAGACCTTCCCTCTACCATCTCAAAATCCTGTCCTCCTATTCTTCCCTTTTCTTCCCTGCCCCAAGCAAAGCACAAACCAGCAAGTACTCAGTCACTGTAAATAAACTTGCATTTTCTAGAATTGCATTATAAAGGAAGCCATGCAGTGTAGACATTCTGTCGTTTCTTTCCCTCTATACAACCATTCTGAGGCTCATCCCAGCTGTGGCTGTAAGAGCCCAGTTATTTATATGCTTAGTCTTTCACTCAGTGAAAAGATTTGGGTGTGGGGATCGTTGTCCCAGCCCGGTTTTTAAGACTACAGCCAATAAAGCTGCTACAAGCCCTTGCGCGCACGTCTCCGAATGTATACGCCTTCATTTTCCTGAGTAAAAACTAAGAACAATAGGTAAACATCACGGATACATTTCTGGGTCACATGGGAGGCACACATGCAGGATACTGCCGAGACTTGCCACCTCTTCTGTAGTGCCGTGTGGTCTCATGGCTCCTGAGCTATAGAGATTGGTATCCCAGAACCTTTGTCTGTTCTTCATCACTGTGCAAGTCACTCCTTCAGGGACTTGGCCAGTAGGTGCCTTACTGTGATTCTTCACCGCGTTCCTTAAAGTGCCGACTGGCTATTGTTGGATGTGCTCGAGCTGGGGCTCCATTGATCTGCCCTCTGTGATAAACCATAGCCACTCATTCGAAGTGGGTCTGGTTGCCCAATCCTGACTTGCCGTTATTTTGGACAAAAAGACCAACATGAGAGCTTTCTCGCCAATTTCTATTATTTTCTAGCCGAGCATCAAACAAGAGCTTTCCAACCAATTACTCTTAAGAAGGTGCCTTTTGGTAAAACACTAACTAAAATTAATTTTTAGTTTTTATGCCCAAATGCATCCGTGGAAAGAAACTTCTCATACGTCAAATTTGTTTATCAAGGATATGTTTTCATCTGAGAAACATTTTCCTATGAATGTTGACCTACAATTAACAAACACTACCTTTAACTCCTTTATCACATTTACTTTTTAAAAAAAAATTTTTTAAAAAGTATTTAGATTTTGAGTATAATCACGTAGAAGTTAGAGAGTTTTAACACAGGGTTTTTTTTGTAAGTTCTCCTGTGCCAATATTTACGTTTTATCTCAGCATGGTTGTCAATTCTTCAATATGAAAGTGGTGTGTAGTCTTATTATTCATACTCATTTCAGAGTTTTCAAAACCGATTAGATCAGAATTAAGGAGAATAAACAAAAAAAGAGAAGTAAACACATGGCTATACATATATACCATTTCCATATGTGCATGGACATATGTGAGCTAGAAAGAAAGAATAGGTATAATTTCTATATTAAAAATCAAAACAGATGACTTTTCTCCTCCAGTAGCATGCATAGCACATTCCAGCACTGCGGAAGCTAGCCACAAGGTGTAAAGTTTCCAGATCAGTGCCCCAACTTTCCTGCACTATGTGCTATGACTCAAGCAGACTTGGAGCCATCAATCTTACCTCCCAGTGAATCCTGAAAACTGTAACAATGACCAGCCTGATGTGCCCACTGGTACAACCAAGAAAAAAAGAAAAAAGAAAAAGAAAGGAAAAAAAAACTGTCCTGGGAGGAACCAACCACTTTCTGATTGGATTTAAGTCTCAACCCACATGCTGAAACTTTCACCCGGCACCATTATCAAGCCAACCACCAATGGCTACACTGATCATGTATACTCCCTAGGGGAGAACCCAGGACTATTATTCTGCTAAATCGACACAGCGCTGAACCAAGTCCTTATGACTTATCACTACAGTCATAGATGGGTGCCTCTCTCAGTCCTCATCAGAGAAGTCTCTTTCTCCAGTAGACAATGATAGATACAGGGACCCACAACTGAACAAGGTGTGGAGAAGAGATGTGTGTGGATGCTCAACCCTGAGTATCATAGATCCATGCCACACTGCTCCTCCCAGGCTCAGAGATCACTGATAAAGAGGGGATGGAAAGAATGTAAGACCCAGACGTGCTGCATGACGCCAAGGAAAATGTCCTTTGGACACAGCAGGGCTGTCACACTCACGGCAGTTGTAGCAGCATATTCAAGGCCAGTGTAAGCCTAAAGCTGAAAGTGTCCCAGCACAGAGATGGGAGTTGAGTACAAGGTCCCATCACAGCCAAGGAGCCACTTACAACTAGTAGGTGTGAGAAGAGGGAGGTACAGCTCTCTGAGGGCGTGGTCCCTGGTAAGTCAGCCATGCTTCTGTGGAAGGCCACACGTCCAAGAATAAATGGAAGGCACTAACTGGATGACATGTTGTTTTGTTTTGCTTTGTATTAAGACACACAGCTCAGTGGATAGAGAAGAGGAGGTGAAACTTGGAAGGATTTAGGGAAGGAGGGATGAAAATTATCCAAACACACAAACCTCTCAAAGAACTAATGTATAATATATATACTTATGTGTATAAGTACATATATATATAATAAGTATACATACTTGTTACACATAAGCATAAATAAGTATATATGTATATACACTTTATATAATATATAAAGTATAATATATACTATATAAGTATACAATACTTATATTAAGTATAATATACACTATAAATATATACTATAATAATATAATATATACTATATATTAATAATATATCACATATATTATTAATACTTGTTATATGTAATAATAATTACAAATATATAAATCTATTAAATGGAATTGCATGTGTTTGTAATATTCCATTAGTCCACTCTATTTAAACATAATTTCCCGAACCATGTATAAAAACAAGTAAACATTATTACTTTGAGACTTCCCGGTTGTACCAATAACCTAACAAGCAATAAATATTCATATTTCTGCAATATGCTCTCTGACTGCTCGTCAATCAGCTGTCAGTTCTCTCTTCTTTAAAAAAACAAAAACGCTGCTTAAAGTGCGGGGTGCGGCGAGAGCTGCTGGAGAAGCTCATTCAGCATGGTTAAATAGTTTCATTATCACGGCACAAAACTGTCTGGCAAACTAGAGAAATGAATTGTTCACAAACGAGGCAGGGTGAAGCAGTCTTCGCAGAAAAGCTCTGAGGCGGGGACGGAATGGATGTTGAGTAAAGGGTCGGCGCCATGAGAGAGCATGCAGGCGACTACAGTGTGGGGAACTGAAGAAGGTTAATGAGGTGGAAATGGGTCTCCAGGAGGAGGAATGGAAAAAAAAATTAGGCACGCTGAAAAATTAAAGCTTCTGCCTCGTTCTCAGCTCTGGAACCGTCCGTGCGAGGTTGGCTTCTTTAGAGATCTGCTAAAACCCCATTCTTAGCAGGAGACACATTCCCACGGTACCAGGTCCTTCAGGGACATCTGGGACGCCAGCTCTCTTATCCGGAAATCACCAAAGCTATCGTGTGGCAAACATCCCCCAAGAGAAGACAATAATATAAACCAAGAATACAAATATGTTACAGCTAAATACCGACTGAGTGTGAACAGGACATGGGGATCTTGGGAAGAAGGCTTCTGGTGAGTCTCCGGTGTTACATCAAGCACGCTATTGCACACAATGATGTCTCCAGGAGTTGAAGAAATCAAATACTTTCTTTTCCAGTGCTAAAAGATATAATTAATATTTTAATGGAACCTGTACGAAATCCACTTGAAACACTGAAACTCTGTGGGCATCGTCGGGGAACTAAGGCTGTTACTGTCTACAAGCACTTATTTATAAATGGTTGGAACCAGACTTCTTTGGCATCTTAATTTGATCGAATTTTGTTATTTGGCTTCTGCTCAGAAATAGAGAAAGCTCCTGGGATGATTTCTTGATCATATAATTAAAGAGCAAATTTGTATCTAAGACGAGGTTAGATTTTGTTTCCAGAGTATTCCTCTGAATTACAGCAAATTTGGATAATACAAAAAAAATAAAATAAAAAATAAGAAAAAAGATAAATCCCCCTATAAACTACCAATGATTAGAGCCATATTTTTCAATTATTATATATTTTAATTGCTTCCTAATATTTTATTGAGTTAATAGCGTGTGCATTTAAACAGCTCCTTTAAAATACAGTACTGCATCCACGACGACATTCTTGTCATAGCTTGCCTCCCTCTGATCCTAGAAGCAGCCACAGAACAAAAGCTGTGTTCACATAAATTACTATTGTGAAGTTGCTCGTTTGCGTCATTTGCATAGTAACGAGCAATGCTAGACCGCATTTAAAATTAGAAGAAGAAGAAAAAAAACACCTTGCTACTTTGCCTAAAGCAAGCCTGTACCCGTTGGTTTCACAGCTCCAACCCAAGGGTCTCCCTAGACCCTCATCTACACCTAAAACATCTAGGTGCAGCACTCAGGCGCCCAGCCTTCCTCTGCCAGCATGGACAAGATCTTCCAGCCTAACGCAGTGCAAGCAGAAACTTTTTCCTGCTGAGCTCTGCTTCACTGACTGTCGCACTCCTTCTGGTGGTGGGTCCTTCAGAAGGCGCTGCGAGGGTCTGGATCCTCTGCGTAAGTTTTTCCTCACTGTTACTTTGCGCAGCTGTCAGCCCGAAGCTATGACCGTAGCAGTCCTGAGAGCTAGGTGCCTTTCGACTAGCCTCAAAGAATACAATGGAAGAACAATGAAGGATGATTCCTAACATCATCCTCCATCAGCCTCAGGACTCCATATGCACACACGTGTGCTCACACACATGCAAACATACATTTATGCACACGCATGCGCACACACACAGTGGGAAAAAAATCCTCAAAAGCAGCCTTTGGCAGTTCCTTATCATACAGACAATTGAAACCGCCTACTTTATTCTTCTACATAGAAGAACCCATCTTGATGTATAGGGTCTGTCTTAGTTAGGGTTGTACTGCTATGAGCAGACACCATGACCAAGGCAACTCTTATGTGGACAACATTTAATTGGGGCTGGCCTTCAGGTTCAGAGGTCCAGTCCATTATGGCAGCATCCAGGCAGACATGGGGCTGGAGGAGTTGAGAGTTCTACACCTTCATCTGCAAGCCACTAGGAAAAGGGTGGCTTCCAGGCAGCTAGGATGAGGGTCTTAAAGTCCATGCCCACAGTGACACACCTCCTCCAATGAGTCCACACCTCCTCCAACGAGGCCACACCTCCTCCAATGAGGCCACACCTCCTCCAATGAGGCTACACCTCCTCCAACGAGGCCACACCTCCTTCAACGAGGCCACACCTCCTGATAGTGCCGCTCCCTGGACCAAGAATATACAAACCATCACGGGGCATTTGAGGCCACACATTCTCTCTTATATAAGAAAATCACCTTAGAGAGGGCACGAGGCTACTCGGGATCGAGAAAACACTACCTGTAGTTGTTTTTATTTTCTGTTATTTTACGGCTCACTTTGTTGTTGTTGTTCTTGTTGCTGTTGTTGTTGATTAGCTTGCAGACTTTTGAGAGGAGAGATGCTCTGAGGTTGAGAGCACATCCTGCTCTCCCTTAGTACCCAAGATTGGTACCCAGCACCCAGGACAGGCAGCGCACAACAGCCTGTAGCTACAGCTCCAGGGAATCTAATGTCCTCTTCTGGCCTCTGCAGACACACATATATGTGCATATAAATAAAAAGTAAAATTAAGACTCTTTTTGAAAAATGTAAAAACCTGGTACTGTTTCAATGTCTAGAGATCTCCAGGAAAACACGAGAGAGCTCGCAGCCACAAATCACTGATTGTGCTGTGTGTATCTGTATGTGAATGATTTCTCAGAGAGAGGATATTGGGGAAAGAGACATGAAGAGACTCACAACAACACAAAGAACAACCGCTTAGTTGAGTTAGATTTTTTTTTACTGTGGTCTCTTGCAGCTAGGTCCCACCTCACAGAAGCTTCCTGGCTGGGGAGCTGGTTAAAAAGCTATGGCTCTGTCCTCAGCCTTGTTTACTCTGGGTGGAGTATTGCTGTTTCTCCTCAAACATTCTCTCCATCTTACACAGGGGCTAAAGAAGAATGATCTCCTGCCATGCCACAACTTCTGCTTGGGGACAGGACTAGCTGGCAGAAAGACAGTCTGTGGAGCTGACCAGCGGCTCTGGGTCCCTGCCAGCAGGAAGAATAAGGCCCTGTTGTTATCTTCTTGCAGGTCCTTCCGATGCCCACCCCAGTGCTCCAGCAGCAGCGGCAGGTGTGAAAGCTGGTTGAAACAGTAAGGCAGCGTCTGGAGTAGTCCAAGATAGACATTAATTAGGATGCAGCCTCTCGACCCAGCCACTGAAAACCTCCGAGTACAGATGCTCCGTGCATCCTGGATAAAATTATGATACAGGGATCTCAAAACGCTCATTTTATACACAGGCAAAATTGCCTGAGAAGTGACAGTGTGGCCTTCCTGTCTCTGTTCTAATGCTTCCTGCAGTGTCAGCCTGGCCCCGGGAGGTGAATAAAAATGCAAATCCTACAGAAGGTCCCTGTGTGCCAGCTCTCAGAGGACAAGGCCTGGCAGGAGTCCCTCATCCAACATGTGCCAGCACAGGGAAGTTCTCAGTGGGAAACCTCAAAAGGTCCTTGTCTGACTCCCAACCTAAGCATACCTCTGGGGCTCCACGGTGGAACACTGTAAAATGCTTTAAAGCAGGCTGCCCTGACACCTTGTGGCTAACAGGGAGAATTCTGAATGGACACACCTAAGAGAATCTTTATCGTTTCCGATAACGACTGCCCAGACTTCAAATAGAATGTTCCAGAAATAGGAAGGGTGTGGCAGAGCCTTTCAGTTGGGCGGCATCCACTACCTTCCTGGAGTCCCATAGAGAATTATTTGTAACTCAGTAACAATCTTCCTGGCTCATTTTGTTAATTTGATTTTTCTGAGTCTGTTGACCATATAGTTTCAAAGGTTTTGACAAGAAATAAAATGTGCCCTGGCTAGGAGAATTTTTGTCATTAACACTCACCACTAGATACCAACCCTAAATAACAATAAGGAGAAAATCTATTTCATTTATTCATTCATTCATTCATTCTCTCTCTCACAATGTATACATACATATGCATACCTACACACTATCTAGAACTTCCTACAAGTTAACTCCTACAGCAGTTTCCCTTTGCTTTCTGACATCTTTCACACTCACCCAGATTTTGAGATTTGCTCATTTGTGTGATTATGTAAGCCAGCAACATTATTGTTGTGTAGCATTTCATCAGAGAAATGGATTAAAATCTTAGCATCTATTCACTATCTGCGGGACATGGGGTTGTGGGAATGCAGGTAGTCACAAGTAAGCCTTTCTTCTCCAGGCTCCACCATTACTGAGATGTTCTTGGCAATTGGTAGCTGCTGAGGTAGGGGAGGGAGAGTCAATCTTCTTGGTACATGTTGCCTATGGTAGGTTTTTCACATTCCATTAGAGATACCCCACACCCATTCACACAAGGGAAACCCTTACCCAACCTAGTAAGTTACCAAACATTTTTTTAGTGATAAAGTTGGGAGGGAGACGTGTTGGGAGTTACAGGGGGAAATAAGGTTAGATATGATCAAATTCCATTGTGTATACGTATGAAATCACCAATAGGCGAAATGAAGATAAACAAACCCTCGAATGTTTATGCATGCTCTTCATTGCCTCAGATAGAAGCACAGGCGTGTATGCATCGAGGCACTGATGCTTTACACGGAGCAGGTGATCCTTTCCCAAGAGGCTGCGTGGCTTTACTCTCCCCCTAGCAAAGGGTGTGATACCCACCCAATTCACGCACAGCAGTGCTAGGTGATATTAGCACTTTCTCCAGCTATAACGTGGTGTGACCATAGCTTGCTGTGACTGAGGTTACACTGCCAGGCGCCAGCTCACTGTCTTCCTTGTTTACTGAGCTTTCGCTCCAGGCGGAAAGTTGATAAATTGTTTCCAGGTGATGATACACTATTTCAAACTGTGGGGCGGGGCCAGGGCGGGGGATATGATATCCATCCGTTTCATATGTACTGCTTCTCCAATCCTACATTTCCAATTTCTTTTCATCAGGAGCATGGCTATAGTATTTATAAAATCTATGTTAAGGCCTTTCATTCCTGGGTCCCCTTATGCTCCCTGGTTTTCCTCAAACAGATCACAGTTTTCTGTCTCTTTAGATGTTGGTAGCTTTGGTGTTTATGTCTAGCTAGGGATGGATCTCAGGCCTTCAGCGGGGTAAGCAAATACTTTAGCCCTGAGTCACATGCTCAGCCTGGTATTGCTTAAGGATTTTAGACACTGTGAGTGTCACGTGACTCAGTTGCGTTCGACAGACTACAATCCAGCTGATCTTTTGACATGTTTCTGTGGATGGGATCCGTTCCTGAGTGGCTTTTGCTCTTAGGCTCCTTCAGCGGGTACACTTTGTATTGGAGCTGTCACAAGTACCCAGCGGCTGGTGAGATTCGTCGTGGCTCCCAACCTGGTCACGTGTGTGAGTTCTGAGAGTCGTCCACCTCCTGCGCTCAGCAGGTCTGAGGCTCCTCGTGTTTAACAGTGCACCAGTGCAGGTGTTAAGCGAAGTGCAAGCAGATGCCTGGACATTGGTCTCTGTCTCTGATAATTCTCCAGAACGCTACCTATGATTGGTGACCATGTGTGCTTCTCTAAGTACCACTATGTGCGTCTCCGGCTCAGTGAGGTCCCTCACTTTTGACTGCCCACACTGCTACAAGGTTCACTGTGGGAGAGGATAGTGGCCCAGGATTACAGAAGAAGGACTGAGATGATGAAGGAAAGACTTGGCTACCTATCCCCTCCCAAGTTGGCTCCCTCACCATCAACCCCAGTAAGAATTTATTATCCCGACAACTACCAGGCTTCGCTCTTTGTTTGACCTTATAAGGTTATTTTCCCCAGGCCCTACAACCCCTAAATATACAGAAGAAGCCATCTTCAAACACGCGTCCTTCCCAATGGTACACGCCCACACAAACCTTGCCCTAGAGACCCTGGCCGCCTTCCTGGGCGGAGAAGGGGACATAAATACCCCTCCCCCACCCAGTAACCTAAATCAGTTCTCTGAAGCCATTCCCATATGTGTTTATTGACCCCTCACTTATTGCGGACCGATATCCTGCACAACACCCACCCGTGCCTGATTAAGCTTCGCTCCCCCCAGCTCATCTCAGTGCGCAACTGGCCTGGCTACCCACAAGAGAAGCGGACGTGGGCTGGCGGACCTCCTCGTTTGTCTTTTCTCCAGGGTGGTGACTACCATCCCCTAGCTGTTGTCTAACATCGGATACCAGTTGGTTCACCATCTTTGTAGCAGGAGAGTCGATCTAACCCGGGACCACCCACCAGCTATAGACCGTCCAGGTCGTTGGCCTTTCCAACTCCGTGGAAACCTTCCGGTATGATCACCCCGTTGCAGCTCTGCCCTAGCGCTAACAGGATCTCACTTTGTAACCCAGCCTGACTAGATTCAGAATGTTTCTTGCTCAGCTTCATTAGTTCTGGGATTACAGGCGTGTCCTACCAAGTGACAGATTACCACAGTCTTGATACTTCAAACAAACGAATGTATTCAGCCGTGGTTCCGGAAGCCAAGGCGCTGGTGAGGCCCGCACATCCTACTGGGGCCTCAGGGGACAATGGCCCTCTGCCCTCACAGCTCCTACTATTTAGCACTTTCTGACTGATTTCTCCTTCACATGGAACTTTTGTTTTTTCTTTGAAAGCCAGATCCCACTGTAACTAAGAATAAAAGAAAATGTCAACCCAAAGTACGCAATGGATCCTCTCAGCAGGGAGGGGACATACAGACTCCCAGGCTGTGTTCCTCATGGGGAAAGCTTGGAATCAGCGGGGTTGGAGTTGAACTAAGGAATGTGACTTTTCTAAAACCTAAGGCACTCAAAAAAATTTTTTTAAATAAATAAATGAATAGATAGGAGAGCTGTGCTGTGTTAAGTAGGAATGAAACCCCTCTGTGAAGTCTTTGAGGATCATGCCAGCCTGGCTGTGGAAGCCACACTGGAAAGGATTATGGAGTTAAATGCTATTTCTCTCAGGTCCTGGAGAGGAAAGCACGACCCACCAATTATGGAAGTCAGGAGGGAAGGTGCTAAGGCAGGCAGGTCAGACACCAAGGTGAACTGAAGGCTAACAGAGATTATGTTCAAGGACACAGACGAAGGCTTGACTGCATTTACTGAGATGTGTAAATGACACTAGGTCACTGTGAAAGGAGATCAGGTAGGAAAGACTGTGGGACAGACGGTCTAGCCTCATCACATTGGTGCACAGGAGCCTTAGGAAGTTGGTCTAGCCTCGTCACACAGGTACACGGGTTGCTTGGGAAATTGGTCCAGCCTCATCACACGAGTGTGTAGGAGGCTTGGGTAGATGGTACTTACTACCTGTAAAGGCCTCATGAGGGAAGCTTAAATTTTACGCCACAGGAAATGGGCTATGAAACATACAACACACTTAACTTAGGAATCTATCCAGGATCCATTCATTTTTCTGTCTTTATTCCATGAAACTGATCAGAAGCATAGAGGAAACAGAAGAGTAGTCGGTGACGGCTTTTGAGTCAGAGCATAACAGCCACAGGACTGACAACTTTGTCTGAGGAGCAACCAGGAAGTCCCTTGCTTGTATCTTCTCGGAGTGGAAACCCACCGACAAACTGGATCCATCTGAATGGCTAAGGGAGCAGAGTGAGAACAGCCAAGGCCCGGGTTTCCATCTGAACAGAGTCAGGACAAAAACACGGAGGCCAGTGTCACTCAGGCTGTGAGAAGTAGCACAGGAGGTTTTACTCTGATCCACTTGACGAGGCGTGGACACCTCCGTCTGCAGACATCCTTCTCACTAGAACGTTACAACTAGATAGTACGGACCAGACAGAGGCATGTTTATCAGCATGTGATGTATGGAAAGACTCTGTGAAAGTCTGAGCAAGGCTCTACAAGAGGATTCCAGCTTTCCTGGAACAGAAAAATCCTAAAATGTATCTGTTATCTGTCTTTTGAGAAAGGGTCTTATATAGCCCAGGCTGGTCCCAAAACAACTCTTTATCTAGCGGAGGGTGACTTTGAACTTCTGATCTTCCTGCTTCTACCACCCGAGTGCTGGGATTACAGGCACATGCCAGCACCCGCTTGTATGTGGTGCTGTGGATTCAGCACAGCTACTCCTTCGTGCTAGGCACACACCCCACCAAGTGAGCTATGCCCGCAGCAGCCCAGAATATCCTTCCCCTTGCATATAATCATTTTAATAATATTACAAACAACGCACATGTAAAGAATCCACGAATAGTGAAATGATTTGCTTTTTAGATTTTGATATTTCTTCTGAATTCTTGAAATTACTAAACCTGACAAAATTAATAAGAATAAAGACATTTATTCTCAGGTCTGCGTGATATACTTAATTTACGCACGAACTTGAAGCCAACTTGAATTAAAGAAGCATTGCTTTTCAAAAGGGAAGCCTCTGAGGCTGGAGAGATGGTTCAACAGTTAAGAGCGGTTGCTGCCCATCTAGAAGAGCCTGGCTTGGCTCTCAGCATCTACACAGTAGCACACATCAGTCACAACTTTAATACCTGAGAATCCAGTGCCCTCTTCTGGCCTCTGCAGGTACTGCATGCAAGTGGTAAACAGGTGCAGGCAAAGCACTCGTGCACGTAAGATAAATAAATATAAGAAGTATTTTTAAAGGAAGCAAATGCTTAAGAGAGCATCTACAAGATCTCACGGCACTTACAAGCAGTTCAACTGCACCTAAGAAATTCCACTTTCTGCAACCGATCTAAATGTAGAGAACAACTGACCGCCAGATGCCCAGATCCAGTAAGTATGTCTATAACATCACTCTTGCACTGAAGCCTCAGGAACATCAGAGGAGAGAGAGCACAGAGGCTGTAAAGGCCAGAGGACCAGGACGTCTACTGTAAGATCACCTCTTTTATATATCACAGGGGAGCTGCGCTCATGAAATCTCAACAGCATAAGTGCCTAAATGAGCCCTGAACAAGGGCAGGACCAGTTGACATGCCACAGGGCTCCACCCTAGATGATGAGCTTCGGGCATTAACAGTGTTGAGTGTTAGTCTTCCCCAGAGAAAACTCCCTGAAAGGCCATCCAATCCCAGTGTCAGCCCTAAACACACACAACACTAAATGGGATCATGTGGACATAAATATATATATATATATATATATATATATATGAATTTTAAAGCAGTTCAATTGCATCTAAACTATTCCAATATCTATACCATTTATTCTTTTTGTTGCTAATGGAGACATATATATAAATATTACATTATATATACACACATATAAATACACACATATGTTATATATGTATATACATATGTGTGTGTTATATATGTATTGTCTGCACAAACATCATGACCAAGAAACAAGTTGGGGAGGAAAGGGTTTATTCAGCTTACACTTCCACACTGCTGTTCATCACTAAAGGAAGTCAGGACTGGAACTCAAGCAGGTCAGGAAGCAGGAGCTGATGCAGAGGCCATGGAGGGATGTTACTTACTGACTTGCTTCCCCTGGCTTGGTCAGTTTGCTCTCTTATAGAACCCAAGACTACCAGCCCAGGGATGGCACCACCCACATTGCCCCCCCCCTTGATCACTAATTGAGAAAATGCCTTACAGTTGGATCTCATGGAGGCATTTCCCCAACTGAAGCTCCTTTCTCTGTGATAACTCCAGTTTGTGTCAAGTTGACACAAAACCAGCCAGTACAGGTATATATTAGAATAATAAAAAATAAGAGGCCATGATTTTGAGAATGAGTGGGGTAGGACATGAGAGAGATTGTGAAGAAGGCAGAAATTTTGTAATTATGCTTTAATTAAATTAGAAATTAGTAACACCAGCAACCAAAATAGAGCAGGTAGCTGAAGGAGCCTCTCTGAAGTATCTCATAAAGTATATAAATATTTCGATCCCGCCTGTCAGTCTCAACCTTTTCCACCCTTCATCCTGTCTTTTCCAAGGAAAGCACCTCTGTTGTCTGTCTTTCCTATCCATTTGTGTCAGTCTAGCAGACGCCACAGCGGAAAGGGAGACCTGAGGTGGGCATCTCACCTTTCCCTGCAGGTGCTCCACCGACACCACCAGAGGTGCTCCACAGGCACTGTAGGTGCTCCACAGGCACTGTAGGTGCTCCACAGGCACTGTAGGTGCTCCACCGACACCGCAGGTGTTCCACAGGCACCGAGCATCCTGACCCATGAGCACTAAGGGTCAGCCTTGCCTCCTGCATCCACAGTAGCATCTGCATTATTCCCCAGGGAATGTGACACAAAACCGTGAAGGGTGGGCTGGAGCCTTGACAGTTCCAGGCTCTGAAGGATATTCCCTGAATTCCCTCCAAGGACAGCCAGCTCTGGAGACAAATGAGAACTCTGTATGTCACCAGACTCCCACAAAGCAAAATAACAATAAGAATTCGACGACACAAAAGAGCTGTCAAGATTTTCCAAGTGTGCTGCAGTCCTTGCACCAAGTTATTGCTCTTTCCGAGTCCTCTGTCAGAAGTCACTCGTATCAATTTGTATTTGGAAATTTGCCTGGAGGAAGGAGTTCACCTTCTGTCTCCCACTGCTGGAGACTGCCAGGAGCATTCCTCCTAGCCTAGCCTAGCTGCCGCAGAAGACCCCAGTACCTGCTTCCTCACCCCACAGAGAAAGTAGCCCTAACTCAACTGCAGCAGAGAGCTCAAGGAAGCTGCAAAGAACTGGCAGACACCAAGGGTAAGGCTCCTAAAGGCCTGTGGGGCGAGTGCAGGAAGCCCAAGGCAGATACAGGAGTTGGTGTCCTCTGTTCACCGTACAGGTCCAGTGGGTGTTTGCCAGAGAGCACAGGCAAGACCGAGTCCTGAGAATCTCCTATGGCCACCAACTATGAAACCCAAGACCCAGGTACCTAGGCATTGTCTTAGAGTTTTACTGCTGTGAACAGACACCATGATAAAGAACAACATTTAACTGGGGCTGGCTTACAGGTTCAGAGGTTCAGTCCATTATCATCAATGTGGGAGCATGGCAGCATCCAGGCAGGCATAGTGCAGGAGGAGCTGAGAGTTCTACATCTTCATCTGCAGGCCGCTAGCGGAATACTGGCTTCCAATGAGGGTCTTAAAACCCACTCCCACAGTGACACGCCTACTCCAATAAGGCCACACTTTCACTTTCTAATAGTGCCACTCCCTGAGCTGAGCACATACGAACCACACCTACTCTAACAGGGTCACACCTCCAAATAGTGCCACTCCCTGGGCTGAGCGTATACAAACCATCACAGCATGTTAAGATGCTAAACTGGGAGAGGACAGAGATGCCCCTTCCCGGTCACCACTGCCTTGCTGGCAGACACTGCAAATCAAGAGGTACAGGAAGAACCTGCATGAATAAGCAATCTGACTCTTTCATGGTGCACAACCCCATTGGCTGAGACACATCAGGTGACATATGGAGACAGTGAAAGCTCAGACCCCTCCTTGGGGGGCTGCCTAACATCCAAGGGACATCGGTGCACAAACAGAACACTGCTGGGTCGGCAATGCTTCTCTACATAAGGGGCTTTGTGCCTGGTCTGTTAGGGTGATGTACAGATTGGTAAAGATAAAGACTATTGACTGCTGTCTAAAGGAAGAGAAGGGTGATCTTGCCTTGACCGACCCTCTGCAAAGTCACAGAGATCCTTGGACAGCATTGGTGACAGGTGGAGGGAGATGGCTGAGAGAAGGACCAAAGAAAGTGGTCTCTATTTTAGAAATACGTTGGACATCAAAGGGAGGAGAGACCCTTGGTCCTGAGAAGGTTCGATGCCCCAGTGTAGGGGAATGCCAGGACAGGGAAGTGGGAGTGGGTGGGTTGATGAGCAGGGGGAGGAGGGGTGGGATGGGGGCTTTTGGAGGGGAAATGAGGAAAGGGGATAACATTTGAAATGTAAATAAAGCAAATATCTAATAAAAAAAGAATTGCTAATGAACTAAATAAAATGAGATTCACCTCCCACCCCACCCCCCACAAAAGGATGTGCTAGCTCCAGAAGAGCAAATGACTCAACTCCAGTGCTGTTTGGAACCTAAGTTCCAACCCGCAGAAGGTGGGCTCAGTGCGGCTTTGGTGGCAATGCTCTTGTTTCACACTTGATGAGCACAGGTAAGTGGGGCTTCAGGACCCCACGGACAGTTGTGGGATGAAGCCCTTCCCTTGGGTCTGGTGTAACAACTTGAATCTTGTTCCATCGCCTACATGATGAAGAGAGATACAGTGTAACTTGTATCCCTAGGATCTAGCACCACAGCCTGTCAATCCACATAACTAAGTTCTTTTGAAAGGTGCTAGTTTCTGTGGCCTGTCTTTTTGTTGTTGCTGTTGAATCTTGTCTGAGTTGGGGCCCCCAGGCACTCATACATTTTAGAAAAAATCTCTGTGACTGAGTGTCATTCAAGGATAAACATGAGAATCACAAGGACTGGGCTCTGCGCTGAGAGCCAGGCTGCTCTTTCGGAGGAACTGGACTCAATTCCAAGGTCTCTCACTTGGTGGCTCACAGCCAACTGTAACTCCAGTTTCAGGAGATCCAATGCCTTCGTCTGGGCTTCGAGGGCATCAGACGGGCACATACATCACATACATCACACATACATACACACCACACACACACACCACATGTACACACCACACACACACACACCATATACACACACACACCACATACACACACCACACACACACCACACACACACACATACACCACACACACACCAAATACACCACACACACACACCACACATACACACCACATACACACACCACACACACACACCACATACACACACCACACACACACACACCACATACACACACCACACACACACACACACACACACACCATATACACACACAGCACATACACATACTACACACACATACACACCACACACACACACCACATACACACACCACACACACACATACACCACACACACACCACATACACACACCACACACACACATACACCACACACACACACACACACACCACATACACACACCACACACACACACACCACACACACACACATACACCACACACACACACACACACACCACATACACACACCACACACACATACACCACACACACATACACACACACACCACATACACACACCACACACACACACATACACCACACACACACCAAATAACCAAATACACACCACACACACACCACACACCACACCATACACACACACACCACACACACACACCACACATACACACCACACACACACCGCACACACACATACCACATACACACCACACACACACACCACACATGCACACACACCACACACACACATACCACATACACCACACACACACACACACACACACACACACACACACACCCCACATATACACACCACACACACACACACACAGAGTCATTCATACATTTAAAATAATACTAAACAAAGCTTTTGAAAATTTATAGCTACCAAGTTGGAATCATTTGGGGTCCACCAGGGAAGACAGAGGGAAGATCAGGTTGGCTGCATTAAAAGGCTTTGACATTGACGTTTACAATGAAACGTTGCAGTAATTTAATAGCACATGTCCCTTATAAAGGCAGAAGCAGGTGATGGGTGCTGACTGGTGACATGAAGGAGGATATACGGGGACTTGCATTTCTTTGAAGATCGAAAGGAGAAGAAAGAATTGAAGAGAAAGTAGGGAGTGTAACCGACAGTGCTGCAATTCAGAGGAATCGTGGTTTGGTGTCTCCGAGACCCGGGACTCATTGAAGTTAAGTGGATGAAGAAGCCCATTAGAGTGCCTCTGAGTTCCCTGCAAAGTGGGAGAAGAGTCTGAGACCCAGAGGAAGCTACAACAAGTAACTAGCACAGGGACTCATTAAGTGCTGTGCAGATCGGTCAGGGAGCCTGGCGGAGGGGTCCTACGGGGACAGCAGTAAAACCCACAGTTGTCCCTTCCTCTCAGAGGGCAGCACACATAGTCCTGCATCGTTAGAATACATGGAAGCTCACTGGTGCCCTGACTCTTGTACACTTTGCGAATGTAACACACACCGTCAAACACATATTTCAATGATTTAGGCCAAATTTAATTTATATGCACACGAACATAAGACAAATACCCATGCACACATGACAACTGAAAGGTTGAACCATGTATGCACCAAAGCCAAGCAAACTCCAAAACAGTCATGATTTTAGGCCAGGTTCCTGCAATCGCAAGCAGACTCTGTATTGTACAGTTCATTCTTGTAAACTGTGTTTCCCTTAGAACTTAGTTCTACAAACTCAAATGGACACAAATTCAAATCAGGCCACAGGATCAACTGCAAGTTAAGGTGAACTCACTAACTCTAATTTTATTAAGTAAATTTTCAAAAACAAAACCATTTTGTTAAAAGAGAAGCAATGTTTGATTAGAGTATTCATCGCTTCAATCACTATGATTAATTGGTCAATCTTTCCTATTACTCTTTTAAAGATTTATTTATTTTATGTATACGGATACACTGTAGCTGTTTTCAGACACACCAGAAGAGGGCATCGGATCCCGTTACAGATGGTTGTGAGCCACCATGCGGTTGCTGGGAGTTGAACTCAGCATCTCTGGAAGAGCAGTCAGTGCTCTTAATCACTGAGCCATCTCTCCAGCCCCCATATTACTCTTATGGATAGGGATAAAGATAGATGGTAAGGATATTATGGATAGGTCATATAAATAAATATATATATATATATATATACATATGGATAGATGGATAGATGACAGGTGGGTAATAAATAGATGTAAATACATAGATAATAGATAAATGACAGATAGGTTATAAATAAACAGATATAAATATATAGATGATCGACAAATGACAGAGCAAAAGATAATCCAAGAAGAAAGCAAATTTCCTTTAGAAATTCCCATCTTTTAGAAATTCCCATCTGCTCCCCCTCTTAGAGACTGGCTGCAGGTTTATCACCTGCCATCTGAAAATGAAAGTCATTTAAGGAACTTCAGCCTTACCCAGTTATCCCTCTGACTGTACTGTACTGTGTTGTACTGTACAACCACTGAGACATGGTACTATTGTGGACTGGTTCTAATGTTGTGTGTGTTAATTTGGCTCCTGAAATCACATGGGAACCTGCGTGTCTGCACGGAAGGAGCTGAAAGAGCATGGCCCGAGAGGGCTGCCCAACTTGGGCCCAGGAAACCAAGTTAGAATATAGATTTTAGTAAGTAATAAATCAGGAATATCGGAGGGGAAAGTGTGTTAGCCACGGGAAAGGGTATATTAAAATTAAGGCTCTCTGTCTCTCTACGCCTCTCTGTCTCTGTGTCTCTGTCTCTGTCTCTGTGTCTCTGTCTCTCTCTCTCTCTCTCTCTCTCTCTCTCTCTGTGTGTGTGTGTGTGTGTGTGTGTGTGTGTGTGTGTGTGTGTGTGTGTGTCTTTCTTTTGGGAATCCAAAGCATTTAGGTGAGTATAGAGGAGGTACACACCCACAGGGGAGTTTAGAGCAGATTAACAATTTACTGCTTCATGGTACCTGTTACCAAAGGCTGATCACTAGTTGCCTGATATTCCTGCCTCAACTTTCCAGATAGGGGTGATCACAGGTCTGCGCCCCTGTGCCTTCATGATGGAAGCATCTATCCTGTATATAAATGTCTCAGGGCAGCACATGAAATCACTTTTAGAAAATAAGGCCACGAGGACCAGGCAGAAACAAAATGAGAACAGGGGGCCAGGAGAGTTTGTTTGCACTGCACAAACTAGTATTAAAACTGGGGACAGAGGGAGATGGAGACATTTGGGGAAGATGTGCAGGAGAAACAGGGGACACTCAAGAATGTTGTTTAGTCCTTGCATTCTCAACCCCGCCCCCTATATTTCCATGCCCCCTCCTCCCCTGCCATCAGTCTGAGGCTAAGCACATTCCCAGAGTTTCCTAGAGAACTCTCCAATGAAAGGTCTTTACTTGTCCTCACTGGTGCTAATTTAGGCGGCTCCCTAGTCTTTGAAAGGATCATTGTGCTTTAAGAAGTCCTAAAGGGGTCAAAGACACAGATACAACGTGTCGTGAAATGTTATTCAATAGCGACCAATGGAAACAAATATCAGTAGCAGGTGCACTGTTGCTTCCTGCCCTTCTCTGCACAGTGGAGGGTAAACAGCGCTTCTGTCCGCTGTGCTGGTTGAGATGGAGAGGCAGCTTGAGTTCTGCAGAGTCTATCCTGTCTCTCTGGTGAGTTAGAAATGCCCAAAACACCAGCCCTTGCAATAATTAAAATATGTAAAGCTCATAGATTTTCCTGGCCATGGGAGTTGGGAAGATAGTCGATTCCTAATTTCGGGGCCGGTCTTTCTTTACATTGGAGTGGAAGGCACGATAGAACTAAAAAATGACATCTTCGTGGCAGGATGCTATCTGAGAGAGGTTCTAAGCTCTCCAGCACTGCGATCTCAACAGCCCATGCACCAACCAAGAGGCCCAGAGTGTCACCGCTGCTGGGGTGCCCGATTGAGAGCATCTGTAAAGAGCTGATCTCAGCCGCACTGGATCCCACAGGGAGCGTGGGGAGATGGCCTACAAACACAGAGCAAAGGCAAGAAGCCTCAGCTTACAGTTGGAGCTCTGAGTCTTCAAATACCAGACTGCTGAAACGAGACTGTGTATATTCTCAGTCATATCCTGATTGGCTGGCCGTGTGAAGAATGGGCCAATTAGAAGAGAGCATATCAAACTCAGAGCTGAGAGAGCAAAATCCTGCCTGGGCCAGGGAAGGGATTCAGTCTTGCCCGCAGCTCCGTTCCTCCCATCCCTAGGTTTCGCAGAGGAGGCTTGAAGGGAGGAAGGAAATGCCACTGCACGCCTGAAGATGGTAGTTTTGCCTAGATTCCTAGGAGGCTACGGGGGATCTCTGAGCTTCTGTTGCTGCTGTGACGCTCCTCTTGCTATCAACTGTGGGTCCTGTGAACGGAGGTCACCCCCCACCCCCGACCCCGGCACCATGATTAGAATACTGGAAGAAAAGGAGGAAGAGTCTCTGCTTCATGAACGAGTTCAATCCTCAGTACCCAGTACCCACATGGTTGAAGGAGAGAACTGACTCACACGGATGTTCTCATGTATGCTGTAGCACACTTGATTACACATAGACACACAGAGAGAGAGAGAGAGAGAGAGAGAGAGAGAGAGAGAGAGAGAGAGAGAGAGAGAGAGAGAGAGAGAAAACTGGCAAACTGTTGTAATAGACAGGAATTCTGATAGAACAAATATTACAGACATAAAGAACGGATGGGAAGATCTCTCATCTACTTTAAGAAGAATTTTCTAGTCACAAGGAGGCAGCAGGCACAGCAGCTGTTACAAATTTTGATCTCGACAGAGACGTCTTGTAACTTACATCAAGCTTTTTCAAAAAAAAAAAAGACAATGTTTTTGTGACAGCCAAAATAATGGAATGCCCCCACAAAAACCAAGCATCACTCCTCAATCTTTTCATTTCTAGCCCCAGTCAGTCAGACCCTGATACCCAACAGCCACAAATAAGATTAGACAGTGCTGTGAGTTCCACACCCCGGCCTGAGCTTTGTGTAGGTGGCTCTCTCTTGTATGACAAGAGGCAAAACTCAGCTGGTGTTTGTCTTAAGTTCTACTGATCTTTCTGCCACTTGCTGGTGATGCAGAAATGCCTTCAGAGTCTCTATCTAACAAAGGCTGTGAACACCACACGCCACGGGATGGTTGCATAGTTTGCTCCCTATAGCTGTGATAAACACCTTCGCCAAAAGCAACTTGTGTTCGTATTTCACCTCTCACATTTGGCCCCCAGAGCCTTCCTGTGGATGGTCATAGGATTTAACGCCATTTCCGCACTCTGTGCTTACACCAGCATACACTCAAAGAGTTGAGGAGAAATTCTTAAGCTTTGAAACTGTCGTGATGGGCAAGCCACCATGCAAACATTGTGACAAGGAGCAAACATTATTTAGGTATTAATTAGGTATAAATATTAATTAGGTGTAGATATTATTTATAGGTATTAATTCAGGCACTATTGTTAGGTTTAAGTCAGAAACATTCCCCACAGGCCTGTGGTTCAGGCACTTGTCCCCAGGAGGTGGTACTGTTTGGGGTGGGGTGGGGGCTTTGGAACCAGCCTGGCTATGGGTAGGACCTGGCACAAGTCGACCTCTACAAGTGAACTCTACCAGTTCCTGGATCCTCATTCCCATCATGCTCTCTGCTTCCTGGTCAGTGCTGATGTGAACCATCTCCGTCACACATACCATCTGTGGGAATGGTGCTGCTCCACCCTGAGGGACTGAACACCCCCCCCCACACACACACCCCAAGCTCATGAGCCAAAATAAAGCTTTCCTCCCTTTAACTATTTCTGTCAGGTAACAATGCAGCCACCGCAGTGAGCACATGAACAGCATGGGGGTGCAATGTTTATTTTATTAAATGCGTGTGTGGGAACATGTCATTACTTAAAACAGAACTGATCTACATCCCAGCAGGGTAAAAATCTTCATTCTTATTAAATATTCAAACCTGTTTGGGTCCAGTTGAAAGCTACTGAATAAAAGGTGAACTAAAGACCAGTATGAACATATAAAGTCAAACGAATTACATGGAATTACATGGAATCTGTCAACATACTGAGGATGGTGCACGCCTCACACGGATGTTATCGCTGGGAAAGATGATAAGAAGATACGTCTCCATCGACCTATCCAGGGATTGGGCTGGGAAGCAGAGACTTCCTATGTCAGTTTTCTAAGCATTTCAGAGTCGTCTTCGACACCCTCGATGTCTGAATATTCCCTAATGAGATCCCACAGAATCCTTAAAATACACAAGAAATGAGTGCAATTGATTAGAACACACACAAACATTTGGGAGAAAAGAACAAGTCCAAGTAATCACGCAGGTCAGATTCAACCAAACAGATGAGGTTGCCATCAACAATTTCTGTCTTTAGCAGTTTTGTCATCAGAGCTTTGGCCTTGAATGCCATGGGCTTCTCTAGGATTCAGGGGTTTGGGGGTACACCTCCCAAAGCAACTTCTGGGCTAATGCTACTGTGCAGCTGACATGTGTTCTGGCCCACCCGTTTGCCAGAGTTGAAAAGCAGCTTCCCAGTGTGGTCTGTGCAACTGTGTTATTGTTCATGCTGACGCCCAGCATGACGTAGGGAGCTGCAGAAAGTGGTCCAGGAGCTCATTCTTGCAGATTCCTCTACCACGTGAGAGAGAAAGTGGGTTCCGTTTTCTGCCCTTCCCTGCAACTGTGGGTTGTGTTGCAACTTAATGCTAGCCAGTGAGATATGTGAGGAAGTCCCTGGAAAACACCACCTTTCCACAGCAGGAGATACATACATATATATGTATATACACAGATACATAATACACACACACACACACACACACACGTATCTCCAGATGTAGTAACACACACACACACATATATATATTATAGTATATATATATATATATATATATATATATATGCTACAAATATATTTGTAGGTGTAGATACGTGTGTGTGTGTGTGTGTGTGTGTCTGTGTGTGTGTGTGTGTGTGCTGTTAGCTATTTATGTTTTGCCTTGGACCATGGACCCGATGCTTAAAAACAGCCAGGCTGAGACTCATGAGAAAAGCCACAGGCATAGAAAGTTAGGGAGACAGGATGATGCTGTTGGGCCCAAGGAACCTGGTCTCCATGTTGACGAAAATATGCCCTTCCAGATTTCAGTCAACATGTTTTCCTATTGATCCGTCTGCACAAAGTCATGAGATTTGAACTCAGTTCCTACTTTCAGAGAAGCAACCACGCAAAAGACACTGCATGGGACAGATTCTATGGATCAACCATTTCACTTTTCATTTTGCATTGCGTTTCGTTTTGTGTGTAGGTGTGCCCATGCGCAGACACACACACGTTGACACATGTGGAAGCAGAGGACAGCTTGCAGGAGTCGGGTGTAAGGCAAGGATCAAATCCAGGTTAATTAACCTTAGGGATGAGTACCTCTACCTGCTGAGCCTCTCACCTGCTTCCGTTTACTTTTTAAATTCAAAGTTTAGATGTGCATAGGATTTTAAAAATTTTTGTTAGCTTTAAAAGCCCTGCAAGTTTAGAGAAGACTGTCATGCAAAGCCACGTGCTGTCCCCATACTCCTGGTCCCTGCCCCTGAGAATTCACCCCAATCCTTAGCTTCTTCTAAGGAAACTAAGGACATGTACATTTTGGGGGATCTAGATCTTTAAGTGGTCACCCGTCGAGACAAGGCATGCATTGTTAAAATCAGCACTCGCGAAGGCATACACTTTAAAGAGCTGTTGAGTCTCGTCTGCTTTCAAGTGGATGGTGTTTTTCCAATATCTTTCTAGCACACTATCTGGTGTAGGGCCAGGAAAATCTGTCAGTGGGTCAAGCGCACATCATGCAAATGTAAGGACTAGAGTTCATATCCCCGGAACCCACAAAAGTGGCAGCCAGGCACAAAGGCAACCTGCCTGTTAATCTCAGCCCTCAGAAGGTGGAGACAGGATCCTTGGGGCAAGCTGCCAGCGAGGCTAATCAAATCAGTCTTCTCCGGGTTCAAATGAGAGACTGCACCAATAAATAAGGTGGAGAGTAAACAGGAAAGCCTCCTTGTCAACCTGCACCCTCTGCATGCACATCCACACCCTCACACTCGCGCCCCCGGGTATGTAGAAGCGCAGACATGCACGTACACCACACACACGTATTTTAAAACACAGTATTCATGCTTACTGCCTTTCTTCTTCGCTGATCTCAATCTTTTTTAAGAGCTGCTTCATGTGACTTTCAATAACCTGCAGAGAGTGGGAAATCCATGGTGTTGGTCATGTACGGGAACTATAAGGTACACAGTTGATGCATAGCACGCTAACCCCACCGTGCACAGCTCACAGGCACACAGCCTGGGTGTGCAGAACTTTGACCTAAGTGGCAATTGTCCGTGTCCTTATTGCTGGGTGCATTTGCCATTGTTCTGCATGGCAAGGTGTGTGTGTGTAAGTTAGAGAAGCCGTTATGAGTGGTGCAATCCCTCACCACAATACAGTTCATTCTCATTAGTGCACTTCCTTACGAGAGACCGGTTCTGGGCTGAGGCCTGCACAGATAGACATTGCTAGCATTGCAGAAAGCTATTTCCCAAGGAGAAAGTGTGCATTTTTGTGTGACTGATGACACAGGCAGGTCCATGTACATGCAAACACACACACACACATCTCTACCCTCAAAAAAAGATAAAAATGAATGAACAAATCAAAGTGAATAAAAGGTGCTCCGATTCTGCTTTATTTATTTTTGGGGGGGGGGTGTGGCGCGAAGGTCTAAAAGGTGGTTATGAAGCTAAAAAGGCTAAGTTTGGGAAACACTTGTATAGATAAACACAGGGCTGCATATTTAAAAGATAACCTTACTTTTATTTTCTTCTTTAAGATTCTGTTTGTTGTTTCCAACTTCACAGCTTCGTTCTGAAAGCAAATGGTTTTTTAAAAAAAAAGTAACTTAAAAAGAAATGGTTGAGACTTTTTCTCTGTGAAATTAGAAAGGCATTACGAGACTGGCGTGGTTATAAATTCAAGAGTGCTCAATGCCACGTCATTTTAAAATACATATTCACTCTGGTCAGGGAAGCAGGTAGGTTAACTGCAGATCTTTACCCTTTCCTCAGCTCCTCCAAATCCACCTGGTATAGTCCCCAGCTCCCTAACAGACCACTTGTGCCTCCCTTTTCCCCCAGTCCCATCTCAGATGATCACAAAGATGCTCCCTTCCAAATTTCCTTCCCTTTACCCATCATGGCTTTATCCCATCCCCCCAACTCCAGCAGACCCTCCCTGGGAAGCTGGGAGCCATATTCTCTTCTCTGGATCAGTTCATCTGCTGCAGACTCCCCCTTCTCTCTGCCTCCATCTCCACCACATCACACAGATCTTCTCCTCCAACCTTCCTCCCCACACATCAGAAGCAAGTAGGCCAGCTAAGCAGGTAGGTGGGCTTCAGGTCCCCACTCTCCTTCCTCTCCTCCATATCTAGTGCCCGGCCTCATCCCAAGTCTGTAGCAGACGACCCCATTGTGGCCTCTCCTCATTTTCTTGCCCCATTCCCAGGGGACTAAGAAGATGCTGCCTTTTTCCCTGCTGTGGACCACCCTTAGTGCCACCCCTGCTAGTCTATACCCATTCCTAAGTGTCAGCTCCCAATACCTTGAAAACACTTTTTACCCATAGCCACACATATAGGATCCCAGAAGCACTCCCTACCAGGCAACACACAGCCACCACGCTCTCCTAAGGACCAGAGAGGGAAACAAAAATCAAAACACAGAACACCTACTCAACAAAGACAGGACCATATATCAGCACCCAGAAATACAGTCTTCCCAAATCCAGATATCTAGAGGCCAGCATAGAAACACAAACAATAGAAACACCCAGCACAACATGTCTCCACCAGAGCCCAACAACCCTACCACAGCAGGCTCTCAGTACTGCAACACAGTGGAAGCATGAGACAAACACAGTAAAATAACCTTCATGAAAAAAAAAAACCAGCAGTGAGAAGGAAATGAATAAAAAGTTAAAGATCTGAAAGTAGAAATAGAATCAAGAAAGAAAACCCAAACTGAGGGAAATCTGGAAATGAAGGCACATTGCCCAATACATTTTATATGGCCACAATTACACCAGTACTCCAGCCACGCAAAGAGCCAACAGAGAAAATGGCAGACCAATCTCCTTTATGGACATAGATGCAAAAATTCTCAATAAAATACTTGCAAATAATATAAGAACACATAACAAGATCATCCGTGCTCAAGTAGCATTCGTCCCAGAGATCTAGGGATGGTTCAATATGCGAAAATCAACAAATCTAATCCACTGTATGAACAAACTGAAAGAAAAATACCACACAATCATCTCATTAGATGCAGAAAAGGCTTTTGACAAAATCCACACCCTTTCATGATACACGTTCTGGAGAGATTAGGGATACATAGGGCATACCTCAACATAATAAAGGCAGTTTACAGAATGCTCATAGCCAACATCTACTTAAATGGAGAGAAACTCAGAGCAGAGCCTCTGAAATCACAGATAGAACAGGTTGTCCACTCTCTTGCTGCGTATTCAACGTGGCACCTGAAGGAGATCAAGGTGATACAAATGGGAAGGAAGGAGTCAAAGCATCTTTATCTGCAGATCATAAGATAATATACATAAGTGACCCTAAAAATTCCACAGGGAACTCCTAGAGCTGAGAGGCCCTTTCAGCAAGGTAGCTGGGTAGAAAATTAACTGACAAAAACCAGTAGTTCTCCTTTATACAAATGACTGATAGACTTAGAAAGAAGTCCGGGAAACCACACCTTTCACAATAGCCTCAAATAATATGAAATCTCTTGGGGTAACTCTAACCAAACAAGTGAAAGTGCTGTATGGTAAAACCTCAAGTGTTTGAAGGAGGAGATCGAAGAGGATATCAGAAGATGGAAAGGTCCCCCACACTCATGGA
Organism: Tokudaia tokunoshimensis; assembly: GCA_036184795.1. Taxonomy (NCBI): domain Eukaryota; kingdom Metazoa; phylum Chordata; class Mammalia; order Rodentia; family Muridae; genus Tokudaia; species Tokudaia tokunoshimensis. Next base: position 84,657,754 of record BTHU01000006.1, read on the forward strand.
TCAGTAGGATTAACATAGTAAATGGAGGACACCGAGAAGACAAGGTCCTCTAAGTCAACATGACCAGCACACCTGTGAACTCACAGGAATGGAGGCAAGCAAGCACAGGACCTGCGTGGGTCTGCACCACTTGAGAGTCTAGAGATGGAAGATGTGTGAGTGGGCACATGCCCCCCGATCCCTAACACAAAAGCTAGTTCCAATTGGTAACCAAGAGAACTGAAAAATGCCAAGGACACACAAGGTACAGCCAGCAGTTACAGAAACAGTGGGCTAATAAGAGCCTACGTTCCCATTAGTGGTTTAGAGCAACACTGTCCTACGCACTTAGTAATTCTTCTGTGTTAAAAACAAAAAACACAGCACCACTAAAATCTGTTGGGACAAGCAACAGGAGGTCCTGTTAGGTCCCGTTCCACAGGGCTCTGTGTTCCAAAGCTCTGACCCCTGCCACCTCTGTGCTTGTCCCAGCCAGACTTCCGTGGCTCTACGTAGCTACTTCACCTTTTGAAGGGAGAGCCTATTTTGTACTAGGCTTCGTGAGATTTTAAGCAAGACAGAGGTAGGTATTGAGGTAGGTGATTCGCATACCTCTATGCTTTTAATGCCGCTCTCCGTGATATCCGACACTCTAGAGTGCACCAGAGTTTCTTTGATGTGTTTCTCAAGCGCTTTAATCTCATCCCACTTTTCAAAGATTTCACACCTCCTCTTCTCCACCCTTTCAATCAGAGTGAGTTGCTTCTCCTCCTGTATCTTCCTACCAGCTAATTCTGGGAACAGTTTGGAAAGCAGTTACTATGTATGTTTAGTGTTTCAGCTATTGTTATTGAGCAGTATGTGTAAGGTCAAACATGTTACATACAACAATAGTGTAACTGTATATATATGATATAACATATAGCTTAGTGTAACTCAAATAGATTAATAAAAAGTATCTGTTCCAAAGAAATACATCTCTTAATGTATTCATATAATCTGTAAGTATCTGGATGCCTAGTTTTGCAGAAACTGGGCTAGGTGGAGAGGGCCAGTTGGGAATGATGACCAGACCCTTTTCCAGGTTTGCTTTCTAACAGTGCATACTTGCAAGAAACTTCATGAAAATGATGGGGTGGGGGATGGGGGTGTAGTTCCTGGAGAGACCCATGTGAACAACACACAGTTTGATTCAGGGTCAAGGAGAATCTGCCAAAGATTGAGAGACTTGAGGCTGAAGTGTGAACAGGAAATAGGGAGGTGCATGGCATAGGGAGGAGAGGGAGGTGTATCAAGACACCCAGAGAGGATACAAGGGACAGCAGGCAGCACTGGAAAGTACTCACCTGATTTTTCCTTGGCAGACTGCAGCAATAAGCTCTCTTCCTCCAGGTCCTTTCTGAGTCTAAAAATCAATAGAAAAATGGATTCCACTTAGACCTTGTTGACTCTGTCTGTTTTATAGCATGAGGGGTGTGTGTGTGTGTGTGTGTGTGTGTTTCTGTGTGTCTGTGTATGTGTGTTTGTGTGTGTATATGTGCATGTGCAAATATGTATGTGTGTTTGTGTGTGTATATGTGCATGTGCAAATATGTATGTGTCTGTGTGTCTGTATATGTGTTTATGTGTGTATGTGCATGTGTATATATGTGTGTGTATATGTATGTATATGAATGTGTAGTGTATATGTGTATATGTGCATATATACATATGTCTGTGTGTCTGTGTATGTGTTTATGTGTGTATGTACATGTATATATATATGTGTGTGTATGTATGGGCATATGTATATATATGAATGTGTACATGTATGTGTGTATGTATATATATATGTGTGTTTGTGTGTATGTATATGTAAATGTATATTTATATGTTTATGTGTGTATGTGTGTATATGTGTGTATCTGTGTTTATATGTGTATGTTTGTGTATGTATGTATATATATATGTGTGTGTCTGTGTATGTGTGTTTATGTGTGTATGTTTGTGTATATATATATGTGCATGTGTATATATGTGTGCATATGTATGTATATATGTATATGAATGTATATGTGTATATGTGTATGTGTATATGTGTATGTGTTTATGTGTATGTATGTGTATCTATATGTGTGTATGTTTGTGTGTGTATGTATGTGCATGCATATATATGTGTGCCTATATGAGTGTGTATGTTTGTATGTGTATGTATGTATGTGTGTGTGTGTGTGTGTGTACACTTGTATATTCCATTGTGGATATACATATAACATAATACCCCTGGAGGGCAGAGGTTGATGCCAAGTATCTTCCTTAATCACTCTCCACCTTATACTTTGAGGCAGGGTCTCTCACTTGTGCCCAGAGCTCGCTATTCAGCTAGTCTTACTTGCCAGCGTCATAGGAAGAATCTTCCGTTTCCACTTCACACATCTATTTACAAGGGAACCACCACACCCAACCTGCATTTACATGGGTGCTGGGGATCTGAATTGTCATCCTTAGGCTTTCATAAAACACCTTCTCCCTGCTCGGATACCCTACAGCCCCAGAACCACGGTCTTCTAACTTACTGAGACATGCGCACTGATCATCAAACTTTCCAACACAAAATGCACCCTGAAGATGGCCGTAAAGAGCCTAATCCAGTCCAGTTACCAAGAAAAGACACTTTCTCACAAAGATTGAATATATGCCATTAAAGATCATTAATCAAAAACAAATGGAGGGCTAAGGAGATGGCTCAGCGGATAAAGATGCTTGACCACCCAAGTTCAATCCCTGGGCCCCACATGTTGGAGGGAGAGAACTGACTCCCATAAACTATCCTCTGACCTCCATACATACATAGACTGTAGCATGTACACACACACACACACACACACACACACACATACATACACATAGAAAGAAAGAGGGGAGATGAGAAGAGAGAAGGAGGGAGGAAACAGGAGAGATGGTTTGGAGGCTGAAGTGCTTGCTGCGCAGCCAGGACGACCTGAGTCTCACCCCCAGCATCCTCGTGGAAAGCACACACCTCTAATCCTCTCACTTGGAGGAGAAACAAGAGGATCCTAGGGGCTCACTGGTTAATCAGTCCAGCTAACTCATAAGCTCCAGGTTCAGTGAGGAACTATCTCAAAAACAGGGTAGAAAGTGACAGAAGAAACCCAGTATTTATTTCTTGCCTCCACATAGGTAAGCACATTAACTTTCATCCAAGCTCACATGTAAACACACACCTATACCATACATATGAGCCAAAAAAAAATATCTTTACAGTTTTCAGTCTGAGACCAACCACAAATCAAGGGACCCTGGAACTGAGTTGGGGGTGCATGCTGTAGTCCCCCGTGCCTTTGCAGGCATCCCAAAGAGAGAATTTACAGAGAATACCATGTTTGACTAAAAGTAAATTACAAGAAATACAGAAAGAAGAAGAACAAATGAACCCCGGGAGGCTCTCTGCAATTTGCTCAGTCTCAAAGTCAGTGGAACTGAATACCCTGTGCCTCCTATATTTCAGAAGGATTCTACAGGTGCTGCGTGTACCCCGGGGACTGCTCTGCTCTGTTTGAAGATGACACCACAGATGGCTTAAAGCCACACGTCTACACGGCAGGTAATGCTTTAATACTTTCACATGTTCTAGACTGAGGTCCCAGCGGATGGAACAGAGGCTGCGGCATGTAAATTCAGAGGCTGTAGTCTTCTGAGATCTTTCACCTGGCCTGCTCTTACACATTATGTATTCTTTGTTCTGTTGTTCTGTATTTCTCCTTTCCAAACTTTAGCTCTACGTGAGTTGGATTTTATTTGCCTATCTATCATGTACACCAACTTTCACTCTCCTCTCAGTACCGGTCCCTTGATGGTTTTGTTGCTCTTGGTCATACATATACATATACATATACATACATATATACATATACGTATACATATATACATACACATATACACACACACACACATATATATATATGTATATATATATATATATATACATATATATATGCCTTGTACTCTCACCCAAAACAATTCTTGAGCGCATCATGATGAAGTTTCCATCTATGGTCTATTTTTTACTCTGTCAGCTACTTCCCTAGTTAGCTCTGTCATGTTTTATTTGGTGGTTGTTGTCATCGTTTGATTTCTGTGCTTAGCTTTTACGTTTCTGCCTTGTGGTTGTTTTCATGTCCTGAAATGCTCTTCTGAGAACATCTAGTTGATACTTTTTTCCTTGAAATTACTATCAACATGACCAGATCATCATCACCATCCCCATCCTCACCACCACCATCATCCCACCACCACTGCCAACCATCATTACTTTCATTACCATCACCATCATCCTCCTCCTCATGGCTACCATCATCATTACTGTCCTCATCATGGACATCATCATCACTGCCATCATTAGCATCATCACCACACTCCTCATCATCTTCCTCATCATCACCACCACCACCACCATCATCACTATCAATCTCCTCCTCCTCCTCCTCCTCCTTCTCCCCCTCCTCCTCCTCTTCCCCTCCTCCCCTCCTCCTCCAATTCCTTCTCCTCCCCCTCCCCCTCCTCCCCCTCCTCCCCTTCCATCTCCTCTCCCCGATCCTCTCCCCCGCCATCATCATTGCTGCCATCATTGCCAAGAAGACTCTATGCTCCACCCATCAGGTGCACTGTGCCCCTGTGCTTGGTGGAGTCTTCCTCCTCCTCCTCCTCCTCCTCCTCCTCCATCATCATAGCCAAGAAGACTCTATGCTCCACCCATCAGGTGCACTGTGCCCCTGTGCTTGGTGGAGTCTTCCTCCTCCTCCTCCTCCTCCTCCTCCTCCTCCTCCATCATCATAGCCAAGAAGACTCTATGCTCCACCCATCAGGTGCACTGTGTCCCTGTGCTTGGTGAAGTCCTCCTCCTCCTCCTCCTCCTCCCGAGGTGGCTTTATTCAGCTTGTAGCCTTCTGACTCCACCCCTCTCTTGGGTGCTCCCTGGAGCAGCAGATGGACAGTGGAGACGGGTGATGTTTCTACTGTCCGTTTTTAACTTTGGATACTCTGACTGTGAGATCCTAAACTTCTGACGGTGAGTGTGACTTACACACCAGCCTCGAGGTAGAAATCGTCAGCTCTCTGCTCTCACTGTCTCCTCCTTGCCCTACAGCCTTGCGGAACCATCTCACAGGGCACAGCTAGAAATGACGTTCTTGATTCGTCACATGGGCCACACATGCAGGGAGTACATACAGAGGACCCTTTAGTGGCTCTCTGGTCATTGTGACTTCCTGAGCATGGCAAATATTCTTAGAGGCTACCCTAGAGCTCAACGCAGGCACATGCTGCAAGACGCCCTGGAGGAGACCTTGCCTGTGGTCCTCCTCTCTATCTTCCTCCAGGCCAGGTATACATAGTCTGTAATGTTCTGGTCCCCTCATTGTGTTGCCTTCTCTGGGATTCATAAATAGTAAACATCCATTTTATGACTTTTCTGTTAACTTCTCTCTGTCTGACCTGACCACACCCTTGGACCTGAATCCTCCAATCAGGGCCTCTAAGAGAATGAAGTGAACACAGGTCAGACAGGAACGGTGCAAATGTTGAGGAGCACCTGGCTACAGGGGGACACGTGGCCTAAGCCTGAAGAATGTCACCTCTAAGGTGCAATGTGATTGTCCATAGGCAATCCTTCAGGTCCTTGGGGAGAGCAGGAATTCATGGGGGCCGTGCTTTGAGCAAACTGAAGTGAGTGGCAACGCTCTCTCCCTCTGGCTATACACTGATAACACAGTCGAGTTTTTGTTTCTTAGAACAGTTTTTGTTGGGTTGGTTTAGAATTGCTCAAGTCTTTTATATGCTAGCCCTTACAAATAACGACAGTGACTTCGTTCTGTGTAACTGCTCAGAGCGATTACAGGATGTTCTCAGTTAGTAGAGTCAGATGGTTCTCTCTGGCTCTGCTACTCTGTCCCACCAGAAAGTCCCCAGGGAGGATCCTTCAGAGACCTCCAAGAGTTTGCCATCAGGGCAGTGCACTTGGTCCACCACAGTCATATACGGTTGCTTATGGAAGAGTCCAGGTTAACGGGACAACATTGGCGCAGGTAGCACACCGCACAAGCCAATGCAGGAAAAACCGTGGATTCCGCTTGTCACAGAGTTTTAAGGTTGTGTTGAGTGTCAACTTTGGCAGAATCACACGGCTGGGGCCTTACTTGTCATTGTGCTCCAAGGCTGCCAGGGCAGCCTGCTGCAGCTTCCTCAGATGCTCCTTGGCTTGGTCAATGTCACTGCTGTGCACAGGACTCTTCTCCAACCCCTTGACTTCAGCCAAGAGCCGCTGCCGGGAACAAAGCACACAAAGGCTAAGATGGTCAGGGAGGATGCTCTGGCCGGGATGTTATTTGTGTATGGCCCAGGGGTCCTAGGGCAAGGTGTGTATTCCAACTAAATTCGTGCATTGGGAGGGCTGGAGGGAAGGGGAAAGTATTGGCAAAGTGCTAAGTAAAGTAATTTTCACAATAGCTTTGGACTTTCATTTTCCTGAGAGTTCTTAAGAATGGCAGGGGCTTCATGGTTTCTTTGTAGAGTTGGGTTAAGGGAATGCATTGAATAAAGGGCTGTGTACATCAGTATTAATTATTTCAAATGTGTGAGAGATGACCTTAATCGCCAGTCTTTATGTGGGCATAAAGACATGCGGGGCTCATACTGGATAATACCAGCTCAGGTTGGTGGCTTCTGCCTCATGAGGTGATCCTCAGGGCTTCGGGAATAGGAAGAACAACTCTGGGTGCCTGCCAGCTCCCTCATTTTGATGCCTGATTGAGATGTGGGGATGAATTTTTCTTTTCTGTTCCACACAGAGTAAAGGGCACTAAGTCTGTGACTGCAGGCACTGCTCAGTCCTCAGAGACAGGGGCTGTTTTTACTATTTATCATCTGTCTGTCTAGCTATCTGTCTGTCTGTCTGTCTGTCTGTCTGTCTATCTGCCAGTCCATCTATCCATCTATCTATCTATCTATCTATCTATCTATCTATCTATCTATCTATCTATCTATCTGCCAGTCCATCTATCCATCCATCTATCTATTATTTATTTATCTACCTATTTAATGTTTCTGTGTATGGGTATTTTGCCTATGTATATGTCAGTGTACCACATGCATGCAAAGCGTCTGTGAATGACAGAAGAGGGAATCAGATCCCCCTTGAACTGGCATTACAGATGGCTGTGAGCCACCTCTGAGGATGCTGGGAATTGAACCTGAGTCCTCTGCAAGAGCAGCCAGTGCTTTTACTGTCTGAGCTACCTCTCCAGGCGTACTGTCATATAGCACGAAAAGACTCGGAACACAGGATGCAATGCCCACTCAGAAGATAGAGTTACTAATCTCAAGGTATCAGCTTCCTGGAGCTTTTGGAGCTCTCCATCATGCCCATGGGATATTCCCTACTAGAACACTGCAGGCTGACCCATTGACCCACTGACCCATTGACCTACTTTCCCACTGAGACTGATGGGAAAGCTGTCATCAGTTACAGGAGGAGCCAGTGATCTGTACTGTGTGGATCTGGAGCACCTGCTGTCACCATCCACCCAGTCTGAGTGGGATGCTATTTCCTGGTAATCACTGTAGTACCCTTTATGTTCCTGGTCATGTGTGGTGGCAGTGGTTAGGGAGTGACCCAGTGCTGTTTTAATGTATAGGCCAGATCCTCACCTGGAGAACTTTAGCTTGATATAAGAATCATTCCTTAAAAAAAAAAGAAACACCAGCCATTTTGCCTGACAGAGAAACAAATGGGGCTTCCTGGGTTGAGAGTCTCCTGAGATACACATCAGTGAACACACAGGCTTTCTTGGTGTCCTTCCTGATGGTTATTACCTGATACTGTGCTGTGGGTTGGGAGTCCAGGAGAGCTGCCATGTAGAGTTCATATTCATCCTGTGCAAACACACACACAAAAACACAACAGTGTCACCGGGCTTATGTGTGGGAGTGGGCTACATGAATGTAGACACTAGTGTGCAGGAGCAGCCATGTGTCCATGCAGGGGCCAGAGGTTGACATCACGTGTCTTCCTCTGTCACTCCCCACCACCTGCTCAGTAACATCCAGAGTCTATGCAGGAGCTAGAGGTTAAGAGTCAGAGTCTTACTCATTGGGCACTTCATGCAGTAAGCCATCTCTCCAGGCCCAAGGGTGATTTTGTTTTTTACAGGAATAAATCACATAGGCATTTGTTGTGGAGAGCCCTGGGCTGGTATTTTGATGCTAACTCCACTCCTGGGAGGGGCTGCAGAAGAGGAGTTGCCTTGTGAACCTTCTCCCCACCTTAACTTTTCAAATAAAGGCTTGAGCCAATGATTGGGCAGGAAGAAGGAGGAGGAGCTGAGGGTTTGGGGGAGGAGAAAAGGATCAACGGAAAAGGGGAGGAGCTACGGAGAAGGGGCAGGTGAAGGAGCTGCGGAGGATCGGAGAGGCTGCAGAGAGAGAAGCTCATGGCCTGGAGAAACCACAAGTCATATGGGATAATATAGATGGGAATACAGTAGTGTAGTGGGAGATCTGCCCAATCTAGGCTTAAGCTTGTATTGTTACTGACTGAGTTGAGATTTCTTTTACCGGGTAATTGGGTTGGAAACAAAGTAGCAACCAGCATTAAGGATGTCTGTTAGCTTCAGGCATCCTTACTGCAACTCCGTGTATAAACTGTTTCTGCAATATACTCAAGCACACATGCACACGAACTTATAAAATTGAACTGTCGTTGAATCCTAACGACTATGAAATGCCTTGACATGCAGCCAACATACGCCCTGCCGTGTACAGTTCTGAGACCTGCTGAAGGGGAGGTGGCCAGGGTCCTGGGCGCTAAGGCAGCACATGGCCCGCATTACCTATCTTTTGTCATTAGGGAAATCAGACCATAGCACGGGATTTGTGGCTGTTTAGATCAGAATCGTATCCCACAGGCTCATGTATTTGAACACTTGGTCCTGGATTGGTGGTTCTTTGGGGAAGGTTAGGGAGCCTTTCCTTGGTAACGCCTTGCAGGAGGAAGTGAACCACTGGAGGCAGGCTTTGAGTATGTACATAGCCTGGCCCTACTTCCTGTTATTACTCTTCTTCCTGTGCACGGATGAAACTTTGATCAACCGGCTTCCTGCTCCCGATGCCATGTCTCCCCTGCCCGTTGCTATGGCCCTCGCCACAACAGACTTTATCCTTCCAGAACCATAACCTAAAATAAACACTTTCATCCATATCTCGCTTTTAGTTTGGGTGTTTAGCCACAGACGATTAACTAGTACAGGCCTTGAACAGCTTAACTTTCAGACTGGATTCCACACAGCTGCTTCCATCACAAAATCATGACCAACTTAAAAACCCAAAATGGTCTATATAAATGTGTAACTGTCTAGGTCTGAAAAACTAGCGTGTATGCCATGTTGTTCAGAACGCGGAACTGGGAAGCTCTGGCGGGAAATCGTAGGGGCCGAGGGGCAAGCTAACTCCGCGGTTGCTTCACAAGGCTTACATGACTGACAAGACAGTGAGTGGGTCCCCATGAGTCTCTCTGATGGATTGGGGACTGTAATTTCTATGAGGCATGAGATCCTTATTGTACAAGCGGCTGTGTGCGTGTGAGTAGATGTGTGTGCATAGCTTCACACTTGTCATGGAAGGTTCTCAACCATCCTGTGGAAAATGAATGCAATTACCTTAACCTCTTTCAGGAGATCCCCGAAGATCAAAGAGCTGTTGCAAATAGCCTCAAAGATTTCCCCAAAGACCTGCAACCTGTTGAACTGCTGAGGATTGCAGGTGCATATCTTCTGGAGCTCCTAGAGGGAAGACGGAGAGTCAGTTCCTGAGACGGGTGGGGTCCTCATGCTTCTCTCAGAACAGTCTGTCCTTCTGAGAAATCAGTCAGAAAAGGCCACCCAAGCACTGGACTCTGCAGAGAGGCTGGCAAATCTGTGAACCTCTAGTCCCCTTCCACAGCTGCTAAGAGTCAGGTCACTGTGTGTGTTCCCTTAGGTCCCATTTTCCTTATCCACCCCTGCTTCCTGCACTCAAAGGCTCATCCTCCATCCCCCCCCCACCCCCACTGCCCTGACGCACACCCTCAAGACCCTTCCCTTTCCTATCCTTAGGCCCCAAACCTGGGCTCTGGATCTCTGACACATACATGGCTCTGTTCTCTCCTCTACTGAGTTCTTCCCCAAGTGTGCTGCCCTAGTGAGTAAGGTTCCCTCTGAGCCTATAGTCACTGCACACATCTCACATCCCCCACCGGCATACTCCGTCATTTCTAACCCAATAGCCTCTTTGACATCACTTGCCCAGACTCTTCTCTCCCATTTTCTATAAGAGGTAAGGGAGACATTCTTCTGGAGTCTGGACATAGTATTTCCATAGCTTCTGGCCATGAATTCACCGCCAGTTTACCCCTGTCAGATGTCGCCCTCCTGACCGTGCTGGATGTTAGAGGCACCAAGCAGCTTTGCCCCATTCTGCCTGAACACCCAACCGAGGTACCTCGGGGATGGGCGGCAGTCTCACGTTGACAGCATTACCTCCTTCAGTCTGTTCTCATGGGTCGCAGCCACCTTGCTCCCCGTGAAGTCATGCTTCAGGATATCTTCCTTTGCCAGAACTTCTCTTTGGAAACTCAGGAACTTCTTGTATCTGTCGGCTTTTGTTATACCAGCTAGGTAGGAGCTGATGTACTGATACACATCCCTGCCCGGGGCAGATCTGGAGCACTGGCGACTGGATACCACCTCTGGGTATTTGAGGACCTTCATCTCAGGCAGTCTGAGCTCTTCCTTCATGTGCGTTTCCCGGGCAAACACACGGCTTTCCTTCAGTCCCTCTTCCTCCTCCTCCTGCAGCAACGCGGAGGTGTCGCTTTTCAGAACGTAGGAGGACTGCACGCGCGGGTTCAGGTACCTGAACAACGGCGTGTTGTGCGTGTTGTCCGGACGCAGGGCTGTGTTCACTGTAAAGTGAACCCAGGCATCTTTCATCTCTGATACTTGTTCGTTTCTGGAGACGGAGGAGATGGAGGGGGTGGCGGGCTTCTCCCATGACCTGTTTGCATTGCGCCAGTGCTGGAAGATGGTCTCGGGTGGCTTATAGAGCTTCTCGGGGTTCAGGTGTCCTGAAGTGTACACATAGATGTCCTTCCTGTGTTCCTTCTGGAGTTGGGACAGGAGTTTTCTCAAGTTGCATAGAGTCTTAACACCCTGTGTCTCACAGTGCTGCCGCTTGAGGTAGACTGCTCAGGAGAATAAAAACACAACTGTGAGGCCCCTCCCGGGTCTGTGGAAAGGCAGCCCTGCTGCAATGCCTGTCATAGAAAAGGGGGGGGTCTTCAAAGAGGATGAGAAAATAGCACCCAGCATTGTCCTTATAAGTCCAAAACACCTGTGGCCACCTTAGGTGTAGCTGAGTATAAAGAACGCTGGGTGGGGGGGAGGGAGGGAGGGAGGAGAGAAGGGAGGGGGAGGGGGGAGGTTGGAGGGGGGTGTCCTAGATGCTCTTATAAGCATAAAACTCACAACCCTTTGAGATCAATGCGCTGGGTAATCTTAATTGTCAATGGGACACAATGTCTAATCGCCTGTGAAGGGGCTCTCAGGCGGGGCTGGTCCAGGTTCGGTCAGCCTTAAGGGGATGTCTGTCCAGGGTTGGTTTTTTGCAACCTGAGGTTTCATTTTCTGCCACACGGGTAGAGAGTCCACAGATATCTACGACACCAGAGGCATAACTTCTGAAAGGGTCCTGGTGGGAATAAGCAAATATCACCCCTTCTGCAAGGATGGGGCCTCTCTTGTCCCCATAGCCACTGAGACTCAGGCTCCAGGTGGTAGGCCAGGCTCGCCTGAGTCTTGAGGAGCAGCTTAAAGTCTAAGCTCACGGGATTGTCCCTATGGCCATCATTTGTCACAGCCAGGAGTCCTGAGGATGAGCCTATCTGTAAGTAGCTGCACAGCCATCTAGAGGAAGGATGCTGGGATGCTTATGAGACCCTTCCAGGTCTACCCTTCATGTGGCCAAGCTGGTGGTTAAGCCCAGCTCTTTACCAGCTGTTGGGCTATTCTTTTTCCATGGCCACCCGAGCCCAGGGAGGCAGGATGAATGGGGACTTTCAGAACCTATGCTAGATGCAGTTCCACACATGTGCCCAATCCTGGTCTGAAAACATCATCTGGAGAGTTGGGACACACCCTGGGGAAACAGAAGACCAGCAGTAACTTCCTGCTGTGTCACAGTAACCGCAGTAGTCAGAGTGTGCGGGCCAGGCCCACAGAACTCCAAGCTCCAAGTACTCTGTTCTGGCATCGCAGGACCAGGACCCAGGATAGGAAGCCTTAGGAAATCTCAGATATGTTCTCCTTGTCAGAATACCCTTCCTGCTACAGTAGGGCAGAGCCTCCCCCATGGCTGGCCAGGTAGCTCTCCCCTCTGGAAACCATTCATTTTCTCTGACTTGGAGCCCTACATCTCTAAGTGAGGAATGACTTCCTCCAGCAGGCTCCTATGATGCCTTGGGACACAGATATCACCAAAGCCCCTCCTGTCTTGTGTTCGTCCCTGGGAATGATGACTGGGGTCACACCAGGCGCTCAATAAGCTCTGGCCATCTTGGGATTTTGTCCCTTTAGGGATGTGGTCAAACCCAGCTCCCAGTCACCCCAGCATAGCCCTAGGTGAAAATGAGCCACAGTCTGTCCTACGTGAGTGACTGTGGATGGATGGTGAAACAAATACTTGTGGGAATGGGGTGGTTAAGACTCCACCCTCCCACCACCAAGGGAGTGGGTGGGTTAATGAGCAGGGGGAGTAGGGATGGGATAGGGGGTTTTTGGAGGAAAAATGAGGAAAGGGGATAACACTTGAAATGTGAATAAAGAAAATATCTAATGAAAAAAAAGAACTATTAAAAAAAAGACTTCTCCCACCAATCAGCTTAGTACTTCAAAGAAGGGTCCTTATCAAATATTATTGTGACTTTTATCAAAACTGACAGTTCTGCATTTCATCTAAAACATGAACAGAAAAAGCAGGGGAAAAAATGTGTATCACCAACTGTGGGAAGGTACGTGCTGCGTCAAGAGCCGTCCTTCTGTTAGTTTATGTCCAGAAAAGAACTCAAAGCCACCGACCAGTCCAGTGAGGCTTTTCTAAGTAGCACAGAGGTTCTCAATCTCCCTAAGGCTGCGACCCTCAAATACAGTTCCTCATGCTGTGGTGACCCCTCGGCCATAAAATTATTTAGTGACTACTTCATAACTGTAACTTTGCAATTGTTAAGAATGGAAATGTAAATATCTAGTATGCAGGATGTCTGATAGGCTACCTCTGTGAAAGGGTCCGTTCAGACACCAAAGGGTGTTAACCCACAGGTTCAGAAACACTGGCTTAGCAGGGTTTTACATAACTCTCATGAGAGTCGGCAAAGTCAGATAGCATTCTCTCCGCCAGGATCTTACACTACCTGCCACATGCTCTGTTCCAACTGTGCATAGTCAGACACTAGCAGTCTGCACCTCTCACCGTGGCTGCCCAACTCCCAAAGACCCGGACGCTTACACTGATCCTTGCTCGGCAAGTGCCCCTCCCTCACAAATGATCTGAAAACAAATCCGCTTTGAGGAAAAACAAGATTAAAAAAAAAAAGATTGTTGATGGATAAAATAGCATCAGGGTCGATGAATAAAATGTCAATTAAATACCTGAAATTTTTATCATTTAATATGGTATTTTTTAAGACGTATTTTTTGGGGGTGAGATGAGGAATGCAAACAACGTCCTTTAACGTGAAGATCAGTTTGGACCTTATTTCTCAACCCAACCAGCCTCTGATTCTGTTTCTGTTTCCACGAGCGGCATTCAGGCGAGCCCCGTGGAGCAAGAAGTGAAAGCGCTTGGGACAAGGGGAAAGGTCTGTGCTCCGTGGTCGCTAAGGGAGGACTGTGAGTGGGAGATTGTAGCGAACGTGTAGAACAAAATAAGGACACAAAGTGAAGGCCCTTCTCCTGTCCTAACATCGAACCAGTACTGACAGCTGAAGCGACTACCTGGGTGTAAACAGCAATGCCCTGGGATCAGGTGACCCACACAGAATCAGGAGCTGGGGCCAAAGGCGCATGCGTACCAGTGCCCCACTCAGCTCTCTTTCCGTTCATCCAGGACCCCGCCCAGGAAACAGATTAGGTCTTCCCACCTCAGCCCATTTAAGAAAACCCCTCAGGGCATGGCCACAGGGCAACCTCATCTAGTCAATTTCTTTTGAGAGTTCCTTCCTGGATTCTATTTTGTGTCAGCTTGATAATCAAAAATAACTATCACCTTGGCGTCTGTGTGATGAGATTTTCTAAGAGGGATACCTCTCTCCAAGGTACTGACCAAAACACACATGCATACCATGCATGCAAAAACTAGACCAGCCTCAGAAGAGTCGTAAAAATCCAGGCTTTAAGAAGCTCAGCAGATGCTAGTCTCCAGTGTGCCTCAGTAGACATGAGCCACATGCGTACTCTAACGACAAGAAACCATGTCTCCCAGCAGATGTCCTGCCAATGACCTGACTCTGACCCTTGTGGGTGTGGAGTGTCCAGCACGCTGGCTGACCTGGCTAAGCACAACTGAGGCTACCAGTTAGCCTCGTGACTCTCAAGGGACATCTGCAGTGGAACTGCATCCCCTCAATGTCAATGACCTCCCCAATTGGGTGTGGACACGGGGGTTGGCTATGCACTGGAAGGGACATCAGACTGGCAACCTGTTGCACTAGCAACGTTCCCTGAGTGAAGTCTGCCTCTGGATATTGGCAGCGTCACTTAGAGATGGACTGTTAGGTTGTTAGATTTATTTCATGTGAGTTGTTTCCCACTTTTTATTATGTATGGACAACCAACTATGCATTCAATACAGACACCTGACTGTCTGCCTGCCTCTCTGACCTGTAAGTCATGTTCCAAGAGAGTGGTCATGGTACAGGAAGTTTCGCAAAGCTCTCAGCTTTAAAGCAAAGAACACTGAACTGTATAGTGAGCCCCTCCATCCCTTTCCCTCCAAGGTACTTTCCACCACATACATGCACACCATACGCCTTCACACACATCCTATAACACAGTCACCAAGGTGACAGTTACTTTTAATTATCAGCCTGACACTAAATAGAATCCAGGAAAGAATTCTCAAAAGAAATTTCCTAGATGAGGTGGTCATGTCCTCAGGGGTTTCCTTAAATGGGCTGAAGGTGGGAAGACCCACTCCGTTTCCTGGGCGGGACCTTGGAGTGAACAGAAAATGAGGGGGGTGGGGGGGTGGAGCCCTGCCCTGGTGCGTTCTTTGCTCTCTGTTTCCACTTGCGGACAGAAGTAGCCAGCTTCCCTCAAGCTTCAGAAGGGTCTAAGAGTCTCTAGATCCAAGCAAACCTTCCTGATCCAGGAGCTGACCTTCCACCACCAGAAAGGTTTTTACTTCCAAAACCACTTCTGAGAAACCGGCTTTCCCAGACAAGCATCAACTGGGCCAGACAAACACAAAAATAGAGGCAGGACCACTTACAGTCGGGTTCCAGATCCTCAGCCATCGCCACTCTGGACGCTAGCTGCCAACGGAAGCGGCTGTTGCCAAGGAAACAGTAAAGATTCCTAGCCCCTCCCCCATAGTGTAACTCTGGGGCCCCAGGCCCGCAGGTTGGCAGAATAGGATAGCCAGGAATCTGCCACCTCTCCTCAGCCAGGCCTGGGCGCTCTGGAGGGAAGCTCACTGGCTTTTCTTTGCAAAAACAAAACTAGGCAGATTCAGTACAGAGCATGGGACAAAAGATAACTCATCCCTGTGGTGTCCCCAGAATGCGCCTCTGCAGCAGTCCCTGGTTCTAGCTCAGAGCACAGAGAAGAGGGCTGAGGTGTTTCTGGATGTGGGATAGGGTCACCAACTGAGATCTTCGAGTTCAGGCAGGGAGGGAAGAACTCTGGTTTGCATAAGTCATGTGCTAGTAAAAGCGGCACCTCCCCCACTTCTGGAAAGTGGGAAAGTGTTAATCTTTTTTTTTTTCTACCGTCGAAAAAAATTCTTCCAAATCATGGCTTATGTCAGAGCGATCATTCTACCCCATAGGCGACAAAAATCAGAATGTCCAGGATTGAATATGTATCGGTCCTTAAGAATACAGTAAAACCTGTACTCCCTCCTATTTAGTAGTCCATCAAAGTGACTGAAGGAGAAGTATATTCAATTATCGGTGCAACCCACTGACCTGTCAAAACTGAGCTGGATTTTTGTGGAAGCAAATTCCTGGCTTACTGCCCATGTTGTCCCCACATGGGGGAGGAGGTGGCTTCTGAAGGTCGAGGGATGGAAGGACCAGACACCTGCGTCCACCCAGGGAAGAGTCTTGAGCAGCAATGACCAAGTGCTATGGAAAGCCAGGAAGAGCAGAGTTGCAGCTGGCCCCAGGTGACCTTATAACCTTGACCTATGACTCCGGCAGTGAACTCTGACCCAGAGCCCAGGCTCCTTTCAGCCTGGTGGAAAAGTGACTTCCTGCTGCTTTTCAGCTATCAGAATTTGGTATGAAAGGGAACTAGCAACTTTTCTACAGTGCCAAGCTGGAACCCAGGTCCTCAGAGGCAAATGCCCTACCACGGAGCCACTCCCCTCCCCCACCATCCCTTCCTTGCCAGGCTCAGGGCAGAGGTGGTGGTGATGGTATTGGTGGTGGGGTTCTGTACACACAGTCTACTTCTGTCTTGGGTTTCTACTGCTGTCATAAACACTACCACCAAAAAGCAACTTTCGGAGGAGGGTGTGTATTTCAGCTTACAATGCTCAGGTTGTATTCCAACCCTGAAGGAAATTGGAACTCAAACTGGGCAGGACCCTGGAGACAGGATCTGAGGCAGGAGATGTTGTGGCAGAAGGCCACAGAGGAGTGCTGCTTACTTGCCTTACTTCCTGCGGCTTGCTTGGGCTCATTTATTTCACACCCGGGACCACCAGTCTAGGGTGTGGCACCACCCATAGTGGGCCCTTCCATATCAATCACTAATCAAGGAAATGTCCCACAGGCTTGCCTACAAGCCAGTTATTATGGTCCTTTCTCAGGTGGGGTTCCTCTTTCCACATAACACCAGCTTGTATCAAGTCAACAAAAACTAACCTGATAAGAGCAGGAAATAGATCTAACGAGTATACGGAGATGCTGTCCTTTGGCTCCTCTCTGCAGAGACAAAGCATTTTCCCAGCTGCGTTTTGTATGGACTGTGTTGACTCCCAGCCACACAAGTGTCTGTGGGAAGATCCGGCTGCCACCTACAGACAGCTTCTCTGGGTATCTGTCGCCTTCCCCACAAATGAGAGCAAACTTGAGAGATGATATTTTAAAAACTTTGTATTCAATTATTCACACCAAAGAATATCCATTAAAATTATGAACATTTCTAAATATATTTCATGTATCATACATATATATACTTTATATGTATAATTACATATCCACAAAAGATTTCTTACTTCTTTAAGCATGTGAATAGAACAAAGATAGAGATTTTTGCAATGTAACACCCATATATGCATATATACTGGCTGTTGGAATTATGAATTTATTTACACCTTGTCCAAGTTATAATAAATGATTAATGTTCTATTATACAAACATAACAGTAAAGGTTTTTTTAAATACAAAGACTGCAAATGAATACATGAAAAATTACACACATGTACAATATTTATAATTTATAAATGCAAAGATAAGACCTCTTTAAATTATTGCACTTGCGCACTTTACAAAGATTTTTTTTAATGTCGTACATATATAAAATCATCTCTTTTTTTTTGGAATTTACTAACTCTTCAACTATAATAATGTTGGATATCATTAGCTTGAAATTCTTGCTTTCCCCTTCAAAAGAGAGCCCATTAAGGCTTTGGCTGCAGACCCATCCACTGAGGAACAGTTGCTGGGACCTGTGCCCCTGCTCCAGCAGGTGTTGGCCAGGAAGGAGGCTGTCCCCGTGGCCTCTGAGGTGTCTTGGCTGGGTGTGGATGTTGGCGGCGGATCTCTTTTGTTACTGTGTTCCCATGGAGAAAGTTGCTCTTCTTGGAATCGAGACGCTGCGCTTGTCATTTGGTAAGTGTCTCACAGTGTTCTGGGCGGGTCCGTGATCTTTAAATAGGCAGGGCACTATACACAGAGAGAGACTGCTGTGCATCCATCAGCTGCACAGATTTTTTTTTTGTACAGTAGATGAACATGTAGCAGATACTCCAGACACCAGATCATATGGAAACACTAGTCCCATACGTCATTTATGTGCACTGTTCTAGATACAGCAGAAGACCGGGAGATCAGGGTGACCGAACCAAGAAAGAAAGTGGGGATGCCCATAATAGAATAGTATTTTCGGTAAGCTACACGATAAACAAGTGTTTGGGGGATTTATTTCACATTAGAGATAAAACTGGCAAATGTATAGTACCTGGAGATTGAGCACTGAGATAGCGCCCTGACCTCCTCTTGAGACACATGCCACATTCAGCGAAGGTTCCTTCCACCTTGGTGCTTGGCCTTTTCCTGTACCCCCACAAAGTCAGGCCTCCGTGTGCTATTCACAGTTACAAATCCTCACAATTAAGAGTAGGGACTGATCACAGCCCGCCTCCCTCGACTGAGCATTTTGTCATTGCGTGAAATGCCTCCAATCCTTTCATTGATCCAACTGTACAGCTTTTGTTTCAAAGACAGTGAGAAGGATGGACTCTGCTGGGCACCTCTGATTTCAACTGAGTATAGATGATGCCAGCCAGACGGATGGCAACGGGGACTCAACGTGTGAAAACATAACGGCCGTGCAAGTGGAAGCCATGCTGACAGTGTGTGTGTGTGTGTGTGTGTGTGTGTGTGTGTGTGTGTGTGTCTGACTGTCAAGTCAGCCTGACACTTTGCCACAGGAGGAGTCTGTGACTTCCAAGCATCCTACTTCGAGCAGAAACAGCATCAGCATCATACAAAGCAGATGCAGGGGCGGAATGTACAGAGAGAAGAGACTTTCAAAACCAAAGGCAGCTGGGGAGCCAGAGCCCAAGGGACTGATGCCTCTAACTGGAGCCACAGTTCCACACAAGAGGATCCCATAGCCACCAAGGTAGATGTCAGTGAAGTGGGGTGATGACAGGCACCTGGTGAGCAGGGATGCCCCTACCAGGGACACGCTCCTCTAAATGTCCCTTACGCTCAGGAATGGTAAGGTGAGCACAGGAGAGGAAAGGGAGAAGTCAGTAGGTGAAAACCAAAAGGCTCGAGCCAAGGTAAGGTGCATACTTTTGTTCTATTAAAGCTGACACCATAATTTAGACCTAAGAGACAAGAAACACAGCACACCAAGCTAAGCCCATTGAAGGGCCCAGTCTCTAAGGCGTTGTGCAGCAACAGGCTGGGTGTGCTAATATATCTAACACATACATGAACACACGTGAAAGAGCAGAGTTCAGTGCGTGTGTATAAAATAAAATTGCTAATACATGCTCAAAAGAGGAGAGCCACTCTAAACAGCTCACATCAAACTGCCTTTTTTTTTTTTTACCCCCCTACGGTTGTGGGAGTGGGTCACTTGGAATATCTCAGCAACCGTCTGGCCAGCACACTCTTTGGGCTGGAGGGAGCTGGGGACAAGATTCAACCGCTCTCTTCCTAGTAAGGTAGAAAGCTGACTACAAGCCCAGCGTGCTTTTCACCGCCCTCTAATGAACTAAGGTATAATTGATGTTTACAAACTTTAGGACTGTATTTTGCTGCCCGGGATCAATACTTCACATCGGTGTTGGAACACACTTACGTATCCGAGAACATTTTCTCAGGAAAAAAAAAGGTAACCACAGTGTGTGGAAACAAATGATATAATCACCGTTGCTATGAAATTTGTGTATCACAAATGATTGTAAATAATATAATTTTGGTGGGTTGAGCATTCTGTTTATATTCATTATTAGCCATTAATGAGAAATTCCTGGAAACCTTTGAGAGAAAAAAACTTGGTGAGACAAGAGGTGGGAAAAGGCAAGAGGAGGCAGGATTCCCCTGCCTATATGTTAAATACACTCCATGTGCCAAGACACCAAAATAAATAAATAAATAAATAAACACCACTCCTGACTGCATAAATTCTAAAACCAAATTATTAACTAATCTTGGTTGTATTCTGGCCTTGGTTTATTTTGGGCAGATTTATGCCTCCTAACTGAGTCTTGGCACACGGAGAGAACAATGTTGCAAAGGTCTTTCCAGGTATGTCTCCAAACTGTTTCTCACATGATACACAATTTCACAAGAGACTGATCAACTAATAAATGTCTAGCAGGTTCCCCTGCAAAACTGCCTCAGGCAGGACCACGCCATACAATGTTCTTGCTCAGGTCAAATTAAAAGAGATTTCTGTAAAATCCCTATTTCCACAGCAACCACGAAATGCAAAACTGTCAGTCACAGGTTTCCCAACACCAGGGTCCTTTTATATGCTCAGGGAACAGAATCCACGCACATATGCCTTCGGAATGCCTGAATGAAACAACCATCTTAACCGCTGCCCCTTCCTGCAATTCAGATTCCAAGAGGATAGATGATCAATTTGTGTGGATCGAGTGGCTTTTTGCTGAAGCCAGTGTCACCTGTTTGTATGAGAAAAGTGGATTAGCTTCAGTGATCGCCCCTGGGGGAAACGCGCTCATGGGAGAACACACTCATGACCATTTATGACTTCTGGACACAAGTCATAAATGACTTTTTCCCTACAGGGAAAAGAACAGCTTTTGAATATGAGGGTAGCTGTCGCTTTTTATAAATGTTTGCTTCTTCCTTTTCTCTCCTTTTGTCGTTGTTTATGTGTGTGTGTATGTGTGGGTGTGTGTTGTGCATACATCTGTGTTTGTCCCCACACCATGCATACATGTGTGCGCACATGTGTGCATAGCCCTGGTGTTGTGGTAGCTTCTTTCGTTGACATCACCTTGTAACAGTAAATGGAGCAGCACACAGAGGAGGGAATGGTAACATTTTAGAAGCCCGTGGCGGGAAATCGCATGGTAAAGTGAAGACCTGGTTTGTGACCAGACGACTCAGCTACAAGCGTGAGTCAGCATGTGGAAGGAAACCGAATAGACTTTGCAAATGCCAAGCTCCTGTGTGTATGGTATCGGGTGCATCAAAATCTGTTCCAAAAATTCGTTTGAAAGCAACTTTTCACGCTTCTGCCAGAGGGCTGAGTGTTTGTTTCTGGTCAGTCTCTTCCTTCTCAAGGTTCACTGAACGAGAACAACTGAGCCTGGATTCTCTGCTCTCCATGCCGCTATCCTGAAAATCCCCCTGGCATGAACCTGTCACTTCCTTAGGACTCCACAGGGAGGGCCCAGGGGGGTCCTGGCTTCTCTAGAAAGTCACACAGCAGAACCATCCACGCATGGTGGGCGTTCGGCGTTTGCTGTGGATGTCTGAATGGTGAGAGCAGACACCATCGGGGTCATTGTGGTGGTTTCGCACCTCCTCCTGTCTGGCCTGATAGCACAGTGAGGAGAGGAATCAGAACCCTGGGAGACTGAGGCCATGCTGTCGGCACCTCTGAGGAGGGTACGTCAGGGGATGAGGTGTCCTCTAGAATAATCTTTTGTTTTGGATGTGACTAAAATTCTGCCATGACACACAGTGAAAATATAAAGAGATTGTTAAGATTCACTTTTTTTTTCCTTTTACTCACAAGATTTGCTTGCTGGAGGAAATTTATACGCCTTACTTTTATTTTCTTTGTGTAAAGGGTTTGGCGCAGTCGCCAAAGGCTACAGTGAGGGGGGGGTGTTTTAATTCTTTGACATGGTTTGAAGTGGGAGCTTCAGTTCCCCGATGCCTGGGCTGTACCCTGTGTCCCCTGGAGGAGGGCAGAGGTATGTTTCCTTCTGAGCAGAGCTGACTCACCTACGTGCCCCCAGAAAAACGGAAAGAACATGCCTGTAGTGCACCTGTAATCAACAGCTTGGATTTCTCTATCGCCTGTGGACGGGAACCTTCGTTACATGTGTCCCAGGCTACAAACTCAGTTAACCTACAAGAAGGTCACATGTAAACTTCACAACAGGGGCGTGTGTCCCATTCCTAACCAACACCACCAAGCAGCGGCATGGCTGTGAAGAGAGGAAGCACAGAACCAGGGTCCTGGCCACACCCTCATGGAAGGGATGCGGGCAAGAACCCCTCCTGTAGTCTCCGCCCCCTCCGGACAGTGCAGTGCTGGCCTGGTAGCAAATAGCATTCGGAGGTGGAGCCACGGAATAGCCGACGACGACGTCTCAACACGGTGGAGCCTGGGTTGCTCACTGTCCGAGGTGTGCGCGCGCATGCGCAGCAAGCAGGGAGTCATCTGCTTCACATGGATATGCGACGGTACCTTCTGAGAGAGGGTGTTTCACCCCTTGAAAATAAAAAGAGAACGAAGTCACAGAAGCAGGTTGAGTCAGTTGCTGGGCAGACATCGCTTCGGGATCAGTCATCGACCCTCACGGTCAGCTTCTCAGTCGTGCTTTTGCTAGCCGCTGGGCCTGAAATCCACATTGCTGTCTCTTCCCCGCGGATTACCTTCTCCCACTGACTGAGGTTATCCCTGGGAACAAAGGGCGTGGTTATAGATGGCATTGAAACAGAGTTCCTGGGCTGGCTTTCAAAGGTGACATCGGGCAGTGTGTGACCAACTGAGCACAGCCTCGTTAAGAGTCATTCTGATGCTGACAGTGGCTGGTGCGGGGTGTCTGGGCAGGTGACTATGCCATGTCGCCTCAGGGGCGACAGAGCCCTGGGCATCTTGTTTGACCTGCTCTAGGCTGCAAAGGCAGAAACTTGGCTGGAGCAAGGGCCATATTTCCTAATTATCCAGGACGGGGATCAGCAAGTGTCCATAGGGCTCCTGGCCGGGGCTGATCCCGGCTAGGAGAAGCCAGGGGTGTCAGGTGGGCGAGCAGAAATGCTACTATCAAAATGACATCGAGTCATCAAGGCCAGTTAAACTTGCTTCAGGGTTCTCGATCTTGATAGCCTCTCAGGTGTAAAACAACTCAAATTCCCTGATTTTGGGCTTCTAAAACACCCCACCGCAGACACGGGCACCTTTGTCCCGGTGACCACTCATAGGAGCCTTGTTCTCCCACCGACCTCCAGTCTTTTCTTGTCCTCACGTGGGCCATCACAGGCATGTGGCCTGACAGCCCTGCAACAGTGATGGCTCCCTGTACCTGGAGGAGCTCTTCATAGCATCCCTGACTTGGCTTTCCTTTTATACAATGTCAGTGTCTGAAGAAAGCTTTGACACTGGCAAGCACAACATCTATACACAGCACTACTAAAAATCCCCCTACTTTTTAAAGCAAGCATGCTAAGATACCTTTAGGGGAATTTTTTTTTAAAAAAAAAAAAAGTCCTAAAATATGATATTAGCCCTGTAGAACTCTTAATCTGCACCATAACATGTCATTTCCCCAGATCTTAGAGATTTTCTGAAACGCTGGGAAAAGACATATACTAAGATTAATACTCTCCTTAATGTTCGTGTGTACAATCTTTAAATACTAAAGTGGTCTTAACGTGATGACATGGGCCAGCCAAGCACAGGGAAATGGGGATTCATCAAAGTCACCCAAAGCCACCTACCACACTCAACAGGCTACAACCAGTCCTGTGCTTGAAAAGCCCAACAGCTACTTACCCTGACAGCTTCTAAATGTTTATTTCAAAGCATGGTGTTCCAGACAGGGAAGGGTGTTTTCAACTTAGGAGTGTTAACATACAGGTATGGATTCAGAAGGTTTGAGATTCCCAGTGCCCTTTAAGGTCAGCACTTCCTGTAAGTTGATCCCTCCAGGAGTGAGTCACAGCCCACACCCAAGGTGTGGGGCTGTCTATGGATCTAATTCTAGTGACCTCTCTACAATGCGGGCCACTGAAGTCCAACAAGACCAGGCATGCGTACCACTTTCCAAGAATGGTTGGAAGAAAGGCCGTCTCTCAGACAGGAAAACAACTGATCTAAAACGGCCTTTCCTTGTTGGGTTTTATTTGGTGTTTTAAAAAGCAATCTACAAGCCAGATGGTGGTGCATGCCTTTAATCCCAGCACTCAGGAGGCAGAGTTTGAGCCAGTTCTGGGATGGCCGGGGCTACACAGAGAAACCCTGTCTCAAAAAACAAAAGCACAGCAGAGGCCAGAGCACACCATGTTTGGGTTTATTTAACACCTTCTGGCTAAATGTCTGCCCTCTCCTTTCCCTGGTGTCCATTCCAGCAAGACCCAGCAGTGAGGACCTGCCCCTGATACCATTCCGCCAGCTTACATTCAAGGAACTTCTCTTACATAGGAAATTAGAATCTTTTAGAATGTCATTGTTCTTGACTAAGTTGGGCTCTCAGAAAAGTGGGAGGGAGGTCCTGCAGCCAGAGGCACGCCCAGGAGGAAGGGCACCCCTTAAGTTCCTCTTCTTCCACAAAACTTTCTGCTGCAATTTAGGTTGAGCCTGGTTTCCTGGCAATCACCTGAGCAGACAGCAGGGTCCTTAGACACAGAGCTGGGCACTCCTCTGCCAGGCGACAGGGCCTCCTGCTGTCTTTTGGAGAAAATGAACGGGTAGACTCCTCCTGTATACACTACATAGGTCACTGTAGGAGACACGCATCGGCAATGGGATTTATGACGGAAGGCCTTTTTGAGCATCTGGAGGGCCTCACTGAGTGTCAAAGGGTAGAAGGTGCTGCCTGGCAGGGGTCTAGGCATCAGGGTCTAGCCAGCACAAATCACAGACAGGACACACACAGGCTGGGAGGGAGCCACTTACAGAAAGAGGTAAACCGCTTTCATGGAAACTCCATGCATGCGTGGCCCACACAGGTGACAACCCTATTTCATGGGGTTCTCTACATACAATCCCTTTAAGCTCAGCTGGACAGCTGTCCCTTGACCTACCCTGGTCTATGGCCTGGGCTGCCAGCACCATTTATCCTGTCTGAGCTGCATAGTAGACTACCTTAGCATCAGCTAAGGGTCAAAGATTCAACTCTGATAAGAGGAAAGAAAGCAAAGGGGAGGGGGGGTCTTTGGGAGAGGACCACCCAAGACTCCTGAGCAAGGTGAATGGATATCAGAGCAGAAACATGGGCTTCAAATCAGAAGATTCACTGTAAACTATGAATTACGGTATATCCATGGGCTGCTGGGGTGGAAAACCCCAAGGAGACGCCCACTTGGAATGCTGTGCCTACCTGCAGGCCTTGAGCAGAGGCTCTGTGGGTGGGAGGATCTGCGTCAGGGTGGTATAGCAGGGAATGGCCACGGCGTTGTAGAATCCAAGCTGTCGTGCGGAGAGAAATGAAACAGTGTCACTGTTAGAAAGTTGGTGCTCCCCACCGTCCTGTCCCTGTCTGTCCGAAGTCAGCTGTTCCTGTTGTGTGTTGTTTCTTCTATGTGCTGTATGTGTGCTGTGTCATCAGCACCGTGCTGTGTGCATGTGTGTGTGCATGTGCGGTGTGCATGTGTGTGTGCATGTACGTGCACTGTGTGCTTTTCCTACTGAGTACTGTGTACTGTGTGTGTGTGACCTGTGTGGTCTGTGCCCTGTGTGTGCGCTGTGTGCTTTTCCTACTGAGTACTGTGTACTGTGTGTGTGTGTGACCTGTGTGGTCTGTGCCCTGTGTGTGCGCTGTGTGCTTTCCCTGCTGTGTACGGCGTACACACACAAATCCTTAACATGCCACTATGGTTTACACCCATGGAATTCAAAGCTTAAGATTGTTCAACAAGATTCTACCATCGCCTGGCTCAGACTTGCATCCAACGTGTGTCTGAGAAGCTGCATTAACTCAACGCTGCCCTGTGGACGCTTTGAAGTCGGGTTCACAGTCTGTCTCCTGCGCCACTCCCCCCCCCCGCCCCCCCAGCTTAGCATTCAGGGGCAGCTGATGTATTTCCGGTTTTCTTCTGTGACCTCTAGCCTTGGGCCATCCCTCCCCTTTCTCCCCCAGACTTGTGCCCTTCGACAGACCTCATGGTGTTCACTGAGGTTCTCCTAGCTCAGCTCTCTCTCAACCTATGAGACTCCACGGTTCTAACAACTGATGTCACGTCACCCCTGCTGCTCTAGTGAAGGGCGGATGTGGATTGGCGTTGTCGGGCTGAGCAGAGCACAGGTAACTGTCCTCCCCCGGAGCCCTTCTTCGTGACTGCTCTCTAGGTTAGTCGGCCCAGTGACTTCTTTAGAAACTGAACTTGGAGAAGCACAGGGAGGAGAAGCAGCAGGAATTCTTCCTAGCTCCCATGGGGAGTTCCTGGTACCGTCTTCCACCTAGGGCAACACTTACGCATTTCCGCTTTGGACTGCTTTGAAACTAAGTTTGAGACCCTGTGTCATCTGAAGTCCCGGGGCTAGGATTGCAGGGATGAACCAGCACCATGGGCCTGTTTGTAATTCCACAGCTTAGGCAGGCATTCTCTTATTCAAAAGCTTAGTAAGGAGTCACTGGGCTGAGAGCATCCCCGAAAAAAGATTGCTTAACTAGGGAGCAGAGCGCTTCCCCGTTGTGACAAAAATCACTTCACAATACGCAAATTTAGAATTTGGATGAACTGGTAAAATATTTTGTGCATCTCGGAGATATTTAAAACCCCCTCATGCTACCAAAAAGAGTTACTTTTTTTTTTTTGGCAAAAAAAAAAATCTATTTTAAAACAAACTACTATTCTGAATGTAAGTACTAAAACAGAACCTTTACTGGGACAGAATATGTTGTAACTGTTTGGAAAGACTTCGTTAGATCCCTTCCACAAACTGCGTGACAAACTGTCTTTCAGATAATTTACTAACTGAACGTAAGGCAGTGCAGTGAAGGAGCAGCTGAGAGGGGGACAGGCAGGTGGCTACACGCAGGAGTGGACAGAGCTTCAACAGGTTTACACAAGTACAGGGGCCAGACAGAAGACACTAGCAGTGAGCTAGCTCTGTGTTCGAGAAAGTTCTACGGAGGGTTAAAAACCCACCCCATCCCATAGATAGATGGTGGACGGACAGACGGACAGCCATATAGGTGGCTCTCGCCCTCCATACCTGTCCTTGAGGGACTTCGTCTCGCTTGTCTCTGTCCATCATAGGAATGGGCTGTATACCCAGTTTCTTCATCTCATCACCCTAGAAGAGACGAGGGGAGGGGAAACGATCCATCGTTTTCAAATAGACATAGGACATTGTGGTGTTCATGAGATTTTTTTTTTCTTCAGAATAAATATCTTGTGTCCCAGGTGACACGTCAAAGCAATGGCAATCTCTGCGTCACTGTCTGGTACTGTATCCTGATGGCGTTTTTTGTTGTTTGTTTGTTTGTTTGTTTCTGTTTTGATTGCCAAATTTCTAGACACCTGCCACTGGGCAACAGCTAATGGCATGTGGGGTGACAAGGTTGGGAAGGCCTGAAAGCTGTCCTCGTGCCTTTTACAAATGGTTCTTCCTTTGTGTGAATTGAGTCAAACTGGGCTTGAAGAGTATCAACCCCAGAAGGAGGAGCAGCTTTTCCAAAACTGTCAGTAAGGATCCAGGACAACTTCCTGCCGCCGTGGGTGGATGCCCTAGGGGACTTCCCCCACCAGGCTCTGGGATAAAGATTTACATCATCCTCTAGAGATGCCACAAGATGGACTCTTAACAAAGACACTTGCTTCTGTTTCATGGAAGGGTTCAAATCTGCTTAAGGATGCATAGTTAGCCATTTAATTGATTTTTTTTCCACAGGAATCACAGCCTCATACCCAAACCACCTAAGATTTGTTAGCATCAGGAATACATTACGACACTTAAAACTCTGGGCCCTAAAACTTGCCCTGCAGCACAGAGGTCTTCAAAGCTCACTTCTTCACCTCCTTGCTCTAAAGACTGTAACTGGCGGGGTCTCATTGCTTTTCTCTCTATCCAAATGAGTGAAACCTGCCAAGTTCCCTGCTCACAATGATGCCATACATCCCATGAGGGGACAAGTTTCTAGGTGAGTGACTTAAGCATGTGCTTAGGGCGAGATCGATGCTGAAAAGGAAACCCAGTGACGTGGGACAAGCAAGGGACAGACAGGCAGGCAGGCTAGGGCAGCAGAGTGAGGACATGAATTCCATGCTTGTAGTGGAGGATTTGACGTGGGGTGCTGACCACCCAGGGCTACAGTGCTCTGGGACCACACGACCCAAGACTGCCAGCTTCGTCACTCGTGTTTACTTCTGAAAGGCACAGTTGAGGAATTCAAGGGTGGGGCGGGTAGAGTGGAAAGCAGCGGCATGGTGGGAAGGAGAGGAGACACTGGACTTGAGGGGTTAAATCAACTGACAGGACCTGGATCCTACTCATGGTTCCTCCCAGAGAGGACAAGGTCCCGGAGGCTGCCTGTCATGCTTGGAGCTTTATCCACGGGGGAGTCTGCAGGGAGGGAACCTATCCTATGTGCTGGTTGCATCCCCGTTCACAGCATAGAATTCAAACATAGTAGCTCAAGTATGATCTGCCCGCTGTCAAACTGTGTGAAACAATGGCCGGTTTCCCCCGGTAGTGTTCGTTGAATGTGTTGTGGTTCACACACACAATCAGACTGACTGTGGCGGGGAAGGACTAGTGCCCTCGACAGGAGCATATATCACTTTCACTGACTGAGCAAGACGAATTCTGTTACACAGCAAAACGAAGCATGCGTGCGTGCATGTGTGTACATGTATGTGTGTGTGTGTGTGTGTGTGCGCGTGCGCACACGCGCGCTCTAGAGCAGTGGTCCTCAGCCTTCCTAATGCTGCGACCCTTTAATTCAGATCCCCATGCTGTGTTGACCCCCGACCATACAATTATTTTCACTGCTACTTCATAGCCATAATTTTGCTGCTGTTGTGAGTCTCGGTATAAATGGCTCTGTTTTCTGATGGTCTTTGGCGACCCCTGTGAAAGGGTTGTTTGGTCCCCAAAAGGGTCCGGCGTGACCCACCGGTTGAGAGCGGCTGATCTGAGGATGGCTACCTTAAAGAAGACAGAAGCTGAGCTAGCCAGTGAGCACAGGGACACTGACTTCTGCCAGAAGCCAAGAAGGATGACTCTCTTTTCTCACAGGGGGCAGATGCAGCCCAGGGCTTCAGAGTCCTGTGCACATCTGAAGTGATATCCAAGAGCGGATATGGGGGCGGGGGGGGGGGAAGGTCAGCTATCAAATAAGGAGAGTTGCTGCACCGAAGCGGAGTGAGTGCGGTGCTAAATGCTTTTGGTGGGTATCGGAGAACTTCCCCTCAGCCAGTTGGTTTAGCAGAGTTTTCACTGCATGACAACCTAATAGCTGAACGTGTTACAATGTGTGACTAACCACCGTTTTTCCAAAGTAACCCTTAGCATGACCAATGAAGGTATCATCAGGTAGACTGACTGGCGACGTGCTTCCTTTCTACTGAGATACCTTGGCCACTTCTTGGTAACGAACGTCTACGTTAACATTAGAATCTAGGACATACCTCAGCCCAGAATTCTGCATATATATCATTTGCTGTCAATTTTGTGACTGGCCATAGTTTCGTCACGGAGCAAAGATCACAGGCAGTCATCATCAGGCCTATGACACGGTCTCTAGAAGACAATACAAAACTGGTGAATGCAGGATTTGCACTCCCCCCCCCCCGCCCCCAGGAACCTGTAAGGGGTGGGGGTGGGGCGCGGGCATCTCCTGGAGCACAGTCTGCCTGTGTGTACTTCCTATGACAGAAAAGACGAGTTAAGAAGCAGAACACTGTCGTCTAGCAGGCAGGGCAGCAACACGGAATTAACGCAATGCGACATCAGGACCTTCTGCTACAAGCCTTACAAGAGTGTGCTCTGTTCTGCTGATGCAGAGGTATCCCTGTTTGAGCAAACACGGCAGATGGCATTCTGTTACCTTCCAAATTGCCTGGCACTCCTCGGAGCTGTGGGCCAAGCATTCATTCCGCATTCATTCTAGTGTCTCCTAAAGAGAAAACCTGCCCCGTACTTTCACTCTATATCCGAAAAGTCTGAGATGCACAAAAATATGCTTAATTTCTCCAAGAGAGAAGTGGCGTGACCAGATCGCAGGAGGGCTTGGGCATGCGATGAGCTTGCTGGCACGTCGAGTGGGGCAGGCCACGTTCCTCCAAGGCTATGCTGCCCAGCAAGAACATGTTCAAATTCAGACTCTACCAAAGAAACGAGTTTTCCCGTTTAGCTTCTTGGCATCTATAGCAACGCACTGTGTGTCTGGCCTGCTCTCTGCAGAAGTACAGCAAAATCTTTTCTCTTGAAGAAAAATGATGGCTTAAAAATTCAAAGAGACGCATTGCCTTAAAAATTCAAAGAAGCATATTGACTTTCCTGGATTTTCTCTCAAGTGGTCCTCGATCTAGTGAAATGAAGTAAGGAATTTTAATAGCCTGATTTCACCTAGGGAAACTGCATAAGTTATAAAGACCAGGTATCCTCGGAGACCCAGAACTGTATAACACGTTCTGTCATCCCAAGCAGATGGTGACCCAAGACCCAAATAGCTTCAAGTGAACGGGGAGAGATACATGTCTCTGGATCAATTAGTTTTCAGTTTAAAAAAAAAATCATTTTTGAATTTGGCCTTCTAAAGAAATATGTAACTTATTTCCTTCCTCGATTGGCAAATTCATTAAACAGAAATAGAACATGAAAACTAGTATTTACAAGTAATTATTTCATGTAATTGAAGTATGTCAATCTCATTCAATGTATTATCACTAAAAACCCTAACATTTTTATGTTAAATAGTATGATAAGGTTTAATTACCCCCCCCAAAAAAAACCCTTCTCATTTCAGATCTGTAAAAGAGCATTGTTAATAACACTAGGTTTTATAAAACGTGCAAAAGTTTTCCACTGGAAATGACCTCACACATCACACTAAGGATGTAAGGCTCAGACATACCAGGGAAATATTACTTTTCAGAGTTCACTGTGAAAATTATTTAGATAACACAAAATAAAGTTGTTACTTTACTGCTCATAAGAAAGTCAACAGCCTGGAAATTTGGCATGAATCCTTATTAAGTAAAATTACTGTTTTCATTGTCAATTATAAATCAGTTAGATGGTCGTGATCACTCACAAGTGGCGGAATGGAGGTTTTACTCTGTTTGTGAGTGGAATTAGACCTCAGTCCTGCATGCATTCTAAGAAGCTTCTGTGACAGAGTCGACTGCTTGCCAAAAGTACTCGCAGTATGACCTCATGATGACCTGACTTTCACTGCAAACCCCAGAGTGAAAGCTGAAAGAAATTCACAACATAGCATATTCACAGTCTCTTGGTAACATCAGACACTTTGGCCCCATTCATTGAATGTAACAATTCCAATTCCTGCATAAGAAGATAAACTCTGCCCTCATAGAAACTTCTAGTCGGGGAAATCAAATTCGCCATAGAAAGCAAACCACAAGACATAACACTTGAAAGTCGCGTGATACTTTTGGGACATCGCACTCTACTTTTCTTTCAAGTAAATAATTGAATGTAAATGGCTCAACTGAAATGCTGGTGTGGATATTTATAAGTTGGAAAATCTACAGTGGTTACCCATTTGCTTCTGAGGCATTCGCAGGTGAAGGGTCACTGGCCTGCAACGTTCTGTAACTCATTTTGAAGTGGTACAGTGAATCAAAAAAGACAAACAATGTGGGAAAGAAACACTGTAGCTTTTAGTCTAAGCAGCAAGAGCACACATCTGATCAAATCACTTTTCTGTCAGCCTTAAGATTTGCACAGGAAACATTCAGAAAACAAAGTTACTACGTGATGGTTTCCTACAGAATTTCTAAGTAAATAAATACATAAACGCCAGGAAAAGACTGCCTAACCAAGTGTGTAAGATGAACTGCATCCTAATGATGGAAGCCAAGACAGAGGGACTGTGTAGAGGGCCAAATGGTTACATAAATGCTGAAGGAGACCTCCCAGGCTCCAAAACTCTCAATCCATTCAACTCAGTGGAGAAATTTAGTTAGTCACTAAGTGATAGTGATTTAACACATCAAGAAGAAACAGAAATGTAATTCTATTAATATAAGAGTTCGGAGCCAAGTATAAAAATTGAATTTATAAACTGCACAAAAATGTATAAAGTATCTGCATTGCTGTGGGACTCGATAAACACAAGCACAGGATGCAGCTTCATTGAACTGAAGTCTCTCTGCTCTCCATAGAGAGTCTGGGGCTAGAGTGTCACTCGCTAATTGAGGGTTTGCCTAGCATGTGTACGGTAGGTTCCATCCTCAGAACACACACACACACACACACACACACACACACACACACACACACACACAAATGGAAAATAATTGAATTAAAACTGTAAATCACCTAAAGAAATTATGTGTGACCAAGAACACAGAAGTCTAATATCCCTGGCAGAAAGATGGGCCAGAAGATGAATCGTTAAGAACAGAAGTTCAGCAGTAAGCAAGCTTTGTGCACATACAACAAGGCGGCCAGCAAGTGTGAGAGTCCTCTGTGCAGCATACAATAGTGCACGGATCAGTCTTACCCTTGTGTTACAGGCGGGGTCAGTTCCTAGGGCATTTGTTAAAACTTGAAGTATCCATATTTCTAGCAATAAATGCCATATGCCATATATATTTAAATTTTTTATTTCATATGTTTGAGTGCTTCGTCTGCATGTTTGTCTGCGTAGCGTGTGCCTTTCTGGTACCTGCAGAGGCCAGAAGAAGATGTCATATCCCCTGGTTGCAAACTGCCATGTAGGTGCTGGGAACAAAAGTTAGGTCCTCTGCAAAAAGTAGCCAGTGCTCTTAGCCACTGAGCCATCTCCCCGGCTCTATGCTGTATACTTTCAAGGATCTACGGGGAAGCCTGCATGACCAAAATGTATTGCATCATTGCTAATAATAAAAAGAAAATCTAGAAACCATCACTATCAATCTGGAGAAGACTTCTAAACCTTTACTATGCTACATTGGGTTATAGATCTTTTTTTTAAAAAAGTGAATTCCTCTAGTATAAGCACATTTCAAGGAAATGGCACATGGCTGAGTACCCAACAGGCACCCTGCACACACCTCTAGAGAAACCAAGTATGGTATTGTAGCGAGCAGAAGGCATCTGAGTACAGAAGGGAGAATATCCCTCTCTTTCCTCTGCATATTTCCTCACTTTGCAGTTTGTTAAGACAAATAGTCATTGCCTTTAAAACTTTTAACTAACACAAATTAGTCACAGCTAATTTGCACCGCTGACCCAGAAGGCAATATGCATTCAACATGAAAAATGATGTCTTAATTTGATGTCTAAATTTTAGTAACATAAATTATTGTGACTATTTGGTTAAAAAAAAATAACTGGATACGTCCAAATAAAAGTAGAAGCCGTGAGTTTCTGAAACCAAACATACTTCATGAGAGTCGAAAATCCCTCTTATAGGCGCCATAAACAGCGCGTAAACACACACCTGTTCCTGCACAAGGTCTATAGCACAAAAGCCGCACACACACCAGGAACTGAGGCGACTGAAGCACACCGCCCCTGTCAACTTCAGGAGCAGGAGGACCTAGAGGCACCAACAGCCCCTTGGGAACTTTGTCAACACAGACTCATTTAGTCCGGGGTGGGCCTTGCTGTGTGTGAAAGTAAAATGGCCTCTCTTGTCCTTCAGGAAGATGGTTCCACACACTGTGTAAGTTTCACACCGAGCAGAATGTGGACACGCCCTGGTGTGAAGGGAAGCTGCTCACACACCTGCCACTGAGCTGAGGTACCCACATCTTTCTGAGGATGCTATTTACACCTAAGAGTTCTACAAATTCGCTTTGCCTCTGGGCACCTAAGTGACTGTCTCCTAAGAACCCGAAAGCAGATACTAACCCCGAGAAATATTAAGTTCAGATCAGGGTGGATCCCAACTGAGATCCGGAAATTGGGATTGACCCGCAAAGTGGTTGTCTATGCACCTGAGGATAAAGATGGCCTCTCTGAGAAGAGGCTGGCCAGATAGAGATGATCACAGCAGTGACCACTCTGGCAGCCACCTGAGGACCATCCACGGACCAGGCGAGTGACTCACAACACACCGGCCATGAATTTGCATCTACCACACACACCATCCTTGAGAGAAAAGGGGGAACCAGCACCAAGACACACGCAAGCAGAGGCACGTCCTTCCGGTTCCCTCCACTGAGCATGCGCGCGCGCACACCGCGTTTACAGTTCTTAATTGACGCGTCGGGCTCTTGCCCTTGGCCTTTGCCGAGTCGTCCTTACCGATGGGACTGGTTGTGGAGGTTCAGCGACCCTGTCTGGTACATCTCCTCCAACTGCTTCCTGTTCCCAAAGTATAGGGCGAGGTCGGTGGCGATGATGGCTTTGCGGATGATCTCCAGCACCTGCTCGTACTCGCTGGAGCTCAGGGTGGAGAAGATGTTGTGCCCTTCCAGCTACAGAGAGACCAGAGGAAATCCACCAATAACACCCACACCCAGGTTTCAAGGCATCTCCAGCTATTTGAAACAGTGCGTACAACAATGCCCAGTGCCACCCTAATGACAAAGTCAGGGAAGCAGAGACCGTTTCGTTGTAATGACGGAGCTACCCTCTTACGTGGTCCATTTTACCCAGAGGATCCCACTCGCTGCCACGAAACCCAAGTGACGTCACTCTACTTTATTTTTGTGTGTTTTTATGGTAAAGGGGCTGATGGTATGAACTCGTGACGTTGCCTGCGGGTTTTTCCTCTTAGACCGGTTAACTGCGGTAAGTTTCATCCTCTACCGGAAACTTGCGCTTAGAAACTCAAACACTTCAGGTCACACTGTGA